>CM053622.1:384958565-384976253 GCA_028646595.1 Phalanger gymnotis
TGATACGCATGTGGCTCATGTTGAATTGCTTGACTTCTTAGGGAAGGTGGATGGGAAGGGAAGAGGGGAGAGAATTTGGATCTCAAGGTTTTAAAAAAAACAGATGTTCAAAAGTAAAAAAGTTTTTTTTTTTCATGCAACTAGAAAATAAGATGCACAGGCAATGGGGCATAGAGATTTATCTTGCCCTACAAGAAAGTAAGGGAAAGGGGGATGGGAGGGGAATAGGGTGATGGAGGGGAGGGCAGACTGGGGAACAGGGCAACCAGAGTGTACGCCATCTTGGAGTGGGGGGGTGGAAATGGGGAGAAAATCTGTAATTCAAACGCATGTGAAAATCAATGCTGAAAACTAAACATATTAAAAATAAATTAAAATAAAAAAATTAATAAAAAAGAAATACAGTTGTGAAAGAAAAACATCTACATACAAAGTATGTTATGATTGATTAGCAACTTTCCTCTGAGGTTAAAGCTAATCTTGTAGGAAATGACTTGATATAGGAGTCCTGGGAAAAAAGTATATCAGAATTTACATCTTACAGGTTTCATTTTGACTTATTTTCAATGCTCCCCTACCGAGAGACGTCCTCTAGCTACTGAAACCCTCAGTTTCCAGCAAAACATTGATTATTTTTCAGATAATGCTATCAGAGTAACAAATATATTCATAGTCTTACCACATGAAAAGAAATTAATACCAAGTCATTTTCCTGTTAGAAAAAAAGAAGAATTCAGAATGAAATACGATTGCAACAAATGCTTAGGGAAAGTCCCTGAGGAGGTAGAATTTTCATGGAAAAGACTAGGTAGTCATTTTGGTTACAATATGGGAAGAAATGCCTATATTCAGTCCAGCCAATTATCAAGATTATTCAAATGCACTTTCTGAACACTTAAAATATTTTCATTAAAATACATTTCATAAATCTTAAAGAACTCAGTTATTCTGATTTTAATTAGTTTTCAGTCTTCATTTTTACACTCTAATTTACATAACCTAATATTTAAGTAGTATTGTATTAAGTAGTATAGTATTAAGCAATATAAGCTAAGGGGTCTTTATGCAAACTCCAGCTCGCACTAGTAAATTGGGTTCTCCATGGGCAGCTGTATCTTCCCTCAGATTCTTGGGGTAACCAAGAGGGGTTAAGGGATATGTTTATAAAACTATAAAACTATTGGCTCTGGCATCCCTTCTAGAGTGTTGTGTCCAATAGCATTAACAATAATTAGCATCCCAGTATGATTTAATCAAATACTATCAATTATATTTTATAGAGGGTTACTTGCTGAAAAGTTACGTAAACATATCCCCCCTGGACTGGTGGCACACCCTCCTTTTTACCATTTCAGTCACTATTGAAAGTTAGTTCAAACAAAGTGTCATGCCCTCCTTCAAGTTCACTTCTAAATATGGAATAGAAGATTGATGGAGTTACTCACTTGCTTGGAGAGCATAGCATCTTGTCATTGACTTACTGTTGAGCTGGGTCAAGCAGGGCAATCTTCAGGGCTATGCAGACATAATATGCTCAACTGCTGGTAAACTGTGGCATGGACTTTTAAGTTCTAAAACTTCCTTTGGTGACCTGCTTTTATGATCATTTAAGGCTCTCAAATTTATGGTTGTCTTTATTACTACTGTGGTTTTAATGTGATTAAAAATCTTCCCCTCCTATTCAACAGGGCCTTTACTTATATCCTTTACTTACTAGATGCCAGGCCCCAGGCCTACGACCTTTTGCTAATTAGGTCACAAGAGGTGTGAAGCCCTCAGGGGCTTAAGAAGAGGTACTAAGACCAGAGGCAATTGTATCTGCACTGAGTTTTAGCCAATCAGATGTGCATGCATGAATTCAGCCAATCAGAGACCTGAGTTCTAGCCAATAAGATGCTAGCTAGAACTGTGTATAAGGAGAGCCCAGAGTGTGAGAGCAGCAGAATTGAGGAGCAGCCATCAAGAAGACATTGAGGCAGCAGACACTGAGAGAGAGAGCCAGCATTGAGAAAGACTGCAGAGTGGAGAGTGCAGACCAGAGAATTGTGGGGATCAAAGAGTTGAGAATCTATAGCATCAAGAGACTGGAGAACTGAGAATTCAGAGAATCCAAGAGACTGCAAATACTCTGAAAACTGCAAAGGCTTTTAAAACTGTGGAAGAGGAGGCAGGCAAGCAGAAAGTTAGGATTTGTGAGTGATTGTTTATGGGAACATCTTAGCAAGGGGGATGGTTACAGGATGACTTGGTTTCTCTCCATAATACTGTGTTATAATTTCCTTGTTGCTACATTGAGGTGAGCTTACTAGTTTTGGAATATAATTATTGCTATATCGAATTGGGGTTATGGGTCTTGCGATTGGATCCTCTAGTTTCTAAATAAATGTCATACTTCCTCTGCATTCTACCTAGAGTTTTTCATACTTTATGATTCCAAACAATACACAAACCATTATTTAATAATCTCAGTTATGTGTTGACCTAAATTGTGAGCTAGGGTGTCCAGAAGTCACCTTTAATCAGCTCATGAGAATCAATTTTTAAATTTTCAGTGTGAGTAGGAAGAGGTGTAAACCTCTGAAATTAGCAATTGGATATTGATTTACTGTTTCACTGAGAGGAACTACGCAAGAAAATCCTGCATCATGAAATCCTCCTCTCTCTCTAAAAGGTACAATTCTTAAACTGTCAAACTTAGAAAATCTTGAATTTTGGCTGAACTATGACATAATTTTTCAGGCTATCACTACCCAGGAAACCTCCTTTCTCTGGCTAGATGAGATTCTTAGGGAATCTAAAATATCCCTTCATCAGGACTGAAATTTGGGGCTTTTCCTAACATCCCTGAACTACAATCTTGGTACTATGTCTTATACAGGGTATCTATCAGTGGCCACATTACTACCATCTCATGAGGTAAGCAAATGGATCTCTCATCTCATGATGCTAGAAAATACATCTACCTTCCATTTGCTTTCCCCCAAAACTGTAGTTTACAGTTCCTGGGTGAAGGGAGATTATATATTTCCCTCCCCCTTGGAACAACCTTTCTCCATTGCCTAAAAAAAGAAGACTACAAGAAAGCTAACTGATCAGTTAGATGACTTTCATAGATCACAGAGAAGAGCTGCTCCTTTGACAAGACTCTGGCCTCCTAAGGCTCGATCAGCCAATCAATTTAGAGGGATTGCTCTTGTCTCTGGAAATAAATAAGGAGTTATTTGTGTCATTTCAACAAGGCAGAACTACACTTACAACTTCTGCAAGAGAAAGAGCTCTCCATCTCATCAATTTGACTGGGGAACTCATTATATTTATTCCTTGATCGATCCCCCTTACTCTTCCACTGGCTAAATACTTTCTATCCAAGAAAATCAAGCTGGAATGTTTTAGTTAACATTAACACATAACCTAGTTCTATATGGCTCTATACCTAGGCATGAAAATGAATCTGAAATAACATGAAAATATAAGAAAGTTAGTCCATTTTTTCCACCTAGAATATTCTCCTTTTAGTATGTATCTTTATGAGGAGCAAACATCTTCTCTAGCTTTGGAGACAGATTTTGGCAGGAGAGAAAAAATTATCTCCCCGTAGTAAAAATTCTTCCTTCATTTGGATGTCTTCCTACATTAAATTTATGCCTATGTATGCATATACATTATATACATGATGTAGATATAAATGTAGACATAAATATTTTAGTAACAATTAGCACCGATATACCATCATGGTTATGGGAACACTGGGTATTGACTATTGAACTTTTAAAATCACTGTTGACAGCACTGTACATACATAGTGAGACAATCTAGTCAAAAAGGGAAATCTAATGACCTTTACCCCACCAATCTTATATTTTCATGTATATACATTAGCTTAAGGATTCCCTTTATAACCATTTATAGATGAAGAAAACAATAATTCACCTTAAGGAAGGTCTGAAAAATCTATTAAATTTGTTAAAACAAAAGAAAACAGAAAAACCCAATAACCTCCATGTATTTGTGCATTGTATAATGACTTTTCTTAAAATCCACAAAATTTTCATCAACACGAAGCAAGGAAAAAAAGAAAAGATTTTTTTTTTGTTTCATCTCTAATATCAAGCTGTAGTGTTATACATAAGAGAAGCATAAGTATATTTATCTTCCAAATTTTAATAGTCTGCCTTTTTGGCTATGCCCTTAGTGTTATCCTTTAACAAGATTTATGCAGTCTTAACACAGTAATTAAATGTTCATTTAAAGTAAATAAGAGAACTCGATCTTTATTGCGTAAACTATGAGAGCTCAGTATTCAGCATTCAAAATATAAATATTCCAGTATTCAAATGAAAGCATACATTCCCTTTAATTTTACTAATTCCAGTCTGTGCATTATTGATCCACTTTATTTTTTTCCATTACAATGAACAGAAAGCACAAGAAAAACATAAAAGTAATGGAAGACTGAGTATTGAGAGACTAGTCCTTATGGACGTATGCATGTATTCTATGAGTATTCCCAACTTGCATCCTGTATGCTATTTTGATTGATTGCTGAGCCAGCATTGGACAGGCATACAAAAGGTTCCCAGGGCATTAACTCAACTTCATTTCTCCAGAGCTGTGTTAGAGTGAGAAGACTTACTGTAAACCTCTACATGGAAATAGAAGTAGTAGTAGTGATGTCAGTATCCTCTTGCTGCCGTCTGCCTGTTTCCTCATAGGTTTACCTGGCTGTTTCTTTGCTTTTTTGTTCTGGCTTTTAGGTAAAAAACAGAACAAACTTATGAATTAAAAAAGTCAAAGGACCAGAAGCTTAGGAATAGCAATCTATACTAGTATTAGTAGCTAATCCAGTACAATTCTTAACGAGTGACCTGTTTGACCCAGTCTAGTAGTGAATTGAACCTTGGCAGCCAAGATACTATACTCTTCAAGAAAGGGGGTGGGCAGTTTATCCATTGGTAATGCAAAATTTGAAAGTGAAATTAATGGAGTGAATGCTTTGTAGTAATTATTTTAAATTTGAGCCCACTCTCCCCAGGAACCAAGATGATATGGGGATATTGTGACCCAGGTTGGACATAAGATCAATATTTTCCTATTCTTATTTTTGTTATGTCTTCTCAGAAAATGCTCCTTTGTAAAAGTCAATTTTGTTAATTGGTTGAATGATACTGAGGTATTAATCATTAGCTTTGATGAAAGTGAGGACATGCTAACTGATACTGGTTAGATAGAACTATCTGGTTATTGATACTAGAATGGGAGATCAAGAAGATAGCATTAAAAGAACAACTCTGGGGGCAGCTAGGTGGCACAGTGATTAGAGCACTAGCTCTGGAGTTAGGAAGACCTGAGTTCAAATCTGGCCTCAGACCTTTGACACACTTACTAGCTGTGTGACCCTGGGGAAGTCATTTAACCCCAATTGCCTTGCCTTCCCCTCTCCAAAAAAATAACTCTGCCCTCAGCAGCAATCAGTACTTCAAGAAGTCAGATACCAATTTCTTGTTCTAGGAACCTTACTTTCCAGTGAGAATCAAAATTGTGACAAGCATTGCTGGGGTTATATAGACTAGACAAATAACTAGAAATAATTGGTGGGGCATTTCATCAATTGGCCATATGAGTATTTAGACAGCAATTGGGAATAAAATCAGTGTGGAAGGTTGAGGTGGGAGGTTGACTGGGTGTAGAAATTATAAAGAACAAAAATTTGAGAAGTTAGTTACTTTAGAAAATACACAAACCGTATTTAGAAATTATTTTCCAGTAGCTAGGAAACAATATGAATAGTTTGTCTCTAAATATAACAAACTGAAATATAAGGGCAATGAACTGCCAATAAAATATTTCTTTAAAGAAAGCATTTGCTTGGCTCATTACAAACACTTAAGTCCTGCAACCAGCATTCCAAGAAGTTGGATATTAATTTCCATTTGTTATCCACCAGAGAAATAGACAAATTGATGAGTTTGTTTAAATAAAATATATTTTAAAAAATATCGATTTGAGGAGTCCTTAGGCAATAAAATGAATAAAAAAGAGAAAAGGAAATGTGCATTTTTACAAGAGAAACTTGTTCAAATAGATGGCATAGTAACTCAGTTCCCTTCATGAAATATTATATCTATGTTAGCAAAATGTAACCTTGGTACTTAGGCAATTTATGTACTTTTAGCTCTATTAATATTATTAAGCAGGAGAATCAGTGATAATATGGCTAAAACTAGAGATGAACTTATTGGCGCTTTATCTTCTGTTGCCAAGGATTTCACGCTGAATTCCAGAGTGGCCTAAATTCATTGTGGAATAGTACTCACTGGTGCTATAACTGAATATTTAGTTGCAAATACAGTACATTGTACAGAGAAGAGAATCTTAAGAGGAAATGTCTTTTTAAATAAGCAGTAGAAAAGTCATTTAGATGTACTATGTATAATACATATATATATATGAATATATATCTTATAGACTTTCTAATTTTGTCCAGAAAATGCTTCACTTACAGTTACTGGGCATAAATGTCCAGTGTCTTCACTTATTTTTTTTTTTTTTTACCGTAGACCATGTTTTCTTCACATTGCCAGCATTCATAAAACTTGCGAGAAGAAACAGTGGGTGTTATAAAATATGCAGAGAATTTTTAATCATGTGGGTTTTTCTTCCTCACAATCTCTACATTTTTCTCTATTGCTAATTTGCTCCCTTCTATTCTCACCTGTCCTTTGCTAGAGGAGATAAAGATTCCTCTAAATTTTTAGAGGACAAAGGATGTAGGCTCCCTTGGATTTTATTATCAACATTATGAATATCTGAGGATAACCAAGTAATAAAATGTAAAGGACAAATTTTAATATTTAGTGAAGATTGCTTCAAAAACATACTGAAATTTCATATTAGTGACATGCTGTAACAAATAAGTTAACACAAGATTTGAAATGTCTAAGCAAAAATTGAAGTTATTTCTAAACCATTTTCTAAAATATTTTCAGAAATAGGATTTAAATTACCAGTTTGAATTGTTGATTGATTGAACTGAGATCGAGTCTTTATTTAACTGAAAATAAATATAAACCAATAAGCCCTTCAGAGCAATTGATTATGTTCTTGGGTCAGATTGGAAATTCACTCCTTGAATCAAGAAAAGAAAAGAATGAACAAAAGGTCAAGGACCCAGAGTCATTTATTGGAGACTTTATGGGCTGAGGCAATGGGAGGGAACCTTAAAACACTTCAGTCTTACTGTATGGTATATGAGAAAGAATCTCCTCCACTCTCAGAAATAAATCTCTCAAAAATCCCAGCTGGATCTGACAGGCTGTTTTGATAGCTCCAGCCATGCAGCCAATGGAATAAGGTCTCTCTCAATGATGTGGCAGGCTAATAGAAAATGTCCACACATATTCTATTCTTCAAGGAATTATCACAAAAATATATCCAAACCTTTCCATGTGGAGAGAGGCCATCATAGGTAGCTTGAAAGTGCCAGAAGTTCATTACAAAGTTATGGTGACCATCAAAGCAATTCAATTACCCATTGACTTTTTAAAAAGCAAATGCGTACACTTCATCAAAAATATCTGCTGTAAGATGTGTTTACTTACATCTTGAAAAAATATATAGCATGGACAAAGAATTCTGGTTACACTCTTGAAACATTTTAATGATCAACTCATTTATAGAGTGGAAGACCTGAACTAATCGTTTTATATCCTGAGCTTTTTGATTTATATTACTTTCATAAATTCACATATAAACAAATGAATAATATATCTGCTCACAAATATCTAGCCTTATAAAACCTATTTTGCTTCATCATCTATTATAATTATTGCTGCAGACTCCCATTTTCCCCTCTCAAACTTTGCATCTGTTAATATTAGTAATGTAATATCATGATAATGTAAAAGGGACAATTTCTTTGAAAGATAAATGCAAAGAAATACTTTAAGCAGCGAGCAGGCTCAGTACTCATTTCCTAAAGCAAATCACTTAGCCTCTATAAATGGATGGTTGTGAGTCTGGTCCCTCTTTTCTCTCTTGTTTCTTTATACAATGAAAGAAAGATCCAGGTAATGTATCAGCACTTTCTCTACCTCCTAAATAATTCCTTTATTCCCCCAACACAGTTCAACAAGGAAATAGCTCAGTCACTCAAGGGAAGATAAAGGGAAGCCTTGGTGAAACTCTTGTGCGATATATATTTTAATCTTAGAGAAATGGATGAATATTTACAAAAAGATAAATTGTCCAGATTAATAGAAGGGGAAGTAAAATATTTAAATAATCCCATCTCAGAAAAAGAAATTGAACAAGCTATCAATGAAATTCATAGGAAAAAAAATCTCCAGGGCCAGATGGATTTACAAGCAAATTCTATCAAATATTTAAAGAGCAACTAATTCCAATACTTTATAGACTACTTGGGCAACTTATTGAGTACTTACTACAATATCAGATACTGTAGTAAGCACTGTTAACTTGTAACGTGTTAAAAGAGATAAAAGACAGTTTCTGCCCTCAAGGAGCTGACAATCTAAGGAGAGAGATGTCAAGAAAACAAATACAATCATGCTATATGCAGAATAAATAAGGAATAATTAACAGACAGAAGGCACTAGAATTAAGAGATTTGAGAAAGACTTGCTGTAAAAGATGAGATTTGAGTTGGGACTTGAAGGAATCATGTGAAGTCAAGAGGTAAAAAATGAGGAGGGAAAGCATTCCAGGAATGAGGGACAACCAAGGAGAGCTCAGCCCGGAGCTGAGAGATGGAATGACTTATTCACAGAACAGCAATGATGTTAGTGTCACTGGATTGAAAAGTATGTGTCAGAGATTAAGTTGTAAAAAGACTCAAAGGTAGAGGTGGGGGGGGGGGCAAAATTGTGAAATGTTTTGAAGTTTTGTTATTGTTTATTCATTTACAGCCATTTCCAACTCTTGGTGATCCTGTTTGGGGTCTGGATACTGGATTGGTTTGACATTTCTTTCTCCAGATCCTTTACAAATGATGAAACTAAGAGAAATGTGGTTAAGTGACCTGCTCAGTCACATAGCTAGTAAGTATCTGAGGACAAATTTGACAAATTTTTTCTTCAGGAAGATGAGTCTTTTTCACTCTGGGCCCAGCACTCTATCTACTGCACCATGTAGCTGTCCTTAATGCCAATTTTTTTTATTTGATTCTGGAGATGATAGGGAGCTACTTGAATTTATTGAGTAATGGAATGATAGGGTCAGAATTTCACTTCATGATAATCACTTTGATAGCTGAAAGGAGAATGGATTGAAGCAGGAAGATATTGAGAAGCAATGACCCATCAACAGGCTATTGCAATAGGCCAAGCATGAGGTGGTGAGAGTCTGCATCAGGGTGGTGGAAATAGAGGAGAAAAGGTGGCATATTCAAGAGTTATATCAAAGGTGAAATTGACCAATCTTGGCAACAGGTTGGATGTGGGGTGAGAGATAGTGAAGAGTCAAAGGTGACACAGATTGTGTGTACTGTGGTCTGGAAGGATGATGATGCCCTCAATAGAAATGTTTGGAAGGCAGGTGAGTTCATGGAGAAGGATAAAATATGATTACTTTAATTAATTTTGGACACTGACTCAAACTGGACACCTAATTTGATGTAACTGAATGGCAGTTGAAATATGAGAATAGAAATAAGCAAGGAGGTTAGGGCAGGAAAGGTAGATTTGAGAATCATCAGCATAGAGCTGATAATTTAATCCATGGGAAATAATATCATCAAGTGACGTGGAGAAAATAGAGAAGAGACCCCAGGACAGAGCCCTATGGGACATCTAAATTAGAGACAGTGATCTGGATGAGAGTGCAGGAAAGAAAGTTAAGTGACCAGGAAAGAGTGATAGCCCAAAAATCTAGGGGAAAGAGAGTGGCAAGTAAAATAGGGTGACAAATAGTGTCAAAGGCCTATGTTCTCAAACAATTGTTTCTATATGGATAATAGTACTTTTTATAATTGAACTTTATCTTTTTCAATAAAAGTCAATATTTTCTCTCTCTGACATCATCTTTCTTCCCATTTGAGAAAGCAAGAAAACAAAATTCTGCTGTAGGTAGAATGCTGTAGGGTTTTTCATTATGAATCCTATGAAATTATAATTCATCATTGGGTTGAGTTCCAAAGACTTTCAAAGTTGACTATAATAATTAATAATAATAATAATAATATTTTATTGTTGTATAAATTCCTCTACTGAGGCAGCTGGATGGTACAGTGGTTAAAGTCACAGTCAAAAAGCCCTGAGCTCAAATCTAGCCTAAAAACACCGGTTGTACAACCATGGACAAGTCACTCCTGTCTGTTTCCTTTCATTTCTTTAATAGTAAAATGGAAATAATAATAGAATTTACTTCTTAGTCTTGTTGTGAGTACTAAATTTGCATATACACATACATACACACATATGGATAAACACATTTAACATAATTCTTCACATATAGTAGGCATTTAATGTTTGTTTTTTCTCTTTCCTTCCTTCCAGATGATATAGATGATACAGATATAGATTTTAAATTTCAGTCCTCTTCCTCTTTCTTTTATCCCTTTGAGATGTTGACCTAGTAGTGGTACTGTTGGGTAAGCACAGTGTTATAGCTTTTTGGACATAATTCCAAATCATTTTCCACAGTGGCTGCATCAGTGCAAAGCTCCATCTACAATATGTTAATGTACTTTTCCCACAAGTCCTCCATCATTTGTAATTTCCCTTCCTTGTTAACCTTTCAAAATTGATGGGTATTAGGTAGAACCTCAGAATTGTTTTAATGTGCATTTCTTTTATTGTTAGAGATTCAGAATATTTTTATGTGACTATTGGTATCTTTGATTTCTTCCTCTGAATATTACCATTCATATTCTTTTGCTATTTATCAGTTGGGGAATGGCTTATCCTTATAAATTTCAACTAAATACATCTTAAAAATGAAAACTTAATCAAACTTGCCCCACTTTTTTCTTATTTAAATACTTGTAATTTTGGCTACATTAGTTTTTTTCACAAAAGCTTTGATTTTATGTAATCAAAATTTTCCATTTTATCTTCTTTGAATCTCTTTTTGTTTAGTCATGACATTTTTCTATCCATCGATCCTGTGGTTATTTATCTTTCTGATATTTTTATAATGTCACCTTTTATGTGTAAATCTATAAGTACTCTTTTACCTTGGTGTAAGTTAATCAGCAGTTCTTAAAGGCTTTACAGCAGAACACAAGAATGCCATGAGATTTTTCCAGGAGTGCCACTAAATTTTACTTTTCATAAATCAATTCAATGCTTCATAAATTATAAACTATATGCTATGGCCTCTAAGACAAGTCAGTGCAAAACATTTATTAAATGTCTACCATGTGCCAGACAGTATGCTAATAATTGAGGATATAGATAAAGGTAAAAACTATATCTGTCCTCAAGGAGCTTACAATTTAATGGGGAGGGAGAGGACAACAGGCAAACAACTATACAAAAATGAAGTTTATGGGTTATGCATAAAGGATAAGTTAGATAATCAGTTGTGGAAGGCACTAGCATTTGGAAAGATTGTGAAAGGATTTTTGCAGAAGGTATGATTTTTGGCCCAGACTTGGAAAAGACCAGGGAAGCCAGAAGGAAAAGAAGAGAAGTGTAATAATTCTAAATATGGGAGACAGCCAGTGAAAATACATATCTGTAATAACTTGTGCTGGGAAAACAAGGAGGCCAGTGTCACTGGATCACAATGTAGATGGAAAGGAGAAATGTATAAGAACACTAGAAAGGTAGGAATTGGCTATGTTATCAAGAGTTTTGAAAGCCTCAAATAAAAATTTATATATCCTCCTAAAGACTATAGACAACTACATGATTGTTGAATATAATTTATGGTTTGTTTCCCTTCTAATTTTTATTATTTCCTCTTGTGCTATCTCCTTTTAGTTTTTTTTTTAATTTTTAGACTTTATTTTTTCAAATGCATATACAGTTCATTAAAATTCTCCACTAATAATTTATTAACATAAGCTTTACTGAGCATCATTTTTGCCCTGCAAACTTCTTTAGCAATATCACATAAATATTGGTATGTTATTTTATTTCATATACTTATTCATTGTTTCTGTGATTTGTTCTTTGACGAATTAATTATTCAGGGCCAGCTAGGTGATGCAGTGGATAGAGCACCAGGCATGGAGTCAGGAAGACCTCCATTCTAATCTGGCCTTAGACACTTACTAGCTATGTAACCACGGGGAAATCACTTAACACTGTCTGCCTCAGTTCCTCATCTGTAGAATGAGCTGAAGAAGGAAATAGCAAATGACTCCATTATCTTTGCCAAGGAAATCCTAAGTGGGGTCACAAAGGAATAGACACAGCTGAATGAACTGCATTATTGTTGTCTCCATTTGAAGCTGTCTCTTGTTTTTGTTCCCTGAACTGATTACTATTTGTAACGTGTTATCATTTCCACAGTTCCTATTTCTGCCTTTTTGACTTACTTGTAATATCTTTGTGCTATAACGTATGCTCAATTTTCATAAAATTTCTGTGTGATGGATACTGATATATACCTATACATATATGTATATACATACATACACACATATATGTATATATGTATGTATAGATATATAGATAGATAAATGGAGATATATTATATATATTTATATACACACATACACATACATATGCACACACATATCTTCTTCAGTAGTCTTCATTTAGAAGATGTCTTTTACTTCTAATTTTGCCAACAGTTTCTTCATTTCTATATTTTTCTCTCTATTTGTTATTCTGCTAGTTTGTCCAAAACTGAGAGAAAAAAATGAAGTCTCCTGCCACTATTGTGTTATTGTCTCTGCCCACTTTAACTGTAATTTAATCATAATTCAGTTAATTTTTCCATTGTGAATTTAGATGTTATGGCACTTGGAGCATACTGGTTTAATATGAATTTTTTTGTGTTATCTATAGTTCCTATCAACATAATGCAATTTCCTTGTTTGTAAATTTCTATGTTGTTCATTTTTGCTTACTCTGGAAGCATGATTGAAACTTTTTTTGGATTTACCTGATGCATACTAAATTTTATTGATTTTCTGTTCTTCTTTAGTTTTTAAGTGTGTCACTCTCAAGCAACAGATTGAAGCATTTGTTTTCTTATCCAATCTGTCACTCTTTTAAGTTTTATCAGGGTGTTTGAGTCATGTATATTTAAAATGATGAGTTAGGGTCATAGTTTCTCTCTGTTTCACTTTTTTTCTGAATTATGATTTTTTTATTCCTCTTCCTCTGTAAGCACAGTACTTTGTCTTTTCAGGCATTTTTGATTAATCTACTGTAAAGCAACCCTATACTCACCAACTTGCTTTTCCTTCTCCCCAAGCCTATCCCTTCTATCGTCACCCACAAGCACCCTACTTTTACCTCTTTTCTTAGGTTTAGAATTTTCCTAATGTCTTAATTATTTTTCATTTTGTCCTATTAACTAATTTTCATTCTTTTTCAACCCTCACTTAAGTGGTCAAGTAAAATTCCCTCTTTTTATCTTTCCCTTGAATTTGCTTTGTTGTTTTTTAATTTCATTTTCTGTGGCTTTCTTATCCTCATTATATTTCTTTATAGCCCCTTTCTGTCGCTACAAGACTTCCATTTTTTAATTCATTACCATTATGCTTATTTATTCTTTATAGGTTTATGTATTCTCTGTGGTTTCTAGGTATTAATTTTCAGTTCCTTCATCTAATACAGTGTTTGTGCTATTGCCTCATATATCTTGACCCCTGTTCCCCTATTTTCAGTTGTGTCTCAACATAAAGTCCTGCATGAGTTAGAGAGGATAGAAATATTGCCCATGGTAGGAATTGTCCCATGTCATTGATTATATAGTTCATTAATATCCTTTGCTCCCTCCATGATCATTTTTCCATTTTCCCTGGCCCTTCTTCTGGGTCCAAGCCCTCCCAGTCTTCTGCATGTACATCTTCTCCAGGAGCTTTGATTCTCTTCTTGAGGCTATAAGTGGATACAACATGTACACAACAATCTTTTAAAAAGTGTTTCAAAGTCTCTAAGAACAAATTCTTGAAGAATATAAACCTTGTAGAGTTCTTATCTCCTATTATAGAATCTCTCATCTCATTAAACCAAGAGGATGGTCTCCAAACATGGAATTTAGATTTCTTTTTTTTTCTTTCTTCCCTTTTAAATTCCCTCCTTTTCCATACCACTCATTTTACTTTAGGCCTTCTTCCTAAAAGACTACAGAAATTATTTCCCTTTGTTCTTTATCGTTTACTTGATATAGGTATATCTTACATTCCTCTCTTTCTTCTCCTATCTTTTATCTGCCTTTCTATTCTATAATTGAGGAAATTGAGGGATTCATACATCAAATGGTTAATTGTGGGAACTGGGTGAATCACAGTCATTTCATCTTGTGACTCAATCCTGGAGCTAGCTTAGTTTCTATTCAATTGTGGATTCAGTCCAATTTCTGCCTTCTGAGAAACCTTTATTCACTTTTGGGAATTGGGAGTGAAAAGCTTATTGTATTGTTTGAATATAGACCTATTTGTCTGGGAAGTTGGACCCTCCTCTACCTGCTGCTTAGAGACTCTTAACTAAATAAAGAATTAAGTTATGCTGACCAGAAACCCAGCCATATCCAAAGGTTGATGAAAGGAGCTTCTCACAATTCTACATCTCAAGCAACACATATGTCTTATCTGAAAACTGTCCCCATATTGATCAATCACTTACTGTTTCTATGTCCCCATGGTTATTTACAGATACTTGGGGAATGGAACACCTCCTTTTCTGAATTCAAGGCATTGTACACATTTACACTTCCTCTCCAAATTTGGAAAATCCTTAATCTTTTGTCCAATCAGAAATAAGATCACCTAATGTATTGTTTGCTGTTAATTAATTGTCCTTATTTATTAATTATTTTTAATGTATAAAAGTTGGTCTATTCCTGTATTTGGGGGTCCAAGCCTAAGCTGAGAAGGTCTGATCCAAATTTTTTGAGAAATTTGCATGCATTGCTTAAAAATGATTATACTTGAAAGATCAAATCTTTGTTTTCCTTATTAATCTTTCACCCATAACACACTTTATCCCCCACCAGACACACACAAATGATTCACCTGTAGAGGGAATGTTGTGAAGTATATCTTCTCTTTGTTTCCATTTTTTCTCTTTCTCTGTTCATTGAAAAGGAAAACAATTTGATACAAGTTATACATGTGCAGTCATGCAAACCATATTGGCACATTAGTCAGTTTATGAAAGAAAACAGACTAATTTTTTTAAAAGTATACTTCAATCTGTATTCAGACTCCATTAGTTCTTTCTTTGGAGATGGATAGCATTTTTCATCATTACTCCTTTGGAACTGTCTAGGATCATTTCATTGTGGAGAACAGCTAGGTCATTCACAGTTGATCATTATATAATACTTCTGTTACTGTTTACAATGGTCTCCTAGTTTTGCTCATTTCACTTTGCAAGTCTTTCCAGGTTTTTCTTAGAGCATCCTGCTTATCATTTCTTATATTACAATAGCATTCATCAAAATCATATGCTACAATTGTTCAGCTATTCCCCAATTAATGGAGGTCATGGCAAATTTTCAATTTTTTGCCACAAACAAAAAAAGTGCTATAAACATTTTTTTATATATAAGTCCTTTTCTTTTTTTATCTCTTCAGAATACAGACCTAGTTGCGGTACATCTGGATGAAAAGGCATTCATAATTTTATAATCCTTTGAACATAATTCCAAGTTGCTCTATGTAATGGTTGAATCAGTTGACAACTCAAGAAACAGTGCATTAGTGTTTCAATTTTCCCACTTCCGCTCCAATATTTGTTATTTTCCTTTTCTGTCATATTAGTCAGTCTGACACTATGAAGTGGTACCTTAGAGTTGTTTTAATTTGTATCTCTCTAATCACTAGTAATTTAGAGCATTTTTCCTATATGACTATAGATAACTGATTACTTTGTGTGAAAACTGCCTTTTCATGATTCTTTTGGGTCTTGTATTTGAAAAGTTAAATTTTCTATTCAGGTCTGGCTTTTTCCTCAGGAATGCTTAAAGAACTCTGTTCCACTGAATGTTTATTTTTCCCTGAAGGATTATACTCATTTTTTCTGAGTAGGCAATTCCTGATTGTAATCCTAGCTATTTTGCAATGTGGAATATCATATTCCAAGTGCTTATATTATGAAGGCAGAATTCATGATTTCAAAGAAAGTGATGTATATGCCTGAATGGTTCAGAACTACAGGGTATAAGGAATTCTCTAACTAGAAGGCAGAATAATTAAAACATTTATTCAAGCTCCAAAGTAGCAGACCCACGAACCAGTGTTCCCAATTTGATATCCTGTCCAAAAGCTTCCAGACCCAATAAGTCTTCCTCTCAAGAGTAACCAGGAGGTTACAGAAAAACATGATGATCTTAAACCAAATCATATTCATGCCTCCCCACTCCAGTAAGAAGATTATCCACTAGCCTCAAGCCCTTGCTCATCAGTCTCTGATCCACATGCAGGTCAGCCCTGCTACCAGCAGAGCCTGCTGCTTCAGCTCCTTTAGCTTTGGCTTCAGCTTTGGCTACCTCTGTGGCTGTCGCTGCTACTGGCTCCTACGTCTCAATCTCCAAGTTGTGTTCTCTCCTCTTATACAGTTTTGGACGTCATCAAGTGTCATCTGAGCCACCAGAACTTAAGCTCCTATGATTGGCTCTGGTCTTAGCACCTCACCTTAGGACCCTGGAGCTTCACGCCCACATTGGCTTAGCACCTAGTAACTAGGGGTCTGGGGCAAACTTAGGAGCAAAGATCTAATCAGACCTTCTTAGCTGGCCCAGCTCCCTTAGTCGGCCCCACCTGAGGCCCCACCTTAAACCTATTCAAATGGGTGGGAAAGAACTTCTCATGTACTGATTACCTTAACAATGCTCTAATCCTTTAATATAGAAGCTGCTATATCTTGTGTTATCCTGGCTGTGGCTCCATATTTGAATTGTTTGTTTCTGGTTTGCTTGCAATATTTTCTTGAACTGGGATTTCTGGATTTGTCTATAATATTCCTGGGAGTTTTCAGATTGAGATGTCTTTCAGGAGGTGATTGGCAGATTCTTACATTTTCTATTTTTCCTACTTGTTCTAGAATAGTAGGGCAGTTTTCCTTGATAACTTCTTGAAAGATGATGTCTAGACTCTTTTTTTTTTAACTCGTTTTTAAATTTTTCTTGCATCATGGTTTTCAGGTAGTCCAATCATTTTTAAATTATCTCTCCTGGATCTATTTTCCATTTGTTTCCAGTTTCAGTTGTTTTTCCAATAAGATATTTCATATTTTCTTGTATTTTCTCATTCTTTTGATTTTTTACTTTATTACTCAATTCTAATTTTAAGTAATTATTATTTTTTTTAATTTTATTTGTTTGCTTTTAGTTTTCAACATTCACTTCTATAAGATTTTGAGTCCTAAATTTTCACTCCCTCCCTCTGTACACCCTCCTAAAGATTGCATGCGGGGGGCGGAGCCAAGATGGCGGCTGGGAAGCAGTGACTGGCGTGAGCTCCCCACCAAGTTCCTCCAAAAACCTATAAAACAATGGCTCTGAACCAATTCTAGAGCTGCAGAACCCACAAAGTGGCAGAGGGAA
>CM053622.1:384984227-384999976 GCA_028646595.1 Phalanger gymnotis
TTTCCAGAATACTCAAATTGTTTCTTTCTGGATGCTTGCAGTATTTTCTCCTTGACCTGGGACTTCTGGAATTTGGTGACAATATTCCTAGGAGTTTTCTTTTTGGGATCTTTTTCAAGAGGCAATCAATGGATTCTTTCAATTTCTATTTTACCCTCTGGTTCTAGAATATCAAGGCAGTTCTCCTTGATAATTTCTTGAAAGATGATATCTAGGCTCTTTTTTTGATCATGGCTTTCAGGTAGTCCAATAATTTTTAAATTATCTCCCCTGGATCTATTTTCCAGGTCAGTGGTTTTTCCAATGAGATATTTCATGTTGTCTTCCATTTTTTTTCCTTCCTTTGGTTCTGTTTTATAATATCTTGATTTCTCCTAAAGTCACTAGCTTCTACTTGCTCTAATCTAATTTTTAAGGTAGTATTTTCTTCAGTTGTCTTTTGGACCTCTTTTTCCATTTGCCTAATTCTGCCTTTCAAGAAATTGTTCTCTTCATTGGCTTTATGGAGCTCTTTTGCCATTTGAGTTAGTCTATTTTTTAAGGTGTTATTTTCTTCAGTATTTTTTGGGTCTCCTTTAGCAAATCATTGACTTGTTTTTCATTGTTTTCTTACATCACTCTCATTTCTCTTCCCAATTTTTCCTCTACTTCTCTTACTTGCTTTTCCAAATCCTTTTTGAGCTCTTCCATGGCCTGAGAGCAATTCATATTTTTCTTAGAGGCTTTTGTTGCAGGCTCTTTGACTTTATTGACTTCTTCTGGCTGTATGTTTGGTCTTTTTTGTCACCAAAAAAAGATTCCAAAGTCTGAGTCTGAATCTGAGAGCATTTTCAACGCCTGTTCATGTTCCCAGCCCACTACTTGACCCTTGAGTTTTTTGTCAAGGTAAGACTGCTTGTAGAGTATAGAGTACTTTGTCCTAAGCTTGAGGGGCTGTCCTGCTCTTTTCAGAGCTACTTCTACACAGTAAGCTTTGCCATGCCAATGCTCCTTCTCCCCCAAGAACCACCAACCAGGAGTGTGGCCCAGATGCAGGCAGGGCAAAGCAGGCTTTGCACTCCTACTCTAATCTGCCACTTAATTCCTCCTACCAGGTGGGCCTGGGGCTGGAAGCAACTGCAGCTGTAGCTCTGGAAGCAGCCTCAGAGCTGTACCACCTCCACAGCACACATGGCAGTGGCCAACCATGAACTCCTTTCACCCTGTCCCAGCAGCTTTTCCCATTAATCTTCTCTGTTGTCTTTGGCATTTGTGGGTTGAGAAGTCTGGTAACTGCCACAGCTCACTGATTCATGATGCTGTCCTGTTCTGCCTGGCTCTCAGTGTGGTTGGTCCTGGTGTGGCCCATGCTGGGCTATGCTCCACTCTGCTCCCAGCTCTGTGGTATAGACCCTTCCCAGTGACCATGCAGGCTGTGCTGGGCTGGAGCCCTACTTCTCTGTGCTGTTTTGTGGCTTCTGCAGCTCTAGAATTTGTTCAGAGTCATTTTTATAGGTATTTGGAGGGACCTGGTGGGGAGCTTAAGCAAGTCCCTGCTTTCCAGCCACCATCTTGCCTCTGCCCCCCCCCCATTGTCCTTTTCCATTTTCCATTTTTCTATAATATTTTGACACAAAGACATAATAGTAATATTGCTGGATCAAAGGTATACCGTTTGATAGTCCTTTGCGCATAGCTTCAAATTGTTCCCTAGAATGATTAAACTAGTTTACAACTATAAAAATAGTGTATCAATTTTGCCACATGCCTGCCCCCATTTATCATTTTATTTTTCTGTTGTTGTTGTGTTTATCCTTCATTTTCGAAGAGGACCATGACATCAGGGAGATGATGACATGACTTGCAGTTGAGTTTGATTTAAGTGAGGGAGGGTGGTGCAAGGTTACCAGGTCACTTTCTCCTCCAGAGCCATCTGGATCCAGTGACCAGATATTCATCAGGTCTATTGGAGATAGCCCAGGATAAGATAGGAGACCCTGGCCCTTTTAGGCTAAGGCTGTTTTCAAGTTATCACGTTGAGTGAGGTAATGGCCCTTCAGTGAATAGGCCTTTTTAAGAAGTGAGTCTAGGGATTGCCCCTTTAAGCAAAAAAAAAAAAAAAATCAAACTGGGGGGAAGACCCTCAGGTTTGCTATCCAAAAGAGAAACAGTATTTACATTCACTCTGAGCAAGAAGCAAAAACAGCCTTTAAGTGGTGTTTTGGCAAGGACAAATTGTTGTCTAATCTATGAGTTTCAGAGTAAAAGACGTTAAATTTTTGTCTTTGAGAAAGATTTCTAGCCTGTATACTCCAAGTTAACTAGGCGGCTTTTGACCATCAAAATTTACCTTCCTTTGGAGAGGAGAGGGAGAGAGAAAGAGAGAGGAGGATCTGAGTTACCCAACTGCAAGTCATGTCATCATCTCCCTGATGTCATGGCCCTCTTCAAGAATGAAGGACAAACATCGCCTGTGAGTATTCTGAGCTGCCTGAATGGAGACCCAGCCAGTTGGGTAACTCAGTTTGCCTTCTCCTCCTTCTCCCTCTCCTCTCCAAAGGAAAGTAAATTTTGATGGTTGAAAGCTGCCTAGTTAACTTGAAGTTTACAGGTATAGCGAAAATTTGCTAGCAGCAGCTGTTGAGGTGTAAGACCCAACAAGACTAGCAACAAGAGCTGCCAGCACAGATTCTTTGATCTGCTAAAGTAACTCTAAGGGGTTAACATTCTTACTTTAATCAAACATACAAATATAACTCACTTAGTTCAGGAGAAAAAGCCAGGTTCAGGAGAAAAAGCCAGCAACCTGAACTTCAGAGCAAATATAAACAAATTACAAACATCAACAGACAAACCTTGTCTGATTCAAAGTTCGATTCAGTTACCAGGGTTTAACAATCTTCCAACATCTGGGTTTACAAGCCAGGGGCCTCTTAACGGCTGCTCAGAGTCTCTTCAAGTCACACACCATACTTCCAGTGAGTGAGAGCCCCCCAAACAAAACAACTGGGTTTCTTCGAAGCCGAGAGTATCCTTAACAATGGCTTGCCCAGAGTCACATGCCACTCTTCCTGTCAGTGAGAGCACCAAAAGTTGAAACCAGCCCTGGATCTTATATACCTGTGTCAGTTATCAAGTCCATTATCTCAGTACATTCTGTACAGTTCATTGGTTGTGATGCCATTTATCATTTTAAAATCTACCCTGCTCTCAATTGAGCAGTGAACATTTCTTTTCTTGTCACTTTATTTTGACACCAAATCTGCTGGTTATTCACTCTCCTCTCTCGAGGAGGTCTATCTCTTCCCCAGTCTCCTAAGTCATTTAACTGTGAAATCTTATCTTTCACCATGGAAAGGGGGTTTCCTATTTCCCCAAGCAGCAGAATCAAAATCAGGTGTTTATAAGCAGGAGAAGCTGTCTTAACTATTAAATTCCTGTGAGAGACTCCCAAGAGAGGCTCATAGTATGTATCTGTGATTCCTGTCATGATAGCAATTTTCATTACCTCCCCCTTTAGCTTTATGACACAGTCTCAAAGTGAATACCAAGATTTATTCCCAGTGGACCACATAGAATCAGCAGGATTTTTTTTTATTACATCCCTCAGCTACTAAAGCTAACAGATTAGCTATGCTATCATCATCTTCTTGCTGGTGATAACCCCTAAAAGCTTACTGAACTAAAGGATCCTGGCTGATACCTATGAATCTCATGCAATCCACACTATCTACTGATATGCCTCTGGCCCCTTTATCACTGATTCTTACCATCCAAGATATTAATGATTCTCCCATTCTTTATGTGTAGTATGTATCTGTGATTTCTTGCTGTGAGAAATCTTCCAAAACTTGCCTTGTAACTGAATTATCACCTTGCATTTCCGGTGTCCTTTGAAGTATGGGATGAACTTTTCTCTGAGTATTTAACAACCTCTTGTTCTCTACATGAGGGACATCCTGAACCCTGGTAGCATTTCGTGCCTCAGCCCCTGACACTATCTCATTTTCTCTCGACTCCCTTCTTCTGCCACCATGGTAAGGATGAAGCTGGTGGTCAGGCTCAACCTGGGCTGAGTTTAAAAGCACTCTTGACCTATTTAGCATCCTGTTTCTCCTAGCCACATTAACAGAAAAATTCTTATTTGAATCAGTAGACTCTTCAGCAGCAACTTGTTCTCCTGAGGCCTGAGATTCCCCATCTTGCTATGGCATAGGAGTACCCCCATTTCTTTCACTTAGTTTTAATCTTTCATATAACAGCTGGTAGGCTTATAACACCATCCAGCTTTGCCTAGATTGTGATGCTGGCAATTCTTCCAAGACCAAAGTCTAACCTCTCATAAACATCTTTCCAAATGCCTGGAGTCTCCTCTCTGTAGCCTTGGTTCCCAGTTTTCACAAAGTACATCTCCTTTAGCCCGTTCCTTTGCTAGGGAGGAATAAGATGGATCCTGCCACCCTGAGATATTCACCTCTTCCTCTGAAGTCCTTCTGCTTCTAAACAGAGATTTTATATGCCACAATACAATCCTTATCACTAGATATATCATTAAGGCAAAATTCATGACCTCAAAAAGGACTATGAGCATGCCTGAATGGTTCAGAATCACAAGATATAATGAATTCTCTAGGTAGAAGACAAAGTATAACATTCATTTAGACACCAGAGGATCAAACCCCAAGACAAATAACTCCAATTTGACATAGCAGTAATTGTATTCCAAAATGAGTAAGTGCACCTCAATAACAAGGAAATTATAAGACAGTATTACAGCAAGGAACCAAGTCATCCTGTAACCTTTCCCCCTGCTGGGGCCTTCCCATAAACACTCACAAATCTCAACTGTCTGCTTGCCTGCATTCTGTCCTCCCTCAATTCTCTGGTCTCAATAACTGCCTGGCTTCCACTCTCCTCTCTGCAGCTCTGTCTATTTGGAGTTCATACTTCTTCTCCTTGGGCTGAATTCTGAATTCTAACCTTAGTTGGCTACCTTCTGGATATATATATACACATATATGTTTATATATAATCTTTTATAGGGCCTGAGAGCTTCACTCCAAATCAGCAAAAGTGTGTAGGCCTGGGGCTTATACTCAGTAAGTAAAAAGGGTAGGCCTGAGGCTTAGTGCCAAGTAAGTAAAGAAACAAACTTTTAATCAAGCTTCCCTTAACTGATCCCATCTGAGGCCTATTGAATGGGTGGGAAAGATCTTTAATCACTAATTGGCATCACAAGGGTGTAGGCCTGCCTAGAAACAAACTTTTAATCAAGCCTCCCTTAACTAGCCCCACTTGAGGCCTGTGCAATGTGCAAGAAAGATCTTTAATCATTTATTGGCATCACACTGGCTAGATTTCTTTCTCAAAGACCAAACATTAAACCTATTTTATTTTTCTATCATGTTAGTGAATCTAATTAGTGTGGGGTAGTACCTCAGAGTTTCTTTAATTTGCATTTCTCAAGTAAATAGTGATTTAAAGCATTTTTATATGACTTTCAAGGATTTTTGATTTCTTCTTCTGAAAACTCCCTGTTTATATCTTTTGACCATTTATCAATTGTGGAAATTTATAAATTTGACTCAGTTCTCTCTATATTTGTGCCATGAGGCCTTTGTCAGAGAAACTTGAGGAAAAATTACATTACTTCATTGTCTATGTTAGCAAAATTTGGTTTCCCAGCTTATATCTTTAAATTAGGCCAATTGTTTTTTGTTTTCCTCTGACTAAGATCATGATTATGAAACCTGAATGGCTTTTACTGGAGCTGATCCTGCTCTAGCCCCTTATGTTAACTCTGAGTGTTTGTGTCTTTCTGTTTCAAGTGTGTATCTTATAAAAATAAAATTGTTCAATTCTGATTTGTGATCCATACTACTATCTGATTCCATTTTATGGGTGAGCACACATATTCACAGTAATGATTTGTATTGATTTTCTTCCATCCCACTTTTTTCCTCATCCTCGTTTTCCTTCTTTTCTCATTCAGTCTCTCCCCAAAAGTCTGTTTTGCTTTTGACTATTGCCTCCTTTATTCTGCCCTCTCTTTTATTACAATTTTCTCTTCTCCTTCTACTCCTCCTACTAATGCCTTCTTCTCCTTTTTCCTTATAGTAATTTATATTTCAATAGGTAACTGATTGTGTATATATATTCTACCCTCTTTGAACCAATTCCAATGAGAAAAAGATTGAAGCACTGCCTGCCATACCTCTATATTCCCATTGACTGCAAAAGATGGGCTTTTCATGCCTCCTTTATGTGAGACAATTTTCCCCATTCACCCTTTCCCTGTCTGTTCTCCCAATGTATCCTTCTTCCTAAGTCCTTCATTAATTTGAAATTGTACCAACACAACTGACTCAAAAACCATATTCATTGTCTATATGGACTCCTCCTAATTGCTCTAATGATGACTAAGTTTTGTTGAAAAAATATTTATTAATTTTTAGTTTTCAACAGTCACTTCCAAAAGATTTTCAGTTCAAAATTTTATCCCCATGCTGAAGCTCTCCCCAACACTTGACAGTGTCCAAAGTGATATAGGCTACACATATACATTCATATTAAACATATTTTCACACTAGTCATGTTGTAAAAAAAAAAATTAAAACAACAGGATTAGCCACAAGAAAGAAGAAACAAAAGTGGGGGGAGAGTAAATAGAATATTTCTCTCTGCATTCAGACTCCATAATTTTTTTTCTGGACGTGAATAGCATTTTCCATCATGAGTCTTTTGAAGTTGTCTTAAGTCCTTGTACTGCTGAGAAGAACAAAGTCGATCAAAGTTAGTCATCACACAATGTTGCTGTTACTATGTAAAATGCTCTCCTGGTTCTGCTCACTTCACTCAGCATCAGTTAATATAAGTCCAGGTTTTTCTGAAGTTTGCCTAAACATCATTTCTTATGGAACAATAGTATTCCATTACATTCACATACCACAACTTTTTCAGTCATTCCCCAATTGATGGGTATCTGTACAAGTTCCAGTTCTTGGCCACCACAAAAAGAGCTCCTATAGATATTTTTGTACATGTGGGTTCTTTTCCAATTTTCATGATCTCTTTGGGATACAGATATTGCTGGGTGAAAGGGTATACACAGCTTTATAGCCCTTTGGGCATGGTTACAAACTGCTCTCTAGAATGGTTAGATCAGTTCACAACTCCACCAATGATGCATTAGTGTTCCAATTTTCCCACATCATCTCCAACATTTATCATTTTTTTTTGTTTTGTCATGTTAGCCAATGTGATAGGTGTTTTGTGGTACCTCAGAGTTGTTTTGATTTACATTTCTCTAATCAATAGGGATTTAGAATTTTTTTTCAAATGATTAGAGAAAGCTTTAATTTTTTTTATCTGAAAACTGCCTGTTCACATCCTTTGGTCATTTATGAATTGGGGAATGACTCATATTCTAATTAATTTGACTCAGTTCTCTAAGTATTTTAGAAGACAGTACTTTATTGGAAACACTGGCTGTAAAATTTTTCCCTCAGCTTTCTGCTTCCCTTCTAATCTTTGTTGCAATTGCTTTGTGCAAAACCTTTTCAATTTAATGTAATCCAAATTATCCACTTTCCATTTCATAATGGTGTCTGACTCTTGTTTGGTCATAAATTTTTCTGTTTCCCATAAATCTGACAGGTAAACTATTTCTTGCTCTCCCAGTTTGCTTATAGTATTAGCCTTTATATCTAAATTATGTATACATTTTAACTTTACTTTGGTATAAAGTATAAGATATTGGTCTATGCCCAGTTTTTGCCATACTGTTTTCCACTTTTTCCAGCAGTTTTTGTCAAATAGTGAGTTCTTATACCAGCAGCTTGGTACTTTGGGTTTATCAAATGGTAGATTACTATATTCATAATAGTGTGTCTTGTGTACCCAATCTATTCCACTGATCCATTGCTCTATTTCTTAGCCAGTACCAAACAGTTTTGGTGATTGCTTCTTTACAATACAATTTAAGATCTGGTATGACTAAGCCACATTCCCTAACATTATTTTTCATTAATTCCTTGATATTCTAGATGAATTTTGCTATTATTTTTTTCCAGATTTATAAGATAAATATTTACAAAATCAGCTCTTAATTTTATTAGCTTTATGGTTTTCTTAATTTCAATTTTGTTAATCTCTCCTTTGGTTTTCAGAATTTCTAATTCGGTTTTTTAATTTGGGATTTTTAATTTGTTTCTTCTGAAAGCTTCTTGTTCATATCCTTTGACCATTTAGCAATTAGGGAATGGCTCTTGTTTTTATTAATGTGACTAAATTATCTATTTATTTGAAAAGTGAGGCCTTTATCAAAGCACCTTGCTGTAAAAATTTTTGATATTACTTTATTTTCTATGGTACCTTTTAGGAAAATGTAGTTTCCCTTATTAAGCTTATTTTTGCTTTTACTTAGTCTGAAATCATGATTGCTACCTCTGTCTTTTCAACTTCAGGTAAAGCATGTTATATTCTGTGCTAGCCCTTTGTTTTAATTCTGTGTATGTCTTTGTGTTTCAAGTGTATCTCTTCTATACAATATGTTGTTGGATTTTGGTTCCTTTTTTAATTTTTTTTTTTTGCTTTTTTAAAATTTTAGACAAATACAAGAAAATGCTTAATAAGAAGAAGAAATATTGGAAATTTTAAAATTACATTTAAATATAAAGAAAAAATGGAAAAAAGTATGTCACGTGCATAGCAGAACATAGGAGATGATTCAGAATATATAGCAGCAACTTATCATTTCAAGAAAACCTACATATTAAACACTACATGCTATGTTGAAAGTTGTCCATCTTTTCTTTGCTTCCCTTTAGGTTTCTATTGGTTTCCATTTCATGGGTAAGCTCATTGCATTCACATTCACATTTAAGATTACTTAATATATATTTCCCTTTAACCTATTTTCTTCTGTTTATTCTTCTCTCTTTTTATCTTACTTCCCATTAAAAATACATGTTGCTTCTAACCACTGCCTCTCCTAATTTGTATTTCCTTTTATCATTCTCATCTCCTCCCTGTTCCCTATTGGAAAGACAGATTTCTATATGAATCTCTCTCTCTCTCTCTCTCTCTCTCTCTCTCTCTCTCTCTCTCTGTGTGTGTGTGTGTTTGTGTGTGTGTGTGTGTATGTGTGTGTGTAATGAATTGAATCCGTAAGGGATCTGAAAGGCAATCAATTCTGAACCTTGCCCTCATTTACATATGAGGAAATTGAGTTCTTGAGGGTCATATAGCTAGTAGATATATAAGGAGGATCTCAACTCACAACTTTCTGTCTCCAAGTCCACTGCTCTCTTATTTTACCATGCTGTCTTTCTAAACTCCAATATAAATTGTGTAACACAGCCAAAAAAAATTATAAATGTAAATCTCAAAATGCCCTGCCATGACAACTAATTCATTGTTTTCAAGCATTAAAAGATGAAACCTAGGCAGAATTGATTCCAAATTTCTTTAAACAAACTTAAATTTGTATGCCTTTGAGTACCATAAAGTAGTGATATTGGAATGATTTTAAAAAGAAGAGACTAATGTTTTAAAATGCTGTTGCCTAAAATCCTTTGTTGTGCAAAAATTAGATTGCATATTAGTTACGCAGGCAACAAGTAAGAAGGGAGGTGGAGAAGATGGGAGAGGCAGAAAAGGAGGGAACCAAAATAAATCCCACTCCTGTGTAAAACATTAGAAATATGTCATTAACAAAGCCTTCCTGTTCCACATAGCATTAATGCTGGCAGAGGCAGCTTACAGTGCTGTGGGTGTACTCAGCTGTGCAGAGCTGATTATAGAAGATGAAAGAGCTTGGCAATTTATTTCATCTCACACTGAAGCACTGCTGACAACTCAAAGCAAGGACAGAAGGATTCATTTGTTCAACTACTGTTTTAAAAACTAGACTTCAAATGATACCACAGAGAAAGGAGAGAGTGTTGTACTGTAATAAAGTGTCTTTTTTTTCTGTGCAAATCCACTGGCAGCAGCATTTATATTTTTGGTTGGTTTTGGATTTGGGAAAGGAGGTGGGTTTTCTTATGTTCTTTTTTTCCTTTTAAGACTTGGCAATTTAATATATATAGTTCAATAACAGACCTGATGGCTGATTTCACTTAATCGCAAGAGCAGAAACAACAGTCTTACATAAGAACCACTTCCATTAGTCTCCTTGAGGCACAAAGAGTACTTTAAGTTGTAAAGATCGGATAGTAGAATGTTTAAACTCTCCTTAGAAAATTGAAAGCATAAAGATGTCAATGTCATATTTTATGCTAAAATTAAACTTTAAAATTCTCTACTGAGAACTCTCAAATTTTATAATTTGTCTTATAATTATTTATTTTCTAAAATCTTATTTTTTTCATTTGCAATTATGCTTTTTATTTTGAAAATTTAAGGGGAAGTAAGGTTTTAATCTTTTCAAATAAAAGATGCAATAATTTTTTCATTAGTAAATTTAAGATTTAAAATACATATATTTTTCTGGATTAAAGGCTTACAGATAAATTATCCATGACAAATATTTTGTCTCATGAAAGGTTATCTCTGAAAACTAATGTATGTAAGAGATCATACTAGTCATATGTTAATAATATATTATTAATGTATAAAGTCAATATCTAGACATTTATGACAAAAGATCAAGAAAATCATTTTACCTATGCACATAAAAATTGAAATAAATGTCATAGAAATTTGCCTTTGATTGAGTTTAAGGTGTATGATCTGTTGCAGGGGTGACTTTAGGTCTTCAAGCCCTTTGACTGAATTCAAACTTCACAGAACAAATCCCTTTAAGGCTTTGTTCAATGGGCTGCACTTGATGACCTAGTGGGCCACATGTGGCCTTGAGGCTGCAGGTTCCCTACTCCTGATCTATTGATTTCTATTGTAATTCATGGATGTCACTAACTTGCATATATTTCCACAATAATAAGCATTAGGAAGAAACAATGTAAGGTAGTGATAAGAACCCTGAATTTGAAATCATCAGAAATGTGTACTAAAATCACATCTCTGATATTTGTTGGTGTGCAATTATGGGCAAATTTATGTTATGTTTTTGGGCTTCAGTTTTGTTATCTATAAAATAAGACGATAATAACACTGAGTGTTCACTAAATTCTTAAAACAATTAAAGGAAAATAAAATACCTAAAATATTTTACAAACTTCAAAGTACTATATAAATGTCAAATACTATTGGGAAAACTAGTGTTCTAACTCCTTGAATCAATTTAGTTTGCTGGGTAATTTTGAATCCAAAATTTCTTCCATGTAACTTGAAGTGCCAAAGGAGAATGATCTCCCATTCATGGTCCAGTTGCCCCTTCCTATTACATTATTGATCAAATTTCCATTATATGAATAGCTACTATAGTAATTTTGAAGCAAAGTAGAGGGGTTAAATTTTTATTTGGATTGTAGATTTAGAGTTGGCAGGATACTTAGAGGTAATCTACTGAGACTTTATTAAGTTCACACAAGTAGGGAACACCAGAGCTGTGGTTCAAACCTAGCACTGAGGTGCTGATTAGAAAAGAAATCAGATCCTGAGAAGTGAGCAGATTCTTTCCAGTTGTGATTATTTGGGTATATTTATTCTCTGAAAGGATTCAGGTAATACAGTGAAGAAAATTGTGACTTTTTATACAGAATGACTAATAAACTCTTCAAAAGATATTATACTAGCAACTTGCCAGTCTGGGAGAGCATTGGGCTAGCTAAACACTGGAGCAGGAACAGGCCCAGGGCAGAAGTAACAGCTATGGCTACAATTCAGCCCCATGTATCTCAGCCCAGCATGGGAGTCTGTCAGAGATATGGGAGACACCAGCACAGAGCCTGCAGCTGCAGAAGCAGCTACCCTGGAGGCCTCCAACCCACAGGCTAAAGGTTTGAAACTCACCTTCTTATACTTTGGCAAGCCATGAGGAGCAGGTAAAAACAGCTCTCATCCCTCCCTTGAATAAACCCAGAGAATACTACCTCAGGAGAAACAGAGAAGCCAGAAGGGGAGGTTCAGTTGCTAGAGAAGTTGGGGAGAGGGCCCTTCTTGTGGTGGCAGAAGGAGACTAATGCAGGAAGAGAAGTGCCCCAGGAGCCCTCACCTCAGCAGAGCAATGAGAGTGACTGAGCCCCAGAGGGATGGAGCTAACAAACTTCAATGCTAGGATCCCAGACGTGGTGTTGCACAGTCAAGGGAAGTGGCAGACACCAGCACAGGCAACAGCTAAGACTACCCATTCTGTAGAGCAGTCCTGGGGAAGAGGAGACTCCCATCAGCCAGACCACCCCTCCCCCACACCTCACGATACCAGAGGCCATAGCACATAAAGCTAGATCCCAACACAAGAAAGATGGGGCAGAGACCCCTGAGCCCCAGAAGCAGAGATCCACGTTAGAAACCAGGAGAAAAAAACACCATGAAAAAGAACACTAAAAAGCTTTCAAAGACTATTGATTTATATTATGGAAACAGGGAAGATCAAAATACCAATTCAGAAGAGGACAGCATGGACACTACACCCACATCTGAAATGTCAAAAGGGAAAGTGAACTGGACTCCGGACCAAAAAACATTCTTGGAAGAAATCAAGGAAGACTTTAAAAAACCAAATTAGGGAGGTGAAAGAAAAAAATGGAAAAAAAATCACTGATGAAAACAAATTTTTAAAAAGTAAAATCAGCAAAATGGATAAGAAGAATCAGAATATAAATGGAGAAAATGTCTCATTGAAAACTAAAATCAACCCAGTAGAAAAGGAGATAGAGAAGCTAAAGGAAGAAAACAATACATTAAAAATTAGAATTGGGCAAGTAGAAGCTAATGACTATGAGACATCAAGAATCAATAAAACGAAATCTAAAGAATGAAAAAATAGAAGAAACCATAAAATATCTGATTGGAAAAAATAACTGACCTGGAAAACAGATGCAGGAGACACAGTCTAGGAATTATTGGTCTACTTGAAAGCCATGATGAAAAAAAAGAGCTTAGATAGTATCTTCCAAGAAATCCTTAAGGAAAACTGCCCCAAGGTTCTAGAACCAGAGGGTAAAATCATCGTCAAAAGAATCCACCATTCACACCCTGAAAGAGATCCCAAATTGAAAACTCCAAGAAATATTATAGCTAAATTCCAGAACTACCAGATCAAGGAGAAAGTACTGCAAGCAGCTAGAAATAAACAATTCAAATATCACAGAACTATAGTCAGGATCAAGCAGGATTTTTCAGCTTCTACATTAAATGACAGGAAAAATTAGAATATGATATTCCAAAAGGCAAAAGAGCATGGACTACAATCAAGGATCAACTACCCAGCAAAATTGAGCATAATTTTCCAGGTAAGTAGATATTCAATGAAATAAGGGAAATACAGACCTTCCTGATGAAAAGGCCAGAGCTCAATGGAAAATATGTTCTTCAAATACAAAACTCAACAGAGACATAAAAAGGTGAAAGGGGGGAAAACTCTAGTTAATCAATAAAGCAAATTAGTTACATCCCTATATAAGATTATTTTGTTTTAAATATGTTTTCTATGTATGTCAGTCTTGAGAATAGTACAGTTATTATGACAATTGAAAGGGATATACCTAAACTGTGAGTGTCAGTATAAAATAACTGACATGATGATAAAAATATAATTAAGAGATATAATTAAGAGATATAAAAGCATGGTTCTGGGAGAAGAGGTAAGGAGGTAGTAGGAAAGGGTAAATTATATCATATGAAGAGGCACAAAAAATATATTATAGTAGAGGGAAAGAAGGGAGGGAGAGGATCAGTATTTGAGCTTTACTCTCATTGGATTTGGTTCAAGAAAGGAATAACACACCCTGATAAGTATAGAAATCAAACTTGTCTTACAGGTAGTAGGAGGGAAAAGGGGAAAGGAAAGGGAGGGGGTTGTCAGAAGGGAGGGAAGAAGTAGCAAGTGGAAAAAGATAACATAAAGGAAGGGAACCAAGGAGGGTAAACTGAGTAAGGCAGCAGTCAAAAGCAAAACTCTGTGGAGGAGTGGAAGGGAGAAGGGAGACATAAAAACATAAACAGGGAGGAAATAGGATAGAGAAAAAGACATAGATAGTAATCATAACTGCGAATGTGAATGGCTGAACTGTCCCATGACATGGAAGTGGATAGCAGAATGGGTTAAAAACCATTATCTTAAAATATGTTGTTTATAAGAAACACATTTGAAAGAGGGAGATACACACAGGATGAAGATAAAAGGCTGGAGTTGAATATATTATGCTTCAGTTAAAGCAAAAAAAAAAAGCAGACAAAGCAAAGGCAAAGACAGATCTAATTAAAATAGATAAGGAAAGATACCAAATCCTGCTAAAAGGCACCATAAACAATGAAGTAACATCATTATTTAACATATATGCACCAAGTGGTATAGCATGAAAATTCTTAGAGGAGAAATTAAGAGAGCTACAGGAAGAGATGGATAGCAAAACTATACTAGTGGGGGACCTCAACCTCCCCCTCTCTGAACTTGACAAATCAAACCTCAAAATAAACAAGAAAGAAGTTAAGGAGGTGAACAGAATTTTAGAAAAGGCAGATTTGATAGACCACTGAAGAAAATTGAATGGGGATAGAAAGGAATATACTTTTTTCTCAGCAGCACATGGCACATATTCAAAACTGGCCATGTACTAGGGCATAAAAACCTCGAAATCCAGGGCAGAAAGCGAGAAGTAGTCAAAGCATCCTTTTCAGATGATGATGAAATAAAAATTACTTGTAATAAATAACCATGGAAAAATAAACAAAAAATTAATTAGAAACTAAATAATCTAATTCTGAAGAATGAGTAGGACAAAGAGTAAATCATAGAAACAATTAATAACTTTATCCAAGAGAATGACAATAATGAGACAACATACCAAAACTTATGGGATGCAGCAAAAGCAGTTCTTAGGGGAAGTTTTATATCTCTAAATGCTTACATGAATAAAATAGAGAAGAAGGAGATCAATGAATTGGGCATGCAATGGAAAAAGTTAGAGAAAGAACAAATTGAAAATGCCCAATTAAATACCAAACTAGAAATACTGAAAATCAGAGGAGAGATTAATAAAATTGAAACCAAGAAAACTATTGAATTAATAAATGAAACCAAGAGCTGGTTTTATGAAAAAACCAATAAAATTGATAAACCTTTGGACAATTTGATTAAAAAAAGAAAGAAGAATACCAAATTACCAGTATCAAAAATGAAAAGGGTGAATTCACCTCCAATGAAGAGGAAACTAAAACAAAGATTAGGAATTATTTTCCCGAAATGTATGTCCATAAATTTGACAACCTTAGGGAAATGGGTGAATATTTACAGAAATATAAATTGCCCAGGTTAACAGAAGAGGGAAAGTAATATAACTGAATGTTTCCACAACCTGGCTAGCAGCTTCTGTGGGGGGGGGGGGGTCCAGATCCATCAAGAGCCAGCACCCAGAAAGCTGCCGGACAGCCAGAAAGCCTAGGTTCTTTTGATCTGCCTTAATAAGGAGAGCAAGGTTAAGGGGTTGGCAAGCTTACTTTAATTCAGCACACAAATATCATTCACTTAGTTCAGGGGAAAAAGACAGCACCCTGAACTTCAGAGCAAAATACAGACAAATTACAAACATCAACAGACAGATCTTGTCTGATTCAAATCCCAATACATAGTTACCAGAGTTCAACAAAGTCTCAGCATCTGGGTTTACAAGCTGGAGGGCTCCTTAGTTACAGCTGACCAGAGT
>CM053622.1:385000476-385010668 GCA_028646595.1 Phalanger gymnotis
CTAAAGCCGCCCCGCCTCCGTTGCCTCAGGGGTGGTAGTCGAACCGCAAACTCCATCCCATCCCGCCACTTTTCCCACTCACCTTCTTTGCTGTTTGTGGGTTGTGAGGTCTGGTACATGCCACAGCTCAGTAATTCAGCATGCTAGGGCACTCTCCACTCCACTCCAGGTCTCATTGGTCTGTGGTCTGCCGGGCCGCGCCGCGCTGCGCCTCGCGCGCTGGGCTCTGCTTGGCTCAGCTCCGCTCCCCTCAGCTGGGGGCTGGGAGTTCTGTTCGGGACAGACCTTACCCCGAGACCATCCAGGTTGTCCTGGGCTGTAACCCTGCTTCCCTCTGCCACTTTGTGGGTTCTGCAGTTCTAGAATTGGTTCAGAGCCATTTTTTCATAGGTTTTTGGAGGGACTTGGTGGGGAGCTCACGCCAGTTACTGCTTTCTATTCGCCATCTTGGCTCCGCCCAGCTTTCTAGTGTTTTTAATAGGAATGGGTGTTATATTTTGTCAAAGACTTTTTCTACATCTATTGAGATGATCATTTGGTTTCTTCTAGTTTCGTTGTTGATATGATCAATTATGCTGATAGTTTTCCCAATATTGAACCAACCTTGAATTCCTGGAATAAATTCTTCCTTGTCGTAGTGTATTATTATCATGATAAGTTGCTGCAATCTTTTTGCTAATATTTTATTGAAAATTTTTGCATCAATATTCATTAGGGAAATTGGTCTATAACTTTCTTTCTCTGTTTTGACAATACCTGGTTTGGGTGTTAGTACCATATTTGTGTTATAAAAAGTATTTGGTAGGACTCCTACCTCCCCTATTTTCCCAAATAGTCTATAAAGTGTAGGAATTAATTGTTCTTAAAATGTTTGATAGAATTTACATGTAAAACCTTCTGGCCCTGGAGATTTTTTCCCAGAGAGTTTGATGGTTTGCTCAATTTCTTTTTCTGAGATGTAGTTATTTAGGTATTTTACTTCCTCTTCTGTAAACCTGGGCAATTTATATTTTTGTAAACATTCATCCACATCCCTAAGCTTGTCAAATTTATGAGCGTACAATGGCACAAAATAATTCCTAATTATTGTTTTAATTTCTTTTTCATTGGAGGTGAATTTACTCTTTTCCTTTTTGATACTGGTAATTTTATTTTATTCTTTCTGTTTTTTAAATCAAATTGACCAATGGTTTATCGATTTTATTGTTTTTTTTCATAAAGCAGTTCTGGGTTTTATTTATTAACTTGATATTTTTCTTGATTTCAATTTTGTTAATCCCTCCTTTGATTTTCAGTATTTCTAATTTGGTATTTAATTGAGGGTTTTCAATTTGTTCTTTTGTTTTTACCTTTTTTTCAGTCCCATGCCCAATTCATTGATCTTTTTTCTTTATTTTATTCGTGTAAGCATTCAGAGATATAAACTTCCCCTAAGAGCAGCTTTCACTGCATCACATAAGTTTTGGTATGTTGTCTCATTGTTGTAATTCTCTTGAATAAAGTTATTAATTGTTTCTATGGTTTGTTCTTTGGCCCAATCATTCTTTAAGATTAGATTATTTAGTTTGCAATTAATTTTTTTGTTTATTTTTCCATGGTCATTTAGCAAAAATAATTTTATTATATCATGGTCTGAAAAGGATGCATTGACGTACTTCTGCCTTTCTGCACTGGACTGTGAGTATTTTATGCCCTAGTACCTGGTCAATTTTTGAGTATGTGCCATGTACCACTGAGAAGAAAAAGTATATTCCTTTTAATCCCCCATTCAGTTTTCTCCAGAGGTCTATCATATCTGCATTTTCCCAAATTCTATTCTCCTCCTTAACTTCTTTGTAGTTTATTTTGAGGTTAGATTTATCAAGTTCAGAGAGGGGGAGGTTGAGGTCCCTCACTAGTATGGTTTTGCTGTCTATTTCTTCCTGTAACTCCCTTAACTTCTCTAAGTATTTGCATGCTATACCACTTGGTGCATATATGTTAAATAATGATATTGCTTCACTGTGTATGGTGCCTTTTAGCAGGATATAGTGTTCTTTATCTCTTTTAATTAGATATATGTTTGCTTTTACTTTGTCTGAGATTAGAATTGCTACCCTTGTTATTGTTTTTTTTTTTTTACTTTAGTTGACATAGCATATATTCTACTCCAGTCTTTTGCCTTTATCTAATGTGTATCTCCCTGGTTCAAATGTGTTTCTTGTAAACAACGTATTGTAGGATTGTGATTATTAATCCATTCTGCTGTCTGCTTCCTTTTTATGGGAGATTTCATGCCATTCACATTCACAGTTATGATTACTATCTATTTCAATTTTCCATCCTATTTCCCTTCTGTTTGTGCCTTTATTTCTCACTTTTGCCTTCCACTCCTCCACAGAGTTTTGCTTTTGTCCACGACCTACGTCATTTTGCTGTCCCTCTTGATTCCCTTCCTTTATCTTACAGGTAAAAAAGAAAAAAAAAAAGGAAAAGGGGATTTGAAAATCATTAGGTTCTTCTCATATGGAATTCAAAGAACAATCAAATCTAATATTGCCCACAAAATATTTAAAAGAAGAAATACTACCAAAATCCTTCTATCATATTAATGTGATAGACATCTCAACCAGAAAAGAGTAAAATGTGGAGGGGGAGGGGAAGCTGCAAAATATCCTTAATGAACATTGATGCAAAATAATTAAATCAAATATTTGCAAAGATGTCATAGCTACATGACTCAGTTGGAAGTAAACAAGGAATTTAGGATTGGTTTAGTGTTTGAAAATTATCAAATTAGTACACCTTATGAAAAATATGAACAACAAAAATCATATGGTTATATCAATAAACATAGAAAAAGCTTTTAAAAATATGTGATACTTTTTCTATTAATCAAAAATAGAAAACAGAGAGAAATGGACTCTTCCTTAACATGACAAATACAATATATGTAAACTCAAGGTCCAACATTATATGCAATGAGGATAAAAGAGTCCTTTCTAGAAAGATGTCTACTGTCATGCATATTACTAATATCATACTAGAAATGCTAATTTGACAGCAAAATGAAATGAAGTACTTAGAACTGATGAAGAAAAAAACAAAATTATAACTTTTGGAGAAAAAATGATGTACTTAGAAAATCCCTGAGAGGGAGTCATAAAGATGGTTAGGGACAGCAACTCTGCTGAAATCTCTCAACATTCCCCTCCAAACAACTTTAAAATAATGCCTCTAATAAAATTTTGGGATAGCAAAGCCAACAAAATGTCAAGGTGAAATATTTTTCTGGGCTGAGAAAACTTAGGAATACATTGGGGGTAGGGTCTGATGAAGATCTGTACTAGCTCACAGATGTGGAATTGGCCACAGCAGCAGCAGCTTCAGGAGCTCTAAGCTTAGAGAAAATAGAGGGTTTGTAGCTAGTGTCTTTGATAAAGTCCTCATTTCTAAAGTATATAGAAAACTGAGTCAAATTTGTAATAGAAGTCATTCCCCAATTGAGAAATGGTCAAATGATTTGAACAGGCAGTTTTCAGAGGAAGAAATCAAGGCTATCTATAGTCATACGAAAAAATGCTCTAAATCACTATTGATTACAGAAATGCACCACCTCTGTGGTACCACATCACAGCTATCAGATTGGCTAGCATGACAAAACAGGAAAATGATAAATGTTTCAGAAGATGTGGAAAAACTGGAACACAAATTCATTGTTGGTGAATTTGTGAAATGAGCCAACCATTCTGGAGAGCAATTTGGAACTATGCCCAAAGGGCTATATACCTTTGCATACTCTTTGACCCAGCAATACCACTTCCAGATCTGCATCGCAAAGAGATCATGAAAATGAGAAAAGAACCCATATGTACAAAAATATTTATAGGAGGTGGCCAAAAATTGAAAATCATGTAGATGTGCCCATCAACTGGGCAATGGCTGGATCAGATATGGTTTAAGAATGTAATGGAATACTATTCTGCTATAAGAAATGATGATCAGGTGGACTTCAGAAAAACCTGGAAAGATTTATATGAACTTATGGTGAGTGTAGTAAGCACAACCAGGAGAGCATTGTACACAGTAACAGCAGCATTGTGTGATGACTAACTTTGATGGGCTTAGCTCTTCTCAGCAATGCAAGGATTTAAGACAACTCCAAAAGACTCATAATGGAAAATGCTATCCACATCCAGAGACGGAACTATGGAGTCTGACTGCAGTTGAAAGTATACTATTTGCTCTCTTTTTTGTTGTTGTGCTTCTTCATTCTCATAGCTTCTCTCATTGTTTCTAATTCTTCTTTACAACATGACTAATGTAAACATATATTTAATAGGAATGTATATGTAAAGCCTATATAAGATTGCATGCCATCTTGGGGAAACAGGGGAAAGGGTGGGAGGGAGGTAGAGAAAATTCAAACTCAAAATCTTATGAAAGTGAATTTTGAAAATTAAAAATATATAATTTTTTTAAAAGCCTGAAGCTTGGGACAATGCATCGCCACCCTGAGGGCAGAGAAGATCTTTTAACCTAAAGTTAAAAGTAAAGAAATAAGCAAACAACAACAAAAAATTGATCATAAAAAGCCAATACTATGTCAGCACAGACCAAAACATAAACTGAGAAAAAAATCTTAAAATAGCTACAAAAAACCTCAAATAAACATGAAAATTGTACACAAACCCACAAGAATTCCTGGAAAAGTTAAGGGAAGACATAGATGGTGGAAGACAAATTGGGAAAAGAAATGAGCACAAGATTGAAAATAATATAGCTGTTTTAAACCCAGAATTGACCTAATGATAAAAGGCACAAAAATTCACTGAAACAAATAACTCCTTACAAAGCAGAATAGGCCAAATAGAAAACAAAATACGAAAGTTAGCTGAATGACCCCTTACAAAACAGAATTGGCCAAATGGGAAAGGAGGTACCAAAGCTCAATGAAGAAAATATTTTAATAAAAATTTAGAATTGGAGAAATTTAAGCTAATGAATTTATGAGACATCAAGAAACAATGAAACAAAGTCAAAAGAATGAAGAAAATATGAAATATCTCATCAGAAAAAACAACTGATCTAGAAAATAGATTGAAGAGAAATAGTTAAGAATTTTTGGATTATCTGAAAGCCATGACAAAAAAGAGCATAGACATAATATTTCAAGAAATTATCCAGGAAAACTGTGCTGATACTTTAGAGCCAGAATGTAAGATAGAAATTGAGAGAATCTACTGGTCACCTCCAAACTCCCACAAATATTATAACCAAATTCCAGAACTTCCAGGTCAAAGAGAAAATACTTCAAATAGCAAGAAAGAAACAACTCAAATATCATAAAGCCACAATCAGAATTATTTAAGATTTAGTGCCTTCCATGTAACAGAGTGCAAAGCTTGGAATATAATATTCTGGAAGGCAAATGACCTAGCATTACAGGAAAGAATCACTTATTAAGGAAACCTGAGTGTAATCCTTCCAGAAGGAAATAGAAATTTAATTAAAGGATTTTTCAGACATTCCTGATGAAAAGACCAGAGCTGAACAGAAAATTTGACTTTCAAGTGCCAAAATCAAGAGAAGTATAAATCAAATACCAATTGAAAGAATTTTTAGATAACTTCCAGAAAATAAAATAAAGCAAATAATAACAAAACAGGGCTTCAAATCCCAAGACACAAAGTCATTAAATTTAATAATTTGCCTGTGGCTCTAAGAAGCTATAACATGCCCAGTGGCCACCAAAATGAAAAGCAAACTTAGGTCTCTCTATCAGATCTAATGTAGTCAGCAAGACTGTATATCTTCCAAAAGGACTAAATGATATTATCATGACAATGAGGCTGCCACTTACAGGAAAGTGCTATGGTACCATTATTTGTTCATATGCCTCCATCTTGACTAATCCTGACGAGGTCAAAGAAAAATTATGTGAAGGCGTGGAGGCTCTCATCATCAATGGGCCAAAAGAGGACAAACTTATAATTGTGTGTGACTTTAATGCCAGAGTAGGCACAGAATAGCAGACATGGTAGCCAGTCCTGGGGAGGAAAGGGGTTGGAAACGGCAATAGCAACAGTCACTTATTACTGAAGACTTATACAATTCATGACATTATCATCACCAAAACTGTCTATTGCCTACCTAACTGCAATAAAATGTAGTGGATTAACCCTTGCAGCAAGCACTGACATTTAGTAGACTACATATTGTTAGAAGAGACAGGGAGGATGTGTGAGTAATGGAGGCACTGTGTGGTGCAGAGTGCAGGACCAATGATAGACTCATCCTCTCCAAGCTAAAAATTCATATTCAGCAGTCCTAGGACCAATGACAGCCAGGAGACTCAAAATCAACAGGCCACAGAAAATAAGTTGTCAGTTTTCAGAGACTTGCTATACAGTAATTTGCTCATCTGGGCCAGAATACTCTCAAACATCGAGATCGTTTTAATGAAAATGATGAGGAAATTCAGAAGCTGCTAAACAAAAAATGAGAACTATGCAGGGTTTATGAGCAGGACAGCTCGTCTATCTCCAAGAATGTAGGAGGAAGGATGACTGGAAATGACACAGAATGCAATGGGAGACCCTGGACCTTTTAAGCTAAGGCTTTTTCATGTACTCACTTAAAGTGAATAAGCCTCTTTAAGAAGTGAGTCAAGGGATTGCCCCTTTCATTTAAAAAAAAAGAAAAAAATCAAGCTAGGAGGGTAAGACCCTCAGGATTGCTGTTCCAAAGACAAGCAGTTACCATTGACATTCACTCTAAGCCAGGAGGGCCCAAAATACAGCCATGAAGTGGAGCCTGGTCAGGGACCTATTGTGGTCCAATCTATGAGATTCAGAGTGAACTGGATGTAAGGTTTTCTGAAAGAAAGAAGGAGAGAGAGAGAGAGAGAGAGAGAGAGAGAGAGAGAGAGAGAGAGAAATCAAGTGAAGTGGGCAGCTTCTGGCCATCAAAATTTATCTTCCTGAGGAGAAGGAGAGAGAGAGGGAGAGGGAGAGGATGAGCTGTATTACCCAACTATCTGGGTCCCCTTTCAGGTAGCTAGACCTACTCACAAGTTATGTTTCTCCTTCATTTTCAAAGAGGACCAAGGTCAGAATCTTCGATTGTATCCTGGATAATCTCCAGTCATCTTCATGAATATCTGGTCACTGGATCTGGACGGCTCTGTGGGAGAAAGTGAGGTTGGTGACCTTGTACAGCCTTCCCTCATTCAAATCAAAGTCAACTGCAGTTCCTGTCATCATTTCCCTGATGTCATGGTCCTCTTTGAAAATGAAGGACAAACACAACCAAAACAAGTTTAATTCCGTTAAAAGCAAAGTGCAAGTGAAGACTAGACAGAGGTAGGATTCATGGCTCAGCAAGAAAAAAGTTGGGATTCAATGCTTTGCTGACAGCAATAATCCCAAGTGTTTCTATGATACTCTAAACATTATTTATAAGCCAAAGATCTACTCAGCACTGATGGGGTCACAATGATCATTGACAAGGACATGATCCTTGAGAGATGGAAGGAACACTTCCAGTCTGCAATTTTATTATATTTTATCTTATTTTTAATTTGTGGTATAAAAGAAACATTTCCATAACATAGTATGATAAAAAGATTATTTCCATGAAACTGCAAATCTCCTACACACAACTTGCTATTCTTTAAGTTCTTAAAGTTTAACTTTAGTAAGTCCCTTATGATTTCTCTCTCTTGTTTACCTTTTCATGCTTCTCTTCATTCTTGTGTTTGAAAGTCACATTTTCTATTCAATTCTGGTCTTTTCACTGAGAAAACTTGAAAGTCCTCTATTTTATTGAAAATCCATATTTTACCTTGGAGCATGATACTCAGTTTTGCTGGGTAGGTGATTCCTGGTTTTAATTCTAGTTCCATTGACCTCCAGAATATCATATTCCAAGCCCTTTGATTTCTTAATGCAGAAGCTGCTAGATCTTGTGTTATTCTGATTGTATTTCCACAATACTCGAATTATTTCTTTCTGGCTGCTTGCAGTAATTTCTCCTTGATCTTGGAGCTCTGGAATTTGGCAACAATATTCCTAGGAGTTTTCTTTTTGGGATTTTTATGAGGAGGCAATCTGTGGATTTTTTCAATTTCTATTTTACTCTCTGGCTCTAGAATATCAAGGTAGTTCTCCTTGATAATTTCTTGAAAGATGATATATAGGCTCTTTTGATTGTGGCTTTCAGGTAGTTCAATAATTTTTAAATTCTGTCTCCTGGATCTATTTTCCAGGTCAGTGGTTTTTCCAATGAGATATCTCACATTGTCTTCCACTTTTTAATTCCTTTGGTTCTGTTTGATAATATCTTGATTTCTCATCAAGTCACTAGCTTCCACTTGCTCCAATCTCATTTTTAAGCTAGTATTTTCTTCAGTGGTCTTTTGAACCTCCTTTTCCATTTGGCTAATTCTGCCTTTCAAGGCATTCTTCTCTTCATTGGCTTTTTGGAGCTCTTTTGCCATTTGAGTTAGTCTATTTTTTAATGTGTTTTCTTCAGTATTTTTTTGGGTCTCCTTTAGCAAGTCATTGACTTGTTTTTCATGGTTTTCTCTCATCCTTCTCATTTCTCTTCTGATTTTTTCCTCTATTTCTCTAACTTGCTTTTCCAAATCCTTTTTGAGCTCTTCCAGGGCCTGAGACCAGTTCATGTTTTTCTTGGAGGCTTTTGTTGTAGGCTCTTTGACTTTGTTGACTTCTTCTAGCTGTATGTTTTGGTCTCCTTTTTCACTAAAGAAAGATTCCAAAGTCAGAGACTGAATCTGAGCCCATTTTTGCTGCTTGGCCGTGTTCCCAGCCAACTTACTTGACCCTTGAGTTTTTCATTGGTGTATGACTGCTTGTAGAGAAAAGAGTACTTTGTTCAAAGCTTGAGGGGATGCTCTGTCATTTTCAGAGCTATTTCTATACAGCCAGCTCTGTCACACCAGCACTTCTCCTTCCCCAAGAACCACCCACCTCGACCTGACTCAGATCTTAAACGGGCTCTGCACTCCTGCTCTGATAGGACACTTAATTCCTCCCACCAGGTGGGCCTGCGGCTGGAAGGAACTGCACCTGTACTTCTGTAGCTGCACCACCTCCCTGCTGCCCTCTAGTGGTGTGGCTGTACCACCAACTCCTATCACTGTGTCCTCTGCAGCTTTTCCCATGAACCTTCTCTGTTGTCTTTGGTATTTGTGCGTTGAGAAGTCTGGTAACTGACACAGCTCACTGATTCAGGGTGCTAGGGCCTGGTCCATTGAGCTCCTGGTCTGGTTGGTCCTGCTGCCACCCACACTGGGCTCTGCTCCACTCCACTCCCAGTTCCATGTGTGACAGACCTTGCCCAGAGACCATCCAGGCTGTCCTGGGCTGGAGCCCTGCTTCCCTCTGCCACTTGGTGGGTTCTGCGGCTCTAGAATTGGTTCAGAGCCATTTTTTATAGGTTTTTCGAGGAACTTGGTGGGGAGCTCATGCCAGTCACTGCTTTCCAGCCGCCATCTTGGCTTCCCCAGCCCACCCCCCCGCTCGTGGTATTTTCTCCTTGACCTGGGAGTTCTGGAATTTGATGACAATACTCCTAGGACTTTTCTTTTTGGGATCTATTTGAGCAGGTGATCTGTGGATACTTCCAATTTCTATTTTACCATCTGGCTCTGGAATATCCAGGCAGTTCTCCTTGATAACTTCTTGAAAGATGATATGTAGGCTCTTTTTTTGATCATGGCTTTCAGGTAGTCCAATAATTTTTAAATTCTCTCTCCTGGATCTTTTTTCCAATGAGGTATTTCACCTTGTCTTTCACTTTTTCATTCCTTTGGTTCTGTTTTATAATATCTTGATTTCTCATCAAGTCACTAGCTTCCACTTGCTCCAATCTAATTTTTAAGCTAGTATTTTCTTCAGTCATCTTTTGAACCTCCTTTTCCTTTTCACTAATTCTGCCTTTCAAGGCATTCTTCTCCTCATTAGCTTTTTGGAGCTCTTTTGCCATTTGAGTTAGTCTATTTTTAAGTTGTTATTTTCTTCAGTATTTTTTGGATCTCCTTTAGCAAGTCATTGACTTGTTTTTCATGGTTTTCTTGCATCATTCTCATTTCTCTTCTGATTTTTTCCTCTACTTCTCTAACTTGCTTTTCCAAATCCTTTTTGAGCTCTTCCATGGCCTGAGATCCATTCATGGTTTTCTTGGAGGC
>CM053622.1:385018676-385035608 GCA_028646595.1 Phalanger gymnotis
AAAGCAGTTCTGTAGGAAGAGAAGAGAAGGCAGGTGAAGGGGAATGAGTGAATCTTGCCCTCATCAGATTTGACCTGAAGAGGGAATACCATACATACTCAGTTGTGTATCTTACCCCACAGGAAAGAAGGAGGAAGAAGATAAAAAAGGGGGGGACGATGGAAGGGAGGGCAGATGGGGATGAAGATAATCAAAAACAAACACTTTCGAAAAGGGACAGGGTCGGGGGAGAAAATTCAATAAAGGGGGATAGGTTAGGAAGAAGCAAAATATGGTTAGTCTTTCACAACATGAGTGTTGTGGAGGGGTTGTACATAATGATATGCATGTGGCTCGTGTTGAATTGCTTGACTTCTTGGGGAGGGTGGATGGGAAGGGAAGAGGGGAGAGAATTTGGAACTCAAGGTTTTGAAAAAATAGATGTTCAAAAGTAAAAGAAGTTTTTTTTTAAAAAAATGACAATACTAACCAAATTAATTTACACATTTTGTGGTCTACCAATGTTCAGACTTGACAAAAATAATAACATAACTCATTTGCAAAAGCAAAAGATTTAGAATATCAAGAGAAGTGATAAAAAAAATAAGGAAAAAAGTAAGTAAGCACTTCCCAAACTCAAAATATTTAATAAAGCAACTATCATTAAAACTGCCTGGTTTTGGCTAAAGAATAGAGAGCTAGATGAATGGAATAAAATAGATGGGGTTCATTCAGAAATAATAAAACTTAATTACCAAGTGTTTGATAAAGTGTAAAGCATAAATTACCTAGGGAAAAACTCCCTATTTGATAAAACCTTCAGGGAACACAAGGGAGCAGTCTTGCTTAAATGAGGCTTTGACCAACACCTTGCACCACACTCTATATAATTCATTCTAAGTATGTGACCTTAATATTAAAGAACATAATATAAAAAATTTATAAGGGAAACAGATCATATACCTCTTACGTTTATGGGCAGGAATAAACACAGGTGTATGTATATATGTGCATATAATATATACATATGTATATATTATATGTGTGTATATACTTAATCAAACAAAATGAGAGAAATACAAGAGCTAAAGTACATAACTTTAATTGCTTGAAACTGAAAAGCTTCTGCATAGATAATATTAATGCATCTATTAAAAGGGAAGTGGTCACATGGGAAAGATAATCTTTGCATCAAACTTCTCTGATAAGGGTTTGTTATCTAAAATATATTAATTTTGTAATAATTTTAGAAAGCAATTTGAAATTATGCAAATACAGTGTTTAAAATGTCCATGTTCTTTGAATCAGCAACTACATTACTGGGTTTATGTCCCCAAGGAAGTCATCAATGTGAATTATTCTCATACACTCCAAAATATTTATACCAGTATTTTTTGGAATTGCTAAGATTTAGAAACAAAGTAGATGTCAACCAGGTGGAGAATTGCTAAACAAATTGTGGTACAATAAGGCAAAGGAATATTATTGCTCTTTAAGTAGTGATGTCTGTGTTGAATACATAAAAGCATGGAAAGATCTATATGAACTGATACAGAGTGAAGTAAGCAGAACCAGGAAAACAATATTCACAGTAACACTAACTATAACAATGGAAATGGAAAGAACAACACCACGCCAAAACAAAAATGTAACAAAATCACAAAGATCAGGTGGAAGTTGAATGAAGATATGAGAACACATCTCCAATCAACTCTATCATGGAGGTGGAAAGTCTACAGGTGTTATACATTGCATATGTTTTCAGACTTCATCAATATGTCAATAAGTTTTGCTGACTGTTTTTTTTCTCTAAGAATATTATTTGCAATATGGGATAGCTCCCTGGGAGGGGAAAGAGAGGCACACATAGGAGACTTTGGTGATATAAAAAACAAAACATGTCAATAAAAACTCAGAAAAATAAAAAAGATTGTGGTAAGAATTGTAATTAAAATGAAAACCATAGACAGTTCCAGAAGAGCAATAATAAACATACTTTCTATCTTTTAATACACAAGATAAATTTAGGGTACAGAGTTAGACTTGTATGTTTTTGCAAAATCCATTGAGAGATTTTGTTTTGCTTGATTATGTGTGTTTGTTAAGCATTTGTGGTTTTTTTCTCTATTTTCTAATGGGTTAGGAAGTTTGAAGAGAGAAAATAAATTTCAATTAATTACTTTTAAGTTAAGGTAGGTAGTGTTAAATATATAATATTCCATGCAATTTTTTATGAAGACACTATGTTTCTTAGTTTTACAGTTATCCCTTATACATCATGAGTTTACATCATGGCTTTGATATATAACTTTGGCATAAGAAATCAAATGGAAATTTTGGGAGACTTTTGCTGATGCCACAGACAAAATGTGAAGGCTAGCAGACAACACAGAAAAAAGTCAGAAATTCAGAAATGCATAAAATATAGGTACAATATTGTGTAATATCAATATATTTTATTTTTAATACCATAAATGCACACAATTTCTTTTTTAAATTTAAAATATGACCAAATACTTATCCCAAATTTCACAATAAGGTAATGTAAAAACCCAATAAAAGAAAAAGAAAAAATTCAGACCTTCTCTGTGATGAAGGGAGGGCCAAAAACCTTTATGTGGATTTTCCAGATGCTAGAAGTGCCACTCCTTTAACCCTTGTGATGCAGAAGGGATAACTGCAATAACTTTTTTGCTTTGTTGTGTATCAATAATGCTTATAAAATTCAGTTCTATCTATATCACCTCCTTATTAAGTTAATATTCAATTAATACCTATTGTCTCCCATTACATCTAAGTTTAATTATAAAATCCTCTATTTGGCTTTTAAATTCCATCATAACTGGTCTCTTCCTAACCTTTTCCATTCTTGTTATAGGTTACATCCTTCTGAAGGATATATGATACAGTAAAAACAGCCTAATTGCTGTTTCTCGTCTCTTGATTTAGATATCAATGAAGAGGTTTCAAGTTGAGGGGTGCTTGACACCCCAAAGTACCGACATGCCAAGTCCTGCCAAAAGAATTCGATCCATGCCTTCTCAGCCAAGGGAAAAGATAAAGTTTATTAAGGGTTTGCCATTATAGGTTGTCTTAAGAAATCCCACCCTTTGTGACCCCCGTTTTCACAAGCAGGCCAGATTCAATCTGAGTTAGACTGAATCTGAGCGCCTTCATGGAGGCAAGATGAGACTTACATAAACAAAGATTGTAGGAGGCATCTAGGGTGGTCTTGAGTAATCTTTGATTAGAGGAGGGGTTTACATTGACTGGTGGTGACTGGGGTGAAGTCATACTCCAGGGTGGGAAATAGCTGAAGGCTACCTGGAGATGACAGACAATAAGAGAGCTAGGGTATAGATATTTTGATCATGATCAAGGGTGGGAAACAGCCAGAAGGCAATCCAGAGGTAACCAAAGGATGGAAGGCTAGGCTGGGCTATTTGGGCATGAAAAGCTAGATCAAGTGGGAAGATTCAGGGTGGGGTGCAAGGGAGTTCCCACAGGCTGTGGTCCAGATTCAAGGGGGTTCCAAGAGACTATACCCTCATCATCTCTATTAGTTATCCAGTTCCAGTTTAGCCTTGAACTTTCTCCTTCCTTATCTCTGCCTCCTAGCTTTCCCAGTGTCCTTCATATCTTAACTAAAATCTCACCTTTTACATTAAGCCTTTGGTAAAGTGTCTTAATTTTAGTGCCTCTGATTAGCTTCAATTTAACCTCTATAATCTTATTTGCATATAATTGTACTAACTCCCTCATTAAGCTCTAAGGTCCTTGAAAGCAGGATGTTTCTTTCTACCTCCAATTTTGACTGCAGTGCTTGGCACTTAAATGGTTGTTGATTTCTCTTGATAAATTTTGACATTTCAGAATTTTTTTTAACCAATAGATATCCAAAGCAATATAGGTATGTGTATGACTGGTGGAAAAGTTGATTATATTATGCATTCATTTAATTCTTCTTAAATTTGATTTTTCATTTATGGAACAAAATAAGCATTTCCATAACAGTATAATAAAAAAAAAATGATCACACACAAAACTGCAAGTCCATTATATACAACTTACTATTCCTTTTAAGTGTATTATAAAGTTACATAAATTTATTTTTTCCTCCCCCACCCCAATGATGGCTACAATTAGACACAAATAGGTATATATTTATTATATTTATATTTAATAATTAATGTTTGTATTAGGACCAAATTTTTTTTTTCCTTTTTCTAATTCCTCAAGCAGAAATCAACCAGTGTGGGAAAACTGTCTTAAAAATTTACCCAGACCGAGATCTAATCAGAAAGTGAAAGAAATTCTAAGTTCAGGCTAGTGGGTGTATTCCTGCTCACTATGGTTTTGGGAAAATGTTGATTCTCCTATTATCAAGACAGGTGATATGGAAATTGATGTATTTGACCAAGATTTGAGTGACTTAACTCACATACTCTAAAATAGCTCGCCTCCTATTTGATTAACCAATCAGAAGTGATTAGGCATAACCTAGCAAGACCTCCTCTTGGAAGGGCATATAAACTGTTACCCACTGCAATTAAGGTCTTTTTTTCTTAGAGAGACTGCCAAAAGGCTATCATCTTAATGATAACTTGCTAGCCTTATTAATTAGATTGATTAAATTACCCAGAAACTATAATTCTTGAATGTATGAGGTAAATAAAATGTGAAGACTTCACAGAGAAGGTGTATGTATATATATATTATATATATACACATATATATACATACACACACACACACACACACACACACACACACATATATATATATATATATATACATACATATGTACTAAGAAATGTTTAAAAATCAAGAAATAGGGAAATAGGGAAGTAAAAAGTATTCTGAGGCCGTGAGAGTCTGATGGCTCAGTCTCTGGGAAAGTTTACCTTGAAACTTTTTGTTCTTTTTTCTGGTTCTGGTTTAAAGATTTGCTCAGTAAGGATAGAATCACTGTGACCTGCTTTCCTTTTCTGTAAAAGTACTGTAAAAGAATGGAGAGGGTCTCCCCCTTCCCTTATCCTATTATCCTTCTTTAGATTTATAGATATCACCTCAGTTGTAATCATTAACTAAGGGAATGGGAATTGGAGTTTCTGTGCCTCAATTTCCCAGTTCTTTGTCTAGCTTTTGTGCTCAGATTGTAAGCCCACCTCCCAGCCAATGGTGAGAAGGGTCGGAGGTGGGCAGGAATTCTCTTGTGTTAGGCATAATTATTGGTGCTTTGCCCCTTGTAAAGTGCCTCCCTTGCTAGATCTGTTCTAGCAGAGGAAGCCCTATTCTCAAGAACTGAATAAAATTTATTTCTGTTCCTACCCTGAGATGGCTCCTTATTATAAATTTAATTGGTGAGGGTCTTCCATCCCACACATTGAAGATCTTTATACATCACATATATGTGCAAAATTATACTATACATATTTCTATTTATCAGTTACTTTTCTGGATGCAGAATCTTTCTTCACATGTTCTTTATAGTTAATTTAGATATTTAGACTACTCTTAAAGATATAATGTTAATGTATACAGTGTTCTCTTGGTTTTGCTCATTTCACTCTTCATTATTTCAAGCAAGACTTTCCATGTTTTTCTAAGATCATTGAGGTCATCATTTCTCTTAGCACAGTAGTATTCCATCACAATTACATACCACAACTTGCTCAGCCATTCCCCGATTAATGCACGTCTCTGTGATGTCCAGTACTTTGACACCACAAAGGGAGTTAATATGAACATTTTAGAACATATAAGTTGTTTTCCTTTTTCCCTAGTCATCTTTGGAAATAGCAGTAGTAATGATATTCCTAGGTCAAAGTGTATAGCAGGCAGCTTAATAACTCTTTAATAATTTAAGATTGCTTTCTAAAATGGTTGGATCAGTTCATTCTGCCAAAAATGAATTAGTGTCCCATTTTTTCTGCATCCTCTCCAACATTTGTTACTTTCTCCTTCAATCATTTTATCCAATCTGGTTGGTGTAAATTATATCTTAAGACAGTTTTTACATGCATTTCTCTAAACAATAATGATTTAGAGCATTTTTATATGATTACAAATTACTTTGATTTCTTCATTGGAAAATGGTCTGTTCATATCCTTTGAAAATTTATTGATGGGGAATGACTTGTATCCTTATAGATTTCACAAAGTTTTTTATATATTTGAGATATGACACCTTTAGAAACTGTCTTCCAATTTTTCCTTTAATTTTCCACTTTCCCTCTCATGTTGGCTACATTTGTTTCAATTATACAAAATATTTTAAAATTCAATGTATTTGAAACTCATATACATAACTGCTCTCTATCTCTTGTTCATTTGTAAGTTGTTTGCGTATCCATAAGTCTGATAAGTATTATGTTTCATGTTCTTTTAATTTTTTGGTAATATCTCTCTTTCTATCTACATCATGTATTCATTTTGACCTTATCTTGGTACACTGAATAAAATATTGGTCTATGTCCAGTTTCTGCCATACTGCTTTCCAGTTTTCCCAACAGTTTTTTTTTACAAAATAATAAATTCTTATCTTAAACTCTTAAGTCTTTACACTTGTCAAATACAGGGTTATTATATTTATTTACTGCTGAATTGAATATCTACTCTCTTTCATTGATCTACCTTTCTATTTCTTAGCCACTACCAGATAGCTTGGGTAATTACTGTGTAATAATACAGTTTAAGATCTGGTACTACTAAATCTCCTTCCTCCACATTTTTCATCAGCTCCTTCAATATTCTTCATTTTTTGTTCTACCAAATGAATTTTGCTCTTTTTATAATTGAGTAAAATATGTTGTTGATAATTTAATTGGCATGGAATTGAATATATAAATTAGTTTTGGTAAAATTGTCATTAATGTTATACTGGCCTTGCCTACCCATAAACAATATTTCTTTATTTGAATGTGACTTTAGTTGTATGAGATTTTTTAAATTTTGTTCGTATATTTCCTGGGCTTGTTTTTGCAGGTGAATGTCCAGATATTTTACACTATCTAGAGTTCTTTTAAGTGGATTATCTCTTACTATCTCTTCTTATATGGTTTTGATTGTAATATATAAGATTGCTAATGATTTATGTCGATTTGTTTTTATATCCTGCTACTTTGCTAAAAGTATTAATTCTTTGAATTAACTTTTTAGTTGAGTTTTTCAGATTTTCTGAGACTATCATTATATCAAATTCAAAAAGATAACTTTGTAACCCAATTGCTTGTTCCAATTCCTTATTTTTTTTCTATTGCTAGGATGTCTAATACAATCCAGAACAATATTGCTGATAGTAGGCATCCTTGTTTCACATCTGTTCTTAGTAGGAAGGCTTCTAGTTTATCCCCGTTATAAATAATGCTTGCTGATAGTGTTAGATAAATGTTTTCTTCTTTCAATTTAAGAAAAATTCATTTATATCAACACTCTTAGGTGTTCTTTAATAGAAATGAGTGCTGTATTTTATGAAATGTTTTATATGCATCTATTGATAATGAGGCATGTGTTGCGTTGTGTCATTATCTCAAAAGAATTCAGACTCAGATTGTCTCCAAACCAAGCAAGGGCATTTATTTGGGGTGATACAACCAGGAGGCTTTTATTCTTAAGGGAGATAGCAGTAGCAGCCAGGAGATGCTAGGGATTTTAATAGAGGAAGCATGCCACGTGGGCAGGGAGATGAGGTAATCACGAATATGCAGCAAAGGGAAGGTAGCTAAGAGTTCTGCACATAATCTGTTCAGACGCATCATCATTTCATTATCCAGCCCCTTTGCCCAGGCCAGAAAGGCCTCTATTAATCTCATCACTTCCCCCTCTACAAATGGGACTCAAATTCATTTGGGAAAAAGAGACAGGGGTCTCATATTCTGGAGTTACTTCAGGCTGAAAAAGGGTATAGATTTTTTCCTGCCACATTGGGTCATGGGGGTGGGGTGGGGCAGGCATTGCTCATAATTGAATGTAGGCAACATCCAAGGGATTGGGGGCAGGCATGGGCTAGTATCTATTATTTGCTAATAACCGTGGGTGAATGACCTGTAGTCTGGAAGACACAAATCTGACAGGCAAATTCAATATGCATGGCCCAAATATAAGGAGCAACAAAATAATTAGAAGTGGTGTCAGAATGGGGGGAAATAAAGAAAGAAACCAAGAGTCCCATTAAAATAATTTATATATGACATATAGGATTAACTGATCTTACTACTTTTTCCAAAGTTTCCACTCTGATTTCAATTCCTTTAAGAGAATCAGATGCTATTGGGGATTCAATCCTATATAGGAAAATATAAGTAACAACTCTCTTACGGTAGTTTTTTTTTTTTTTACCTCTGGGTTCAATAGCTATACAAATAATTTTATTTATAAGAGGCTGGCTTTACTCCAATTATAATAAAAGACGTGGGAGGATAGAGTAATTAGTTCCAAAAAAGTGCATATCAATAAGTTGGTTAAAATAAAACATGTTTGTACTGCAGGACATGCAGGATAAACAGGTGTTATTTCCACGTAATTAATAACCTTGAATGAAATTGACTTTTCCACTAATGTGACACAAAATATTCTTTAAATTACCTCCCTCTAAGACAATGGATTCAATTGAAATTTTCTTATCCAAAACAAACTGAAGATGTTTCTGACTAATAGAAGAACAGCTAGGTCTTTCAATCAGTTTTAGCATTACCCAATTATTTTTACATCTTTCTGAAGTGTTTAAGGACCTTATTTTATCTTTGCCTACTTATTCCATATTATTTTGAAAGAATGTTCCATTCCAGGTATTTGATCTTTCACATAAATATACAGGCAGGCAGATGACAAGCTCAAGTAGTAATTTAACTAGTTATTTGGAATATGGAATGACTATACATTCAGATTGAAAACACCAAGATGTCACATACTTGCCTTGTACTCGTATCTTCTACTGAACACTTACTCTGATTTATAGAAATTTGCCATAAAAGGAAAAAGCATGAAAGTGATTATGTCAGTATCCAACTGGTCCTTCAGGCTTAAGCATAAGGGCACATATATAACAGGATAAAGCATCCTTAGCTCTATTTGATTTCAGGTAAGAGTCACAATTTGGCAACCAAACATTTAGTAACAATTCTACCTCATAGCCAGACTGAGGAAGAGCCAGGTAGGAAATATTCATTTTGGAAGAAACACAGTGTGGGGAAATTAAACCGGGAGGATCCCACCTTAGGCTGATGCCAAGGCTGTCTTATCAGATTTTTCCAGATGCAAACCCTCACCTGTAACAGTTCAGGATCACATTCCCTCTTTGTAGCTTGTGGTATTTCTCTTGAATGGATTCCTGATTCATCAGCCAACTATACCTAAAGTCAAACCTCAAAATAAAATCAGTTACAATCCCAAGAGCTTTTACCTCCAGTGGCAAGTTCCACTGATCACAGCTTAGGGCTAGATGCATTTATTTTTAGTCTTGTGGAATTGCAATAAGCAATAAAAATTTACTGAGACTCACATACGTGAGATTTCACTTAACATCTTTGGCTTTTTTTTCTTTTCTTCTTGAGTCTAAATTTATCCTTATGTAAAGACCAATCATTAGAAATCATTTCTATATTATGAACGAAGTTGCAAATTCTGAACATTTTAAGTTCATTGTTTAGGAATTCTATAACCCTCCCCAAAAAGCTCTTTTCCTAGGGTTGATGGCCTTGCCCACACAGATAATTTCCAGGAACCTGGCAAATTTACAAAATAAGGGGAATCAACAAGGACACCAGAGAAGGGGTTGACCTTGATGGCCCTGCCTGTCTACTCCATGATATTCTTCCTCCAGACTGATGTAAACCACATACTTTCTGGGTGTCAAGTCGCCTATTTTCAGTCTTAATTTAGTTTGTTTTGTCCTGAATGAATTTCCCTTATATCTTCCAATGGCTACCTACTTGCCAGAATGTCTTTCAGGGTTCCCATGTAGCATCATGCATTTTGCACTAGTATCTACCAGAGTCACATGGTTTGTTTATTTTTAGCACCCCAGCATATGGTAGCTGGCACACGGGGTCTGAGTCAGTCCCTACAGCTCTACATTGGAGGAGGCCATGGCCAACTTCTTCAGAAAAGAGAGGAATCAAGCTATCCATCCCATCTACCTTCAGAACTGCTGTGGGCTGTGCTCTTTGACACCAACACCCCTCCTCCAAAGTGCAACTGTGAAAACTGCTCTGAATGGGCAGAACCATTCTGGACAAGGCTTTCACCTCATCTCCTCCTTTCCACACACAGTATCAATTACAAATTTTAGGTTTCAACCTTAAGACAATAACCCCAAATAACTTAGTTAACAATTTTCCAAATATTTTATATTATGGGGTCCACTATTTCTAGCCAATCCACTGCCACAGACTTTTAAAAGTAGCAATCTGATATCAAGATTTAATTTGCCCCAATTAGCACACTTAACAGCATGTTTTAAATTAGTTCATCTCTAGTTCCAGAATCTCTAAAGGAATCCAGAGCTCTCTATAATCAGTGAAGAATCTTCTCTTAGATATGAGGGGTTAATGTTCCTTCTTCCTTTATTTCTTGTTTGTTCTTTTACATCCCAAAACCTGACCACAGTTCATGAATGTAGAGGAGATTAAGAAAAATTTTACTAATAACTTTTTTATTCCAAAAGTTTCAAAGCTGTTTACTCTGAAACTCTCTGTTCACACTGTTAATGCAAACAGAATATGACTTTCTCTATTTGCCTTTCCCAATCATAACCTAAATAATAAAATATTTTTCTTTCTCTCTCTAGTCAACCTGCTCCTCTGAGGATGCTGCAATCAGGAAGGGATGGAGAAAGGGAGAGAAAGAGAAAAAGACATTCTATTGGTATCCTACTTGACTACATCAATTGTAAAGTCTGGAATTCCCAGAGTTTGAGAACTCTGTAACCAACCCACACCCCCCAACAACTGTGTCACCCCAGGGGGTGTCTACTGGTTTGAGAAGTCTCAGCCAATTCATCCCCAAACTTCTGGGCTAAGTCCCAAATTCTCCTTTTCTCTTCTGTTGCACAAAAGGAGGAAATAATATGTTAATGTCCCCCTATGTTAAGTGAAATTGGAGGGCTATGGCTTTATAAAACCTCCAGTGAATTTGTTGGGATCTTCAGAGTAAGGGCTAGGTTTTTCTTTGAATTGAGAAAGACAGGACATGGTGAAGGACACATGGACTTTTGTGGTTCTTCTCTGCTCACTAGTCACCTCCATCAAAGAGCAGAGTTTCAAGGGAGTGACCATTGATTCAAAGGGTTGAAGTAGAAGAAGGAAAGGGGTTCCACTTCTCATATTTGAAGCACTGATAACTGGAGGGCCCAAGGAAGGAGGGAAGAGGTAGGAAAACTGGTTTAGATAGGGAGGGGGATTCTGGAGAAGCTTCCTGATAAGGATTGCTCAGAGGGGCAGAAGATAAAGCCTCTGGGACTCTAGGATTGGAAAGAAGGAGATCATCCTGGAGGTCTAGTGCTTTTTCCTCCTTCTTTCTCAGATTAAATTTAGCCAAAAGAATTAATCATTGTTGCCACAGGACTGAGTCTTACAAAAGAGCCATGAAGGCCTCAATATATGGAATTTCAGTCCACTTCCCCTTGCATAGCAAAAGAGATCAAATTGCAAAATGGTGTTACAGTTGAGGCACCTGAAAACAGGCCATTTTTCTTGATTCACTAGATTACATTGAGGCAATATTACAAAAGGATTCAAAGCATCTTTTTTAAAGGTACTGAACCCTGAGTTTCTTCCAGTTCTGCTAAAGACAGCCTGGCAGCAAGTCCTGTGGTAAAGATGGGCATTGCCCCATTGTGCTGTAAGCCCAGAGCAACTCACTCACCTTTTAACCCACCCAACTCCACATGCAACGTCCCCTGGGGAGGGGAAAAATATACGGTTCTCCATCAGGGCATCCTCCACTTAGAGAAAACCTACAGAAACCCAACACAGGGTGCAGAGACACACAAACTACTTCCAGACTATCCAGGCCACTGCTGGGGTACCTGATATAAAGGGAATGGGCTTCCCTTAAGTTGGAAAGAGCCTAAGTGGAAAACAATCCCTGTAGAGGCCAGGAAAATGTTGAGGTGTAATGTGTGTGTCACAGTGTTGTCTCAAAAGAATTCATATTTAGACTGTCTTCAAACCAGGCAAGGGCATTTATTCAGGATGACACACCTAATGGGGTTTTCTCCTTATGGAAAACAGCAGCAGCAACTAGGAGAAGCTAGGAGTTTTTAATAGAGGAAACATGCCATGTGTGCAGGGAGATGATGTAATCAGGAACATACAGACAAGGGGTGGTAGCTCAGAGTTCTGCACATGTCCTGTTCAGACACATCATCATTTTATTGGCCAGCCTATTTGGCAAGAGCAGAGGGACCCCTGTTAATCTCATCAATATAATCATGTGATTTTTTTACTTTTATTATTGATATAATCAAATATGTTAATAGTTTTCCTTATGTTAAATCACCCCTAAATTCTTGTTACAAATCCAGTGTCATAATGTATAATCGTTCCCATATATTATTGTAACTTTTAGCTAACATTTTATTTAGGGTTTTTGCATCCATATTCATTAATGAAATTGGTCTATAATTTTCTTTCTCTGTTTTACCTCTTCCTGGTTTTAAGTATTAAGGTATCAGTATTATATTTTATTGCAAGCCCAAAAAGAGCTCTTAGAACAATTCAAAAATGGTTTCAAAAATCAAATAAGAGAAATTGAGGAAAAAATAGGAAAAAAAATAAAAGCAATCAAGCAAAATTATAAAAAGAAAGTAAGCCAATTGGTAAAAGAGGTACAAAATGTAAATGAAGAAAATGACTCCTTGAAAACTAGAATTGGGCAAGAGGATTTGAATTATGACACCAAGAATTAATAAAACTAGAAAAAATACAAGGAAATATGAAATATCTCACTAGAAAAAAACAAATGATCTATAGAACAGATAAAGGAGCAACATTGTAAGCAACATTGTAACTATCTGAAAGTTCTGATCAAAGAAAGAATTTTGATACAATATTATAAAAATATTAAGGTAAAATGACCCGAATTTTAAAACAAGAGGGTAAAGTAGAAATAGAAAAAAAAATTACCATTCACCATCAGAAAGAGATCTCAGAGGAAAAGCTTACAGGAATGCCATAGCCAAGTTTCAAAACTCCCAGGTTAAGAGGAAAATATTAAAAGCAAGAAGAAAAATGCAATTTAAGTACTGGAGAAATACAGTGAGGATTTCACAAAACCTTTGTAGTTTCTAAACTAAAAGACCATATATCTTGGAACACTACATTTTGAAGAGCAAAAGAGCTGGACCTGCATCCAAGAATACCTTCCCCAGAAAAGTTAAGTATAATCTTGAAATTTTAAAAATGGATATTTAGCAAATTGAACCACTTTCAGGTATTTGCAACAAAAAGAGCAGAACTCAACTGAAAATTCCATATAAAGATCTAGAACAAATATGAGGATAACTTTAAAGACCAATTATAAGCCTTTATTGAGGTTAAACTATTTACTTATTATATATGATGATTTTATCAGTATTCTTAAAACTGTCATCATTAATAAGGTAGTTTGAAAGAAATGTTGGGTCTGAGTTGTATATGATGGGGGTAATTATAAAAACCAAAATTGGGTAGGAAAAGTTAAAAATGAGTAATTATCTCATAAAATGTGACACAAAAAGAAGAACTAATACAGAGACACAGGTTGAAGTACAGGGTTGGTAAAACTGTCACCTTACTCTCATTTACATGAAAGAGAAAGAAGCATATTCATCGGGAAGGGCATAGATGTCTTCTAAACTGGTAGAGAGGAGAGAAAACTGAGTGAAAGAATTGGGGAGAGATGTTTAGATGCGTAGATAGATAGACAGACAGACAGACAGACAGACAGACGGACAGAGAGAGATAGGAGAGTGGGAGAGAAAATAAGAGAGGGACTTTTGGAGGCTTGTGTAGATTAAGATTAAGAGTTTGGGGTTGAAGGTAAAGGAGGGTTTCTTAGAGGTGTAGGTAAAATAAGAAATAGGAGCATGAGGGGAGAAGATAAGGTAACAGGAATAGGGTAAAAAGAGGGGCTGAGAAATAAGATGGAGTGAATTTCACAAATAATAGTTATAACTTTGAATAGGAATAGTACAAAATCACCAATAAAATGGAAATGGATAGCAGAATGGATTAAAAATCTAACAATTTTTTGAAAAGACAAGAAAAAGGCTGCTTAAAAGAAGTGCATATAGGTTTAGATAAGTTAGGTCAGATAGATATCTGGAGAGAAGTGAATAGAAACAGAAAGGAATATACATTTTTATCAAAAGTTCTTGGTACCTTTACAAAGATTGATCATGTATTAATACAAAAAATTTATAGTTAAAAGTAGAAAAGCAAAAGGACTAAAAGTATCCCTTTCAGATCACAATGCAAAAAAAATTATATGTAATAAGGGACCATGGAAGAATAGATGAAAAGCTAATTGGAGATTAAGCAATCTAATCTTATAGAATGAGTGAGTTAAAGAACAAATCATAGAAACGATCAATAATTTCATTAAAGGGAATGGCAATAATGAAGAAAGTATCAAAACATATTGATCACTGCAAAAGCAGTGATCAGAGGAACATTTATACCTCTAAATGCTTATATGAATAAAGAGCAGACTAATGAATTTGATATACAGTTTTAAAATAGAAAAGAACAAATTAAAAATCTCCAATTAAACACTAAATTAGAAACCAAAAAATTAAAGGTTAGATTTTTAAAATTGAATATAAAAGTCTTTAAATTAATAAACAAAACTAGCAGTTGGTTTTGTGAAAAAAGTAAAATAAATAAATAAATTAACCAATGTTAATTTGAGTTTTAAAAAGAGAAGAAAACCAAATCAGTAGAGTCAAAATTTAAAAAAGTGAATATACCACTGATGAAGATGAAATCAAAACAATTACAAGGAGTTATTTTGCCCTATTATATGCCAATAAATTTAACAATTTAGGTGAAATGAAAGGATATTTACAAAAATATAACTTGCCAAAATTAGCAGAAGATGAAATAGAATACCTAAATAGAGCTATTTTATTTATTTTTTTAAATTTTTTATTTAATATGTTTACTTTTCAGCGTTGATTTTCACAGGAGTTTGAATTACAAATTTTCTCCCCATTTCTACCCCTCCCCACTCCAAGATGGCGTATATTCTGGTTGCCCTGTTCCCTAGTCAGCCCTCCCTTCTGTCACCCCACTCCCCTCCCATCCCTTTTCCCCTTCCTTTCTTGTAGGGCAAGATAAATTTCTATGCCCCATTGTCTGTGTATCTTATTTTCTAGTTGCATGAACAACAACAACAAAAAATTTGTTTTTGAACATCTATTTTTTAAAACTTTGAGTTCCAAACTCTCTCCCCTCTTCCCTTCACATCCAACCTCCCTAAGAAGTCAAGCAATTCAACGTGAGCCACATGCGTATCATTATGTATAACCCTTCCACAATACTCATGTTGTGAAAGACTAACTAGATTTTGCTTCTTCCTAACGTATCCCCCTTAACTGAATTTTTTCCTTTGACCCTGTCCCTTTTCAAAAGTGTTTGTTTTTGGTTACCTTCATCACCATCTGACCTCCCTTCCATCATCCCCCCTTTTTTATCTTCTTCCTCCTTCTTTCTTATGGGGTAAGATACCCAACCGAATATGTATGGTATTCCCTCTTCAGGTCAAATCTGATGAGGGCAAGATTCACTCATTCCCCCTCACCTGCCTTCTCTTCTCTTCCTACAGAACTGCTTTTTCTTGTCACTTTTATGTGAGATAATTTATCCCATTCTATCTCTCCCTATCTCCCTCTTTCAATATATTCCTCTCTCATCCCTTATTCATCTTCAGCTCACCCTACGTCCACTCTCCCTCTCTCTCTCTCTTTCTCTTTCTCTCTCTCTCTATATATATATACATACACATACATATTTGTGTATATACATACATACACAGTCACATATGTATACATAAACATATATACACACATATACATAAATGCATATTCCCTTCAGGTACCCTAATACTGAGGTCTCATGAATCGTACACATCATCTTTCCATGTAGGAATGTAAACAAAACAGTTCAACTTTAGTAAGTTCCTTGCAATTTCTCTTTCCTGTTCTTTTTCTTGATTACCTTTTCATGCTTCTCTTGATTCTTATGATTGAAAGTCAAATTTTCTATTCAGCTCTGGTCTTTTCACTGAGAAAGCTTGAAAGTCCTCTATGTTTTTGAAAATCCATATTTTGCCTTGGAGCATGATACTCAGTTTTGCAGGGTAGGTGATTCTTGGTTTTAATCCTAGCTCCATGGACCTACAGAATATTGTATTCCAAGCCCTTTGATCTCTTAATGTAGAAGCTGCTAGATCTTGGGTTATTCTGATTGTGTTTCCACAACACTCAAATTGTTTCTTTCTAGCTGCTTGTAGTGTTTTCTCTTTGACCTGGAAACTCTGGAACTTGGCAACAATATTCCTAGGAGATTTTTGGGGGGATCTAGTTGAGGAGGTGATCTGTGGATACTTTCAATTTCTATTTTGCCTTGTGGCTCTTGAATATCAGGGCAGTTCTCCTTGATAATTTCTTGAAAGATGATATCTAGGCTCTTTTTTTGATCATGGCTTTCAGGTAGTTCAATAATTTTTAAATTCTGTCTCCTGGATCTATTTTCCAGGTCAGTGGTTTTTCTAATGAGATATTTCACATTGTCTTCCTTTTTTTCGTTCCTTTGGTTCCGTTTGATAATATCTTGATTTCTCATCAGGTCACTAGCTTCCACTTGCTCCAGTTTAATTTTTAAGGTAGCATTTTCTTCAGTGGTCTTTTGGACCTCCTTTTCCATTTGGCTAATTCTGCCTTTCAAGGCATTCTTCTCCTCATTGGCTTTT
>CM053622.1:385036108-385058268 GCA_028646595.1 Phalanger gymnotis
AGAGGGGAGGGCAGACTGGGGAACAGAGCAACCAGAGTGTACGCCATCTTGGAGTGGGGGTGGTGGAAATGGGGAGAAAATCTGTAATTCAAATGCATGTGAAAATCAATGCTGAAAATTAAACATATCAAAAAAAAAAAGAAATGATGAGCAAGATGCTCTGAGAGAAACTTGGAAAGATTTTCATGGGCTGATGCAATTTTAAATGCAGTGTGTACAAAGTAACAGCTGTATTGTAAGATGATCAGCTGTGAGTGACTTAGCTATTCTCAGCAACATAGTGATCCAAGTACCCGAAGGATTTACGATGAAAAATTCTATCCATTTCCAGGAAAAATTGATGGTGTCTGAATACAGATTGAAGCATATTTTTTACTGTATTTTTCTTGAGGTTTTTCTTGTCTATGTTTTCTTTCACAACATGACTAGTATGAATATGTTTTACATGACTATACATGTATAACCTATATCAAATTGTTCAATGAGAGAGAGTGGAGTGGGGAGGAAAGGAGAGAATTTGGAATTCAAGGTTTCCAAAACAAATGTTAAAAATTGTTTTTACATATTTCTGGGGGAAAATAACTACTAAATAAAAGCTTAAAAAACTTTCCTGCCTTTTTAATATTCATTATTTCTGTTGTGTAATCAGCATCATTACACTATAAATTTGCCTGTATTGTTTCACTAAGTTTCCGGTTCCTCTTGGAACTCAGCCTGCTGGAGGTGTCATTCTCAATACATACCTAAACTTGAATTAGAGGTGGTCTGACTCTGAAATTGAGACGGTACAGCCACAACGCACTATTAAAACCACAATTATTTTGGTGCCCCTTAGTGGGCAGAGTCTCTGACTCTGACCCCCACCCCACCCCTTCCAGGAGATTTGGACCCAATATAATCCAGAGTTAAGCCTATATTTTTCCTTCTCTTAGCAGGGAGGTCTTTCAAGCACCTAGCATGACTTGATTGGATCCCTTGGGTCCTAGTGCCTGCAGCCCCTGTGGCTTCCAAAATTCCCTCTAGACAGAGAATGCTATGTTTGGGAATTTTTCAGGGAGTTCTTTCTGAACTCAATTTTTTCCTTCATTCCTTCTGGGGCTATGCCACTAGTGAGACGAATGTGGCTAGAGCGGGGATTGCCTTAGGCTTACTGGCATTCAGTCACAGCTCCCCATCTCCTGGGACTACTAAACTGTAATAGAACCTGGTCTCAATATAATCTAGAGGCCTAAGAAAAGTTATCATCGTCTGTGCTTTCTGTTTGTATTTATCTTCTCTGAGTCTGTGTGAAAATTTCTGAGTCTTCCACCTTAAAAGATTTTAAATGCAGTCAGCCAGAAAAGAGAAGAAAAGAAAAACTATCCGGGCCAGAAAGATTGATGAGCATTTCTTCAAGAAAAGCTGTTGGCGAAAACTCTCTCTGTGTGTGTTTCTCTATCTGTCTGTCTCTCTGCCTATCTCTCTGTCTCTATCTCTCTACTTCTTTGGACTCTGGCCAAGTTCTCTAGGTGGAGAGATGGAAAGAAAAAAGAGGAAAGAGGGAATTTCTCCCCTCAGATCTATCTCAGAGAAAAAGGATCACTTCACTAATTAAATAGAATCAGGTTTCAAAGCTGCACTTGTTACATTTTAAGTGAAATGTTGTCTCTCCTAATTTGATGTTTAAGATAAGCTATAACTTATACTGTTTGGCACTACAATAAATTGGGGAAATGCATAGATCTGGGAAAGATATGCTTCATAGATGAAGTTTTGAGCTCTCCAGTAAAGGGGAGTGTAACAACAATTCAGCTAGCACCTTCTGTAGGAGTGTAAGACCCAACAAGACTAGCAATAAGAGCTGCTAGCACATGTTCTTTTGATCTGCTTTTCTAAGGAAAGCAACTTTAAGGGGTTAACAATTTCACTTTAATCAAACATACATATATCATTCACTTGGTTCAGAGGAAAAAGCCAGCACCCTGAACTTCAGAACAAACACAAATAGAAATTACAAACATACAATATCAACAGAGCAAACAACACAAACTAGTCTATCCATAGCAATACATAGTTACCAGGGAAGCATCAACATCTGGATTTCTTCAAAGCCAGCGGTTCCAGCAGCTACCCAGAGTCTCCACACCAACACTCTTCCAGTGAGTGAGGGCCCCAAAGGCAAAACATCAAGTTTATATACCCTGTTCAGGGTCAAAGGGCATCACAACATGCAACTCAAACCCACGTGACCTAAAATCTCCTGGTGTCACAAACATATGACTCAAACCCATGTAAAGTAGACTTTCCCTTGAAGTAAGCAGGTCATCAAAGACTCTCAATTTAATCAAAGAAACAAAGGCCAAACTCATCAAGGGTACTGGATTAAATAAGTGCTCCAAAAGAGAAAACAGTAAAAAGTCCCACCTTAATTAACAATACACTTCATCCCTTCCTGGATCTTCGGCTTTACATAATCTAATTAGCCACGTATCCTGGAACAAAGGGAGACATTATACATTTCCATCCAATCAGATCCAATCAAAGCATAACATTCACAATAGAACAAAACATATTCAGTGTCATTCCCCAAAATATTTGTTTACAGTAGAAACATCATCCACCCCTAGGTCACACAAGGAGTTACAATCTTCTTTAGTAAATACAGTGTCCAAGTAAAGTCCTTCTTGACTATGTGTCCTTCTCACACTGCCTTTGAAGTCTTCCTCCCGTCACCTTCAGGTATCAGCATGCTTTAATTTGCAAAGTCCCAATGCAAACAAAAAAGTACAAATAAAGTTCTCTTGGGGGTCTGTTCTCCCTACACTATTCTAGTCACCCCTTCCAAGTTGCGAGGACAGCTGGGCCAACACGGTGGGGTCTCTGGGAGTCCTTGGCACTGCTCCCCCCCACCATAGAGAACTTTATCACTCCCTCCTGAGTACCAAACAATACTAGGGGAAGGCACCAAAAAAGCACACTCAGTGCCTTGCTGCAAAGTTTGCATCTTGCCCCAGGGCTGAAATCCAAGCTCCTGGGTTCCTGGTCTTCTAGCTCCTTCTGGCTGCTCCTGGCTTCTGCTGGAATACCCATGTAGGTGGTTTCCCACCTTTGCTCTCACCTCACCAAAGTGGGCTCGAAGGTAGCTCACCACCCTCACCTTTCCAGAGTTCTCACAAAGTCAGTCAATATGTCAGCAGCCATCAGTCTCACCTTACCAATTACTCCTACTGAGTCTACATAATGGCCATTCTCTGCTTTTTCTCTCAAGGCAGTTCTCTGCTCCTGCCTCAGGGGTCCACATACAATACCATCTCAGGACATTCACCCCTTCAGCACAGTCCAGAACCTGGCTAATCCACTCAAGCCCTAGCTCTGGTCATCCTCACTTACTCCAAACCTCTGCTTGTTTTCCTCCCACAGCTGCTCTCCATCCTGTCTCCTCTGGAGTGCTAGTGGGGTAGGGAGGAGGAAGGAGAGGTCATCTCCCAAGGCCCCTGCTCTGGGCACCTGGGAAACCACTGTTACTTGCCTGTTCCCTTTCAGGCTCCTAGGGCTCCACAGAATTATAGCCACTATAACTTGGAAACCATGAGCAAGTATTTCAGGCCCCATGCTTTCCTTTTAATCTGCAGATCCTGCCATGACTATGCCATTTATGTAACAACAATTCAGCTAACAGCTTCTGTAGGGATGTAAGATCCAACGAGGCTAGCAATAAGAGCTGCTAGCACATGTTCTTTTGATCTGCTTTTCTAAGGAAAGTAACTTTAAGGGGTTAACAATATCACTTTAATCAAACATACATATATCATTCACTTGGTTCAGAGGAAAAAGCCAGCACCCTGAACTTCAGAACAAACAAAAGAGAAATTACAAACAGACACAATATGAGCAAACAACAAAAACCAGTCTATCCATAGCAATACATGGTTGCCAGGGAAGTATCAACATCTGGGTTTCTTCAAAGTCAGGGGACTCCAGCCACTACCCAGAGTCTCCGCACTAACACTCTTCCAGTGAGTGAAGGCAAAATGTCAACCTCTGAGTTTATACACCCTGCTCAGGGTTAAAGGGCATCATAAACATGCGACTCAAACCCATGTAAACTAGGCTTTCCCTTGAGGTAAGCAGGTCATCAAAGACTCCCCATTTAGTCAAAGAAACAAAGGCCAGACTCATCAAGGGCACTTGATTAAATAAGTGTTCCAAAAGAGAAAACAGTAAAAAGTCCCACTTTAATTAATGATATAGGGAGAAGGGACTAGGTGCCAACTGAATCTTTTCTAGAGTCCCACTCACCTGGACTGGAAAGTTCAAAGCCCTTACACTTGCAGAAGTTTTTAAGGGATGGATGTAGAAGTGAAGTTTACTTGAATAAAAGCTTAGAATATTCTTAAGATACTTTAGCTGGTGGTCCTGGCTCTGACTGGGCTAAGGCTACAGTGAAAAGTTAGAACAGCTAAAAACATCTTAGCAGGTTCTGTTAACTCCTCTAATTCCAGATCATATTAAGGAAAGAGAATGCTGAAAAATGGTAGAGAATTTTAATCGCCCTCTCCCACCTAGCAAAATGAAGCAGGGCAGAGGAGGCACAGCAGATCCAGTGGGGTCTCCACAGTCAATGGCCCTGGGCCCCTGGGCACACTGAATCCCACCCCTCTAGCCAAACAATCTCAAGGTCAGCAGTATCTACAACTGTAGGGAGAGAAGAAAGGGAGATGGGCCAGGGAAATATGAAGTAAAAAGCCAATAGGCCTCTGTACTTGGTAAGCCTAGCCTTCTATCAGTAATCTGATGATTTGGAAATACAATTAATGTCATCTGGAGTGTGCTGTTTGTGTTATTATTGTATTTCTAAATTGTTGTAAAATTCTCTAATATTGTAAAATTTGAGTGACCATTGCTAGCCAGAAATGGCGTTAGACATAGCAATTTTAATCTGAATTTTGCTAAAACTAAAAGACAGTGGGAAAAATGGTTTAAACCAGTTATAGTTTTATTTTATTTTTGTTTATGAAGACCTATTAACTGTTTTACAGTGAAAACTATTTGGTTCTCACTTAGGAAAATTGTAAGATTGCTAACTAAGTTACTTAGGGTTATTGTTATAATGTTAAGACCTAATATTAGTCCCACAGCAGCTCTAGGGGTAGATAGGTTGGATACTCCCTAGTCTCCCCCACTTAAGAAGACCACCAAGGTCACCTCCGATGTAGGGCTATGAGAGGTGACTACAAGTCCCATGTCATAGCTACCATATACTTGGATCCTAAAAATAAAATATGAGAACTCCAAAAGACATCCTGGCAAAGAAACAAATATCAGTCAGAGAAAAACAAATTAAATTAAGATTGAAAATAAGGGATTTGCCATGCAGAAAATACATACTTTTCACGAGTCCAGAGGAAGAATAGCATAGATTAGAAGGCAGCCCCTTCTTTGAGATCCCTACCAATTCCCCTTATTTTATAAACTTGCCAGATCCCAAGAAACCATCTGGTGGCCTAGGTCATCAGCCCCAGGAAAAAGAGCTTTTTTGGGTTATGGAGTTCCTAAACAGTGAACTTCCTTGCTCAGAATTTTCAAATTTATGTATAATATAGAAATGATGTCTAATGATTTGTCTTTAATCCAGAATAAATTTAGATTTGAAAAAAAAGAAAGAGAAAAACAAGTGAAAGATATTAAGTGCAACTTCTTATGTATATAAGTCATGGTAAATTTTTATTGCTTATTGCAACTCCATCTAGCTCCAATATGTGATTGGTGAGACTTGCCACTTGAGGCAAAAGCCCTTGGGATTTCACTGATTTTATTTTGAGTTTGAATCTAAATATAGTTGTCTGCATTAAATCAGTCTTTGAAAGAAATGCCACAATCTACTCAGAGGGAATGCGATCCTGTTACAGGTGGAGTTTTGCTTCTGGGAAAAGCAGAGGAGACAATCTTGGCATCAGCCCAAGGTGGGATCCTCCTGGATGCTTCTCCATTGTGTTCCTTTGAAAAGGAATGTTTCCTACCTGGCTATTCCTGAATCTGGCTGTGAGGTGGAATTAATACAGAATGGTTAACAGGGATTCTTCTCTGAATTCAGAGCTAGGGATGTTTTAACTTGTCGTATTTGGTATAATCATATCCTGGATTTTTCCTTTTATTGCAAATTTCTATAATCAGAGCAAGTGGTCAGTAAAATATATGTGCACATTGTAGGTATGTGAGATCTTGCTGTTTTCAGTCTGAATGTGCCATTCCATATCCCAAACGATTGGGTAAATTAGTACTGAGGCTTGTCATTTGCCTGCCTGCATACTCATATGAAAAATTAAATCTTGGAATAGATTTTTTTCTGAATGATATGGGAATAATTAGACTAAGGGAAAAGCAGTCTATCATTATCCCACAGACTAAGGCTGGGATATATCTGGTCTACTATAATAAAATGTGTTTAAAATCTGAGCTATTCAGCCTAAAATTATATTCCTTTCTACATTCTAAACAATTTAGTAAATGGGTATTTGGCCTAGTCATTTTCCTGTTATTGCACACACACACACACAAACACACACCCCTATATGAAATAAGATTCTTAAATGTTTCAAAATGATGTAAGAATAATTGGACATTGGTACAACTGATTGAGGTTCCTAAGCTGTTATTTTGTTAATTACTGAAACTAAATCAGAAATATCTTTAGTATGGGTTGGAAAAAAATAACTTCAGTGCAATTATTTTTTTTTCTTAAAGGAAGTAACTTATGGAATAAAAGTATAAGCATGTGTGTCCTTAAGGCAAAATAGGCTTATTAATACTTAGTTTAAGGGTGCCCTTGAGGAGTTTGGCTTTTGTTTACTTGAAAGTACTTTCAGCTGTTAAGTGCTAAGCCCCAGGCCCAAAGCCCTATCAGGTGTGAAACCTGTGTGGGCGTAGATTGATGACTTAAGAGGGGCCAACTTGGGAACCAAGGGTCTCTGGTCGTTGAGGCTGGGCTTGAGAACACCAGAGGCTTGGCTTCGAGGAGAGGCAAGAAACTACAGCTGAAGCCAAAGCAGAGCCGACCCGTGTGTGGATCCAGGAGTTCCAGCGAGGACTTGAGGCCAGTGAATATGATTTATGCCATCTTATTTTTCTGTGGCCTCCTGGTTACTCTTGTAGAGGTGGGCCTACTGGGCCTGGAAGCTTGTGATCACAATATTGGAATGGGGAGGTTGGTTTGTGAATCTGTCACTCTGGGGCCTAAATAAATGTCTTGATGCCATCTACTTAGAGAATTCTATATACCCAACGATTTCAAACCATTCAGATATATATATATATATATGTATATATATATATATATATATATATATATGTATACATATGTATACATATACATATATATACATATCCTTTTTGAGATCATAAATTCGGCCTTCCTACTACACCATGTTTTATTATAAACAGCTGTAATGTCAAGCAAAGTGTGACTTTGTGCTGCTTTTTTTCTTTGGAGTGCTTCTCACCACTAAGGGAACCAAATGCCTTTGATTGAGCCTTGCCTTTAATTGAATCAAGAGTCTTTGATGACCTGCTTAAGTCACAAGAAAGCCTAAGTCACATGTGTTTGAGTCACATGGTTGTGATGCCCTCTGACCCTGAAGTATGTATATGCTCTGAGATTAGCATTTTGCTTTGGAGGGTCACTAACTGGAAGAGTATTTGTGCAATTTGATCAGAGGAGACTCTGAGTAGCCATTAAGGAGCCCCCCCCCACCTTTGAAAACTCAGATGTGGGTGCTTCTCTCTCTAGTAACTGTGTATATATTGCTATGGACAGATGGTTACATGCCCTGTCTGGTGATTTGTGTTATTTGTTTATATAATTTATATTTTTATGTTTATAAAATTTCTGCTTGTAATTTCTGTTTGTGTTTTCTCTGAAGTTCAGGGTGCTGACTCTTCCCCCTGAACTAAGTGAATGATATATGTATGTTTAATTAAAGTGAGATAGTAAACCCATTAAAGTTGCTTTCCTTAGAACAGCAGATCAAAAAAACCTGTGCTAGCACCCCTCCTGTGTGCTGGCATTATTGACCTTATACCTCCACAGCAGCTACAAACAGCATTGTTGTTACAAAAAATAATGTGTACTGTTTTGGAATTCATTACTTAAAGTGTCCTCCCAAGTCTTTTATTATAATTGGAGTAAAGGTAGCCTCTTGAAAGCAAATTCATTTGTATAATGAGTGAATCCAGGATGGAAAGTTTCTACTTGCAAAAGAATTATTACTTACATTCTCATGCATAGGGTTGAATCTTTAATAGCATGTGATCCTCCTAAAGGAATTAGAATCAGAGTGGAAATTTTTATTAAAGCAACAAGATCAGATAATCTTGTATGTTAAGAACATATAGCTTCATAGGGCCTTTGGTTTCTTTCTTCTTATATTTGGGCTCTGCATATTGAACTTGCTTGTTAGATTTGTGTCTCCCAGACTACAGGCCAATTCACCTATAGTCGGCAGAGAACAGTGGATACCGTTCTATACTCACCCACCATTTCCTGGATGTAGCCTATGCTCAGTTCCATTCAACCTCCTCCCTATTGAGGACCAATTGAGGCAGGGACAGCTCTAAGCCCCTTTTCAGCCTGAAGAAGCCACAGAAGCCGAGACCTTCATCCCTTTTCCCAAATGAGTTTGGGCCCCAACTCTTTAAGTGGAGAATAATGGAATCCTAGTACAGCTACCCCTAGACTCAATATAGCCACTACCTAACCACTGCCCCCAATGCCCCGACTCTATATCCTAACTTCTTCACATATGACTCACTGCCTACTTTGTCCCAAGCTTTAGGGGCTGTGCTGCTGCTTTCAGAGCTACTTCTACCCAGCAAGTTCTGCCACACCAGCCATTCCTTCTCCCTCAAGAACCACCAATCCAGACTACGACCCAGATCTAAGCAGGCTCTGCACTCCTGCTCTGATCTTCCTCTTAATTCCTCCCACCAGGTAGGCCCCAGGCCTGAAGCAACAATAGCTGGAGCTCTAGAAGCAGCCCTAGAGCTGCACCTTTTCTGTGACCTTGGGGCTGGGGGCTGACCATGCACTCTTTTCACTAGAACCAGAAGTTTTTCCACTAAGCTTCTCTGTTGTCTTTGGTGTTTGTGGGTTGAGAAGTCTGGTAACTGCCACAGCTCAATGATTAAGGGCCCTATCACCTCTTCTACCCAGTGGTCTGGTTGGTCTTGGCATGGCCCATGCTGGGCTATGTTCTGCTCTGCTCCCATCTCCATGTGAAAGACCTTTCGCAGAGACCCTCCAGGCTTTCCTAGGCTGGAGCCCTGCTACCCTCTGTTATTTCCTGGGTTCTGCAGCTCTAGAATTTGTTAAGAGCCATTTTTACAGGTATTTTGAGGGACCTGGGGGAGAGCTTAATCAAGTTCCTACTTTCCAGCTGCCATCTTGGCCCTGCCCCCTCATACATATATCATTCACTTAGTTCAGGGGGAAAAACCAGCACTCTGAATTTCAGAGCAAATACAAACAGAGACAATATAAACAGAAGCCTCTAGCTGTCTGACCAAAGAATTACATAGTTACCAGAGAGAGAAGCACTAACATCTGGGTTTTCAAAGCCGAGGGTCTCCACCAGCTACCCAGAGTTTCATCTGGTCAAATCACAAGGCAATTTTCCAGCGAATGAGAGCTCTAAACAAAATGCTAAGCTCTGAGCTTATATAACCTCTTCAGGGTCAAAGGGCATCACACCCATGAGACTCAAAACCATGTAACACTTCTTCAGGCATCACTGCCTGTATCTCAAACCTATCCTATGCAAACTAGGATTTCTTGTTTCTTAAGCAGGTCAAAGAGTCTTGATTCAATCACAGAAACAAAGGTCATACTTATCAAAGGCACTTGATTACCTCAGTGCTCCAAAAGAGAAAACAGTAAAAAGTCCCACCGTAATTACCATTACAGTGAAAGGAACCTGAACTGGGGGGGGGGTGGTGGTGGTGGTCATATTAGTTAAGAGAAAATGATAGGGACTTCTAGGAGCCAAGATGGCAGAGTAAGCAGTAAGTCTCTCTCACTCTCCCTTACTGACCTTGAAAAACCCAGAAAATACTGCCCAAGGAAAAATGCTGAAACAGTGGAGCCAACTGAAAGATAGAGTGCAACAGTTTTTTAGCTCATGATGTTAGGAAGATTAATGGGAAAGGTGCCTCTTTTTGTGGCTGAAGGGCACCAGTACAGGACAGAAGGTGTCCTGGTAAGCCAGCAGCAAACACCAGCTCAGTAAACCAGCAAAAGATCTTGAGCATGTGGAGCAGGCAAGCTCCCAGAACCCCCAAGTACCTTCTTACAGCCAGGGAAACTGGCATTCACCAGTGAGGGGAACCTGCTGATGGGTGTCCACTAGCAAATGAACCTATTCATGCTCTAGCACAGCTCCCAGGGAGGAGGCAACCTTCACTGTTCTGACAAGCCCCATCCCTACACCTCAACCCCTGAGCTTTAATGTAATCTGGGGGAAATGTGACAAAACCTCACATAGCATCCGCATACACCAGCCAACACCATCAACTCTAGCTCAACACCAACCAAGCTACAGCTTCCAGCTGTCAGAACCTGAGGCCCCAGCACACAAAACCAATAACCAGGTCCCTAGCCCCCAGCACAAGAAGTGTGGCTCAGTGCCTCCTGTGCCCCAGAAGCAGAGATCAAGTTTAAAAGCCAGGAAAGAGGCAAGCACAATAAGCAAGAAGCAACATAGAAAATCAAAGACCATAGATTCTTACTATGGGTACAGGGAACATCAAAACACAAATTTAGAAGAAGACATAATTGTCACTGTATCCACATTTGAAATCTGAAAGGGGAATATTAACTGGTCTCAAGCCCAAATGGCCTTCTTGGAAGAGCTCAAGAATGATTTTAAAAGTCAAATTAGAGAGGTAGAAGAAAAATTTAACAATTCCTTTAAAAACTCGATTGACAAAATTGAAAATAAAGAACACTGTGCAACAACAACATTGCTAGCAACTGGTGTGGGATTGAAAGACCAGTAACAAGACCAACAATAAGAGCACACAGGAGGCTGCTAGCATAGGCTCTTTGATCTGTTTTTCTAAGGAAAGCAACTTTAAGGGCTTAACAATCTCAGTTTAATTAAACATACATATAACACAGTTCGGGGGAAAAAGTCAGCATCCTGAACTTCAGAACAAATACAAACAGAAACTACAAACACATCAACAGACAGTCTTGTCTGATCAAGACATCACATACATAGTTACCAAAAAGAGAAGCACTCAACATCTGGGTTTTCAAAGTCCGGGGGCTCTTAACAACGGCTACCCAGAGTCTCATGTGGTCAAATCACATGACACTCTTCCAGTGAATTAGAACCCCAAAAGAAACACCAACGTTAGATCTTATATACCCTTCTCAGGGTCAGAGGGCATCACAACCATGTGACTCAAAACCACGTGAACCAGGCTTTATTGTTTCTCAAGCAGGTCAAAGACTCTTGATTCAGTCAAAGAAACACAAGGCAAGAAAAAGTCCCCTTTCCTTGCCATTACATTTGAAAGGCAAGATTCATCGAAGGTCATTAATTACCTCAGCATTCCAAAAGAGAAAAGAGTAAAGAAACGTCCCACCCTAATCATCATAGCACATTGAAGGAAACAATTCCTTAAAAAGTAGAATTGGCCAAATGGAAAAGGAGGTACAAAATTTAACTGAAGAAAATAATTTGTTAAAAATTAAAATTGGGCAAGTGGAAGCTAATGACTCTATGAGACATCAAGAGAACAGGACAGATGTGAGAAGTGTTATAAAGGCAGAATGAACAATACTTCTCCAATCTCTCTAAATTGAAATGCTTTCCCTCTGTTAATTATTTCCTATTTATCTGGTATATAGCTTGCTTGTATAGATTTTTTTTGCCTGTTGTGTCTCCCATCAGGTTGTAAGCTCCTTAAGACTTTATAGTCTTATAGTCTACAGACTATCTTTTGCCTCGTTTTGTATCCCCAACATTTAGCATAATGCTTTTTAATAAGAGGTGCTCAATAAATATCTATTGATTAATTGATTAAGGGGTGAAAGAGAATGAAGATTTTAGAGTAACTCAGATTATAAATATAGGTGACTACAAAGGAAGTTAGAATGGTGAAGCAGTGATTGTAGAACATTAAATGTTTAGGTAAGATATTTGTGTTTTATCTAGGTGTAGCAGGGAGTTGTTGAAGATTCTTGAGCCAAGGTATAAAATAGAATTACGGTGGTACGATCAATAGAAACATGAAAGTTTGAATGAGAAACAGGGTTAGTCAAGGGAAGACAATGAATTAGGGTGACATAGATGGTTAAGTACTGGATTTGAAATCAGCAAGACCTGAGTCTTAGAGGTTGCATGACCTGATGTGCCTCATTTTCCTCATCTTTAAAGTGAAAAGGTTAAACTTGATGGCATGCATGTATATATACTTTAATATATAATATATATATATATGCACACACACACTATATATATACTTTAATATATAATATATATATGCTTATGTATATGCTTTTTATATATAATATATACTTACATATATGTATCTGTATACATATTTCCTAATGCAATCTCAGAAGTGAACTTGATCATGGATCATAGTCAATTAGTTGATTGTTTTGTTTTGTTCTGAACTGCAAAATTCTGATACCCTGACATGATTCTTCCAGGTCTCTTTCTGCCATTAATTCAAGTAACAGTTGTCTGATAATTTTATTATCAATCTAGCTCAGGAGTCCAGCACCACATGTTCACTATTTTCCTGCCCTTCTTTTCTTCTTTCCCACAAATAGTGATTAATAGAAGTACAATTAATCCACAGCCGCTGTCTATTAGGTGCCTTTTCCCAAAACATTTCTTCCCAGTCTATGTAGCTATTGTGCACCATCAGAAAGCACTCTAGTCTCTTGGTAGCCCAAGCTGATAATTAAGCACTCAGATTTTCTCTCCTGTCACCTATTATACTGAAACCCCATCTGTCTTGCCTTATTAAGGCTATGATAACAACGCATGGGGTTCATTGCAAATTAAATGCTACTGCTCAACTGAACTGCCACAGTACAACGTAATAATGTAAACATTGTACAGTATATTACTATTCTAATCACATATTTTATTGGAAGCAGTACACTTCTTAAAGCCTATATTCAATTTTCTCCTTTGCCTTATGGAAATCTCGTTGCTGTGACAATGGGTTACTGCAAAGCTAATGGTCTTTTCCAAATGTATTCAGAGAGAGAAGGAGAGAGAAAAAGAGACAGACAGACAGACAGACGGATGGATGTAAATCACACAACTGTTTTCAGCCATTTGTGTAAAAATGCAAAGAAAACAAGGAACATTCAAAAATTATATGCCTGGAAGCATCCATTAATATTTATTTTGCCATTAATATTGATAAACAAGTATTTTGTAGCAGTCATTTGTTGTCTACCCCCAATGTTCTTAAGCTCTCTGTTATTCAAGCTGGTTGCCATTAGCTCACATCTTCCTCTATACCCAAAGCTTCAGAGAGACTTGGCAGACCTCCAAATCACTTACACTTAAATGGACACTCAAGCTCTGATGGACACACAGATAAATAGAGGCCAATAATTCAATACAGTATGACTGTACTGGGGCTGCTAGTAAATCCATCAGGCAGTAAATATCATCTGAAGCCAATGCAAGCTTTTATCTTTTCAATTTTTTGTATGTCTGTGTGAAGCCTCAACATTCAGTGAATCATGTAATTTATTCTGCAGTGTAGAGCTTAGTTTGTCTCAGACATCATATTGACTTTTTTCCTCCATCTGTCAGGGGCAGACAGAAATTCTTCTATTGTGAGAGTATATCATGTTACATTGGTTTATTTCTTTTCTTTATTTCTGCTGCAGCTTTTTAGCACGATTGGGCAAGGACACATTATCTCAGATCAATGAATGCTAAGAACAGCATCTGAACATCATTACAGCTGCATGTTAAACATTTGTACCAGCCAGTTTGTTAAATCAGCAAATACGCTTTCAGCAAATGTTTGTAATTGTTCATAAAGGGCTCCCTACTGCAGTGCTTTATTAAGTGAAAAATATGGCCTGTTGTTTTCTTCAGTTTTTCAGGTCAGCAGAGATTTGCCAATATATTGTAAATAATGCCAAACAGCTGGATAATTGACTCATGCTGTGTAAGGAGGGAGTCACACAGTTATCTATGACCCTGTATTGTAAATAATTATGATATGCCTATGTAAGGTAATACACTTAGAATAGAGAATGTAAAATCTACATATTTGTTTTTAATAACTAAACTGATGTTAATATTATTATGGTTTTCAATGTTTTTTTTTTAAACAGGATCCTTTTATTTGTTAAAATTCTGACTAGGATGAAAAGTGCTGATTTTTCACTATAGGCAAAATGAAGAATTCATTAGCTATAGCCACATAATTTAATGATTACAGGAAAGGTTTCCACCATCTTTAAAAGAACTGAGTATCCTTGGAATATCCTTATTAACTGCTTTGGAACTGGATTTTAGCTGGAACTATGCTTCCTTTCATTAAGTACCTAGAAGATACATGCCTGCTTTGTAGATTTTTTCCACCTCTGTGCCATCAGCCTTCTAACCCTGGAGTTGCTTATAGCCCCGTCCTCTGACTGATGAATTTCTACCTAGAACCACAATTTTGTGGAGGTCCCAGGACATCTCCATTCCTGATTCTGAATTTTCCTCCTTACCTCCGGTTTCCAGGGCCTTCTTAAGTGTCTGCCACATCAGATTGCAAGCACTTTGGCGAAAGATAATTTTTCCTTATCTTCAAATGTTCAGTGCCTATCATAGTGACTGGAACATAGCAAGTTCTTAATAAAACTTTTATCTTTTCTCAGGCATGGAAGATAGAGAGGTGTTATATCTGAGGTGTATTTATATATGTGATGTGTTTCTTGGAAAAGAGATTTCCTAAGGTAAGTTCCCTCTGTCTTCCCTTCTAGTCACATCTCTGTAGTGTACATTTCTAAGGGGAGGATGGATTATTTTTAATTATGAGAAAAGGATCAATCACACCATCAAACCGTTTACATTTGCCTTTTTTTCCACTTCTCCTTAACAGTAAGAATTTTAGCTATATTGTACCCTACTTTGTAGAAAGGCACCATTTTCCCAATTAGGAGATCTCTGGAAAACTGGACTAAGGAACTCATGGATTAGCTACACCTGTAGTTCCTAAAGAACACTTGCTCCATTTAAAACCAAATAACCCCGCGTAGACTGTGCATTGTGGCAGTACATATTGGATTTGGGGGTCTAGGTTGGCAGCCAGATGTGTTGCCTACAAAGTTGGGGAGAGATATTAAGCAAAAACATTTCCAAATAAATAGGCTAAGGACCAAATAGCAAATATAGTGATTAACTGATGAGACCATAAATTTTTTCTGCCTCCAGTGACATAAAATCTGCAAGTATTTCTATCGCTTAAGGAATATGTAAACATCAGTTATAGTTGCTATAATTATTTTCAATTTCTTCCAATATATTATATTACAAAATTTGTTGTCCCCAAGGGTGTATGATTTTTAGTCTCTTAAGGGGAGGTTTACACAAAGAAGCATGTGCCATAGAAAGTTAACTTTCTGATAAGTTTCTTTATCTATTCAGAAATAAATGAATATATACTTTAAATGCACATTGCAGAGGCACAAAAACTGAAAATTAGCGTTGTAGACATGGTGTTAAGAATCACAGGATTCACCCATCCAATTTATTATGACACAATAAAAAGTGCATATGTTTTCTACTGATGGTTCTGCATTGGTCCATAATATGGCAGAATTTATATTGTTATGAGAATCTACATCATTAATAATAACATAAATATGTATTATTATAAAGTTTAGAAACATTTTTCTTTGCAATCATCCTGTGACAATTACGCATATTGTCATATTATATTTTTAGTGCCATCATTTCATTCATCTAGTGAGCTTTTTCATTGTCCTAAAAGTTTATGCATGATTGAGTTTGGTTGGTAGAAGCTATTTCCACACTGAGGAAGCCATAGCCCAAAGAATGGCTTTGTAACTCCTGTTCCTTTATTGGTCTCAGGAATCATCAAATTGCTTACTACCTTGCATGAAAACCTTAAAAATCTGGTTAAATGCAGATCCTGTTTTTAAAGCATCAACAGTTTCTACAACCCTGACATACCTATTTGGCAACCCCCTTTCATATACTGTCCTCTAACGCACCATGCATCTGTACACATGGCTTATTTTCTTTTATTAACCTCCAATTAGAAAGGCCTACTCCACACACATTATTTTTAGTATTCTATAGAGCTGCCATACTGCCTTTCCAAAGAGACCCATTAAAAGACAACTCACTGAGCCATTTTGCAGCACCTGACAGCAATTAATGTGAGCAGAGCCAAGAAAAATCATCTATTATTGAAAATAAAATGAATATGTAATACTGACCTTCTCCAACAGCCATCACATTTATGCTTACACCTGAATAATTCCAGAGAAAAAAATGCATTTGCTCTACAGTCTGTGACAAGGTGGACAAGATTCATAAAAAGAACCTTGTCTATCTATATAGCTGCTGCTAGCCTAGGGAATAAACTAGTTGTTAAAGAAAGTGAGTCCAGGATGGATGACCTTCTGTTTCAATAAAATACATTACACTGGTCCAGTAAGCCAATATTTTGACTTTCCTTCTAATTTCTTTCAATCCATTTTTTTATTCCTTTTAACTCAGAGTTATCATTTTTTTTCTGAAGAAAACTGAAAAATTTGTGGACTTTTTTCTTTTTTTTTTTGTCCTCCTTAAAGTTAACATTCTTTTTCCTTGGAGGGAGGGGAAGAAATGGCAAATGTAGGTCGTACTTATTTGAGAAGCACAGAATAGGTATTTATAAAGCTGTAATGGCAAGTTGCTAGGATTAAATGAATCCACTTCTATTTGCAGAGAAGAATTTCTTTTTTTTTTTAATCTAAGCCCAGCATTCTCAAAGGCAATGTTATATTTTTGTGAATGGGGTATGGTAGATCAAAGGAATGTGTAGACTATTACCTAATGTAAAATTGTTTTGTATGACATATTGCATAAGCCAGGTTTTTTGGCAAAGCAACATCCAACAATTTTCAGGGCAAATTTTATTAGACATAAAAGTACAAAAAGTCCTTTGTTACCATTCAAACTAAACAAGGCTTGAAGTGCAATTGTCTATTTTCCCTCCAACTTCTATTAATAGTTTCAGCAAAATTTGAAGTGCTTCATGCAAAATGACATAAACTTCTATTTTGTTTTCAACTTAACAACCTTCCTTAGATATTGTGAACTTTGACTATTTTTCTCAGTTGCAAATCTCAGTGGTAGAAAAACAAAGTTAGTTTCAACTCAAAGTCATATTCAATTTAGGGCTAGTCCTTAGGTCATTATTAAGTCTTCCCACATAAATGAATGAAATTGCATTTGTTAAGTGCTTACTCTGTATCCATCAGTAAGCTAAATACTAAAGAGTAGAAGAGTTCTTTCTCTCAAGGGGCTCACAGTCTTACTGAGGGAGGTTATATATAAAAGAAGGAGTTTCAGGAAAAGCCTAGAAATCTTAAATATTGGTAACAATGTGGATGATAAGACCCATGATTTGATTAGGTCAGATAATAGTATGGGGGGGGGGCTATAGTAAGTGGTAAGACCTGATAGTTTTCTATCTTACTAGAAGGAATAGAGTTGGTAAATTCAATCTCATTCAAGTCATTTAAACATTCAAGCAGCCTAGATGTTTTCTTGGTGGTTCCAACCAGAGGAAGAAAACAAAGGGGACGTGAAAGGGGTAGAAAGCCTCAAATGATGATAGATCTTCTGGTTGCCTGGACACTGTGGAAGACTTTTATGTGTCCTCTCTATCTTTTCAGCAATATCTATCTATGTATATCTATGTACATAAAAATCTATATAATGTATATACACATACACACATATGTATGTATATACATATATATACATACATATGTGTGTGTATCCATGACTTGTAAGCATGAAGAGAAGACTTCTCAATGAATTCTATGAATGACTTAGAAAATGAATTACGTGAGACACTTAAACGTTTAAAGATACTTATCGAAAGCTATATAAAATTAGACTAAGATGAGCACAGACAGCCCATGCCCACTAGCCCTTAAATTTTGAGCCCCACCTTACATATGAATCTTTAGGCTCAAATTTCTTTATTTTTCAGGAATCAATGAAAACCAAATATGTTTTGACATTTAAAAAAATATATCAGTACAGAAACTGCCCAAAGTCCCACTCAACTAAAAAAAAGATTTTTATACCTGAAAGGAGCACTGGAAAGAAAAATATTATCAGTGCTACTTTGCATTATATTCATATAAGGAGAAATTAGGAGTCTAGGAGAAATTCGTGACATGAGGAACATGCCCTATCTCTGGGAGGTGTTGACAGGCACTGAGCGAATGATAAGTCAGGGATACATTGGGGATTATGGATTAAGTCCTTCTAAGTCTGCCAATGGGCTATTTCTTTTGCAGCCCTTTATATGTGACAGTTTAACTTGATATTAATTCTTACTAATTGTCACATAAGATGTTCATTATTTAAGCAATCTTTCCAGGTAATGAATCAAAGTTAACAGAGAATAAGATATGTAGATCTTTGGCTGAATCTGGAAGACCCATTATGCCAACTAAGATCCTCATTATAATGTACTTGTATCTGACTCTGGAGAAGCAAAGACTATGAACCAAGCAAAAATGCTTAAGGGAACATAGACATACTTCATGGATTCCTGGCTGCCTTCTCTAAATGTGCTATAGTCAAGAATGAGATGCAGATATACCCATACACACACCTACACACACACATCCCCACCCCCCTACACACACACATCCCCACCCCCCTACACACACATCATGATGCTAGGAAAATGTCAAGCAAAAGCACAAATCATCATAACTAAAACACTAGAAGTAACCATAGCATAAAGGCAGCATTCATGATTTTGAAGAAAATCATGAATATGCCTGAATGGTTCAGGATCACAGGATAGAAGGAATTCTCTTAGTGGAACATAGAGGAATTAAAGCATTTATTCAAGCTTCAAAGTAGCAGACCCACAGACCAATGTCCCCAATTAACATCCTGGACAAAACCTTCCAGGCCCAATAAGTCTGCCTCACAATAGTAACCAGGAGGTTACAGAAAAACACTATGGCAGTAAGCCAAATCATATTCATACTTCCCCCCAATACTAGGGTCCTCCAGTAAGAAGATTACCCACTGGCCTCAAGCCTTCGCACAGCACTCACTGATCTGCACTTGGGTCAGTCCTGCTCTCAGTAGTGCCTGCTACTTCAGTTTCTTCTGCTTTGGCTTCTGCTGGATCTGCTTCCACTGCTCCTCCTATGCCTGCTTCCACCATGTCTCATTCTCCAAGCTCTGTTCTCTCTTTTTCTACAGTCCTTAGATGTCATCCAATCAACTAGAATGTCATCTGAGAGACCAGAACTTAGGCTCCTACCATTGGGTCTGGTCTTAGCAACTTTCCTTAGAACCCTGGGGGCTTCATACCTACATTGGCTTAGCACCTAGTAGCTAAGGGTTTGGGCCTACTTGGGAGTCAAGATATAATCAGACCTCCCTTCACTGGCCCCACTTGGAGATGCACCTGAAGCCTATTCAAATGGGGGGGTGGGTGGGGAGGAGATCTTCTCATTTACCAATTGCCTTTACACTTGTCAACAAACTCTTGTTCTATCTCACATTTTTCAAATTGAACTTCATAAATGATGGAATACGCTAGCAAGTGAGCATAGTAACAAATGAAACAGAACACTAGCACATTATCTTCTGAACCAAATGGTAACAATGATTCTAAATCTCATCACTAAAGGATACCTCCACTTGTGCACTTCATTTTCCCCATCATGACAGACTTCTTATTCACACTATCATTATATTCACCCCTAAAAACCCTGTTGGAATATCACCTTTTAAAATCATGTTTAAAAATTTTAACTTTATTATTTTCAATTGACAAGGATTTATTTTCTTTCCAACTTAACTATTTCCCATTTTAAAAAAGGAAAAGAATAAACCTTGTAACAAACATGCATAGTTAGGCAAAACAAATACCTTCATTGACCTTTTCAAAATATTGAGTCCACCTGTTCTCTATCAGTCCTCTGGAATCACGGCTGAACATTGAATTGATTAGAATTATTAGGTCTTACGATGTTGATAATTTTTTCCACATAATAGTTTTATATTTTTTCAGTTACATATAAAGATAGACTTCAACACCCAATTTTGATAGATTTTGAGTTCCAAATTTTTCTCCTTTTCTGCTCTCCTACCTCCCCAAGACAGTAAGCAATCTCATATAGTACAATCAGAAGAAAAAGCAAAACCACTAGAAATAAAAACAACAACAACAAAAATGAAAATAGTATGCTTTGATCTGTATTCAGACTCCATAGATCTTTCTCTAGAAGTGGATGGCATTTTAAATCATTAGCCTTTTGGAATTTTCTTGGATCATTGTATTGCTGAGAAGAGCTAGTCTATCACAATTGATCACTGCACAATATTACTGTTAGTGTGTAGAATGTTCTCCCACTTCTGCTCATTTTACTCAGAATCAGTTCATGTAAGTCCTTCCATGTTTTTCTGAAATCCACTTACTCATCATTTTTTTTTATAGAACAATAGTATTTCACCACATTCAAAGACTACAACTTGTTCAGTCATTCCTCAATTGATGGGCATACCCTCAAATGCCAATTCTTTGCCACCACAAAAAGAGGTGATATAAATATTTTTATACATATGGGTCCTGTTCCTTTTTTATGATCTCTTCGGGTTTTAGATCTAGAATTAGTATTGCTGGGTATAGTGCCAATGCACTACCCACAGTGGCTATATGTGCTATGAATATGCCTGCATAGTTCTGAATTACAAAATATAACAGACTCTCTCCATGGAAGATGAAACCAAAACATTTATTCAAACACCAGAAAGCCAAATCCATCATAGAACAAAGAAATCCATCATAGTGACCAAGAAGTCTATACACATTACCAACGTGGAGAGCACCAACATCCCCATGGCTTCCCTCCATTAGGGCCTTCCCACAAATGAACACCCTCAAGTAAAATCACTCCCTCTCTCACTCAGTCTAGTTTCTCTGCCTTTTCTTCCTTCCCCTGCTCTGACTGCTCTGTCTCCCTTCCTGCTCCACCCCTTCTTTCTCCACCCATTTGGCAAGTTCTTCCCACCATAGTCTCAAGTAGCTCAGATTTATGTGACTCAGGCAGGTCACATTGGCCTATTAGTGGATGGGAAAGATCTTCCTATTGCATTAACAATATATTAATACACTGGGTCAAAGGGTATACACATTTTTATAACCCTTTGGGCATAGTTTCAAATTGTTCTTCAGAATGTTTGGATCACCAACAATGCATTAGTGTTCCTATTTTCCCACATCTTCTCTACCACTTAACATTTTTGTGTTTTGTCATGTCAACCAACTTGATAGGTGTGATGTGGTACCTCAGAGTTGTTTTGATTTGCATTTCTCTAATCAATAGTGATTTGGAGTATTTTTTCATATGACTATAGATAGCTTTAATTTCTTCATCTGAAAACTGCTTACTCAAATCCTTTGACCACGTATCAATTGGGGAATGACTTGTGTTCTTATAAATTTGACTCAGTTCTCTAAATATTTTAGAAACAAGGCCTTTATCTGAGACTTACATTGGCTTTGTTTGTGTAAAATACTTATTAATTTAATGTAATCAAAATGATTCATTTCACATTTCATAATGATCTCTGTTTCTTGTTTGTTCATAAATTCGTCTGTTGTCCATAATTCTGACAGGTAAACTATTCCTTCCTCTCCTAATTTGCTTATGGTATGAGCTTTTATGTCTAAATTATGTACCTGCTTCAAATGTGTTTATTTTAAACAATGTGTTGTAGGATTGTTTTTTTTTATTTTTAATCTGTTTAGTTTTCAGCATTGATTTTCACAAGCGTTTGAATTACAAATTTTCTCCCCATTTCCACCCCCCACTCCAAGATGGCGTACACTCTGGTTGCCCTGTTCCCCAGTCTGCCCTCCCCTCC
>CM053622.1:385077011-385118115 GCA_028646595.1 Phalanger gymnotis
TTCAGGGGCTGGTATCTCACGATCGGTGGCGTTGCACTGCCTCTCGTCGCTTCCACAGAGTGCCGTCCTGTGTTGGGAGGCCTGGGGATCTGCGCTGGTTTCAGGCGCCCGGCTTTCTCCCAGCCTGTCTCCCACGTGGGTTTTCCGGCCAGCCGCTTCTGCTTTGGTCCCGTCTGGGGCAGCTCCGCAGGCTAGCCTACAGAATCGTTCTTTCAGCCTTTCAGATTCTCCCGGCTGGGAAATTTGCCCCAGTCAGACTGCTCGCAATTTCTAACTCTCTCAGATCTGCTCAGATTCACTTTTTTATAGGAATCCAACAGAACTTGTGAGAGAGCTCCGGCAAGACGCTGTTTTCATGCGGCCATCTTGGCTCCGCCCCCCCTGTCTAAATTATGCTCAATTTTGCTGCATAGTTGATTCTCGGTTGTAGGCCAAGCTCCATTGCCTTTCAGAATATCATATTCCAATTCCTCCTCTTTCATTGTTGAAGTTGCAAGATCCTACATGATCCTGACTATAGTTCCACAAAATTTTAATTGTTTCTTTCTGTCTGCTTGCAATATTTTCTCCTTAACCTGATAATTCTGGAATTTGGCTACAATAGTCTTTGGATTTTTCAATTTGGGATCTCTTTCACAGGGTGATCAGTGGATTCTTTCAATGACTATTTTACCCTCGGTTCCAGGACCTCAGACATTTTTCCTTGAGGATTTCTTGGAAGATACAGTCCAGGTTCCTTTTTTCGTCATGGCTTTCAGGTAATCCAATAATTCTTAAATTATCTCTCCTGGATCTATATTCCAATCAGATATTTCACATTTTCTTTTACTTTTTCATTCTTTAGATTTTTTTGATTTGATTCTTGATGTCACACAGAGTCATCAGCTTCTACTTGCCCAATTCTAATTTTTAGTGTATTGTTTCCTTCATTTAGCTTTTCTACCTCCTTTTCCATTTGGTTAATTTTACTTTTCAATGAGACATTCTCTCCACTTATATTCTGAATCTCTGTAACCATTTCATCAATTTTACTTTTTAAAGATTTGTTCTCATCAGTGGGTTTTTTTTTACCATTTTTTTTATTTTACCTCTCTAATTTGGTTTTTACACTCCTCCTTGAGTTCTTCCAGGAATGCTTTTTGGGTTGGAGACCAGCTCATATTCCCTTTTGAGGTTTCAGATGTGGGTAGAGTGTCAATGCTCTCCTCTTCTGAATCGGTATTTTGATCTTCCCTGTCTCTGTAATAGTAATAAATAGTCTTTGGTTTTCTGGTCTGTTTTTCATGGTGTTTGTTTTATTTTTCCCTGGCTTCCAAAGTGGATCTCTGCTTCTGGGCCTCAGGGGCCTCTGTTCCAAGTTTTTGTGTTGGAAACTGTGGGCCTGCTTACTGGCTTTGTGTGCTATGGCCTATGGTTTCTTGAGGTGTGGGGGAGTGCTGGTCTGCGTGCTGGAAGTTCTTCCTCCAGGGCTGCCCTACAGCACAGGTGGTCTCAGCTATTGTCTGTGCAGGTGTCTGCCACTTTCCTTGGCTGTGTGAAGGCACGTCTGGGGTCCTGGTGTTGACATTTGCTAGCTCCACTCCCCTGGGTCTCTGGAACTCCCACTGTTCTGCTAAGGTGGGACATTCCGGGGCATCTCTCTTCCTGAACTAGTCTTATTCCACCACCACAGGAAGGGCCCTCCCTTCAACCTCTTGAGCTAAAAGGCTGCTGAAGCCCCACTTCTGCCTCCTCTATTTCCAGAGTTTCTCCCAAGGGAATATTATCTGGGTGAGGAAGGGAGGGTTGAGAGCCATTTTACCTGATTATCATGGCTCCTGGAAGTTCAAGAAGGTGAGTTTCAAACATTTAGACTGTATGCTGGAGGCCTTGCCTTTAGCTGTTCCTGCAGTTGCAGGCTCTGTGCTGGTTTCTCCCCTAGCTCCTATAGACTCCTGTTTTGGGCTGAAAGGCCTAGGGATGGCAGCTGTAGCTGGTACTTCCACCCTGGGCTTGTTCCTGTTCCCATGTTTCAAACACTAATCTCTCTCCCAGATGTGCACGATGGCTGGGTTCCTATGGGGCTCCCATTTGGTGTGGTCTTGTGTAGTTCCATACCCCTGGTGCACCTGCCACACTCAGTCTACTAGTGGCTTCTATAAGATATGGCTCAGTTTCTGCCATATTATTTTCCAGTTTTTCTACCAGTTTGTGTGAAACAGTGAGTTCTTATCCCAGAAGCTGAGATCCTTGGGTTTATCAAAGAATAGATTGCTACAGTCATTGACTACTCTGCTTTGTGTACCTTCGCTACTCCTCTGATAAACCATTCTGCTTCTTAGCTAGAACCAAGTACTTTTGATGATTGCTGCTTTATAATACTGTTTAAGATCTTGTATGGGTAGACCTTCTCTAACATTTCTTTTCATTAAATCCCTTGATTTCCTGGACGTTTTGTTCTTCCAGATTTCTAGCTCTATAAATTAATTACTTGGTAGTTTGATTGCTATGGCATTAAATAAGTAATTTAATTTAGGTAAAATTCTCATTTTTATTATGTTAGCTCAGTTTAACCCCAAGGAAATGATGCTTTTCCAATTATTTAGATCTGGCTTTATTTGTGTGAAAAGTGCTTATAATTGTGTTCATATGGTTCCTGGGTTTGTTTAGGAAGGTAGACTCCCAAACATTTTATAGTGTCTATAGCAAATTTACATGGAATTTCTCTTTCTATCTCTTGATCTTGGGCTTAATTAGTTACATATCAGAGTGCCCAGGATTTATATGGGTTTATTTTATATCCTGCAACTTTGCTAAAGTTATTTATTATTTTGAGTTGCTTTTTACTTGATTCTGTAGGATTCTCTAAGTAAATCATCATATCATTTGTGAAGAGTGACAACTCAGTTTCTTGTTTTCCTATTCTAATTCCTTCAATTTCTTTTTCTTCTCTTATTGCTAAAGCTAACATTTCTGGCACCAGACTGAATAATGGGGTGATAATCGACATCCTTATTTCACCTTTGATCGTATTGGAAATGCATGTAGCATATCCCCATTATATATAATGATTGCTAATGGTTTTAGGCACATGCTACTTACAATTTTAAGGAAGACTCCATTTATTCATATGGTTTCTGATTTTTTTTAATAGGAATGGTATTGTATTTTGTCAAATGCTTTTCCTGCACCTATTCAGATAATTATATGATTTCTGCTAATTTTGTTGTTAATATGGTCAATGATGCTGATAATTTTCCTAATGTCGAACTGGCCTTGCATTACTGGAATAAATACTACCTAGTCATAAAAATGTACTATTCTCATGATAAGATGTTGTAATCTTTTTTGCTAATATCTTATTTAAAGTTTTTCATCAATATTCATTAGGGAAATTGGTCTATAATTTTCTTTCTCTGTTTTGACTCTTACTGGTTTAGGTATTAGTACCATGTTTGTGTCATAAGAAGAATTTATTAAGGTTCCTTCTTTGCCTATTTTCCAAAATAGTCTATAAGGTATTGGAATGTTTGATAGAATGTGCTCATTAATCCATCTGGCCCTGGAGATTTTTTTCTAGAGTGTTCATTGATGGCTTGTTCAATTTATTTTTCTTAGATAGAGTTATTTACATATTTTACTTCAACTTCTGTGAATCTGGGAAATTTATGTATTTCTAAATATTGATCCAGTTTCCTAACATTGTCAAATCTATGGGCATACAATTGGGCAAAATAATTCCTGATTATTGTTTAAATTTCCTCTTCATGGAAGGTGAATTCACTGTAAAGCCAATCAGCAAGTGAAAAGATCTTCCCCACCCACTGAATAGGCTTGAGGCTGGGCTTCAGGTGGGGCCAACAAAGGCAGGTCTGATTAGAGATAGGCTACACCCTTTCACTAATTAAGTTTGAGGCCCCAGGCTAGTTTGCTAGTTTGAGAGAGGGGTGAAGCCCTCATGGCTTTAAAGGGAGTTGCTAAGACCAGAGCCAATGGTATGTGCCTGAGTTCTAGTTAATCAGACGGTGTCTAAAGACTGTATAAAGGGAGGGAACAGAACTTGGAAATGGCAGAAAATGAGGGCTGAGGACTTGGAGGAGGAGAAACTGAGGAGTGAGAGTTATTATTCAATTTGGTAATAGAAATGTCCTCTTCCGAATTGGTATTTTGATCCTCCTTGTTTCCATAATAGGAATCAATAGTCTTTGCTTTTCTAGTCTTTTTTTCGTGGTGCTTTTTCCCCCTGGCTTTTAAAGTGGGTCTCTGCTTCTGGAGCTCAGGTGCCTCTGTTCCAAGCTTCTTGTGCTGGGTGGGCCTGCTCACTGATGTTTTGTACTGTGGCCTCTGGTTTTGTGAGGCATGGCTAAGGGGTGGTCTGGCTGCTGGAAGTCTCCTCTTCCTTTGGGGCTGCTCTACAGCACAGGTTGTCTCAGCCGTTGTCTGTGCTGGTGTCTGCCACTTCTCCTGGCTGTGTGAATGCACATCTGGGGTCTTTGTGTTGACATTTGCTAGCTCCACCCCCCTCCCAGGCCTCAGGAACTCCCCGCTGTTCTGCTAAGGTGGGGCCTGCTGGGACACCTCTCTTCCTACTCTAGTCTCCTTCCGCCACTACAAGAGGGGGACTCCCCAACTTCTCTCTCTAAGAGGCTTCTGAAGACTCACTTCTGGCTCCTTTATTTCAGGGTTTCTCCTGAGGGATAATTATCTGTTTATGGAAGGGAGGGATGAGAGCCATTTTACTTGGTCATCATGGCTCCTGGAATTTTAAGAAGGTGAGTTTCAAACTTTTAGACTGTAGGCTACAGGCCTCAGGGGTGCCTGCTCTGTTGGCCACACACTCTGTGCTGGTGTCTCCCATAGCTCCTACAAAATCCTGTCCTGGGCTGACAGGCCTGGGGATTGATTGCCTCCATAGCTGACACTTCTGCCCTAGCTGGTACTTCCACCCTGGGCCTTCTTCTGCTCCTGTGTTTTTGCTGACCAGAGGTCTCCCAGACTTTCATACTGGCTTGGTTCCTTTGCTGTTCCTGGTTGGAACCATCTGGTACTGTTCCTAGCTCCTGGTGCTCCTGCCCCACTCAGTCTACTAGTGGCTTCTAACTCTCTCAAATCTGCTCAGATTCCCTTATTTAGAGGTATATGACAGATTTCATGAGAGGGCTCCAATAGTTCCCTCCTGTCACAACATCATCTTGACTCCACCTCCATTATCATATTCCTGTTACATTTTATTCAACAATTTTTCACCAGCGCTTATTAGGGAAATCAATCTAGAATTTACTTTCTCCATTTTGACTTTTCTTTTTTTAATTATTTATTTAATACTTTTAGTTTTCAGCATTGATTTCCACAAGATTTTGAATTTAAAATTTTCTCCCCATTTCTACCCTCCCCCCACTCCAGGATGGCCTATATTCTGATTGCCCCCTTCCCTAGTCAGCCCTCCCTTCTGTCACCCCACTACCCCCATCCCCTTTTGCCTTACTTTCTTGTAGGGCAAGAAAGATTTCTAAGCCCCTTTGCCTATATATCTTATTTCCCAGTTGCATGTGAAACAACTTTTTTTTGAACATCTGCTTTTAAAACTTTGAGTTCCAAATTCTCTTCCCTCTTCCCTCCCCACCCAGCTTCCCGAATAAGGCAAGCAATTCAACATAAGCCACATGTGTATCATTATGTAAAACCCTTCCACAATACTCATGTTGTAAAAGACTAACTATATTTTGCTCCCCCTATCCAGTAACCCTTTTATTCAATTTTCTCCCTTGACCCTGTCCCTTTTTGAAAGTGTTCACTTTTGATTACCTCCTCCCCTATCTGCCCTCCCTTCTATCATCCACCCATTTTTATACCTTTCCACCTTCTTTCCTGTGGACCCCCATTGACACCTCATTGAATGTGTATGTTATGCCCTCATCAAATTGAACCCAATGAGAACAAGAGTCACTCATTCTCCCTCACCTGCCCCCTCTTCCCTTCCAATGAACTGGTTTTTCTTGCTACTTTTATGTTAGATAATTTAGCCCCTCTATCTCTCCCTTTCTCCCTCTCTCAATATATTCCTCTCTCATCCCTTAATTTGATTTTTTTTTGAGATTTCATCCCTTCATATTCAATTCCCCCTGTGACCTCTGTCTAAATATACAGATGCACATATATATATATATATATATATATATGTAAGTATGTATGCATGTATGTATTTATGTATATTAACTTCAGTTACCCTAATACTGAGGTCTCATGAATTACACATATCATCTTTCCATGTAGGAAAGTAAACAAAACAGTTCAACTTTAGTAAGTCCCTTGTGATTTCACTTTCTTGTTTACCTTTTCATGCTTCTCTTGATTCTTGTGTTTGAAAGTCAAATTTTCTATTCTACTCTGGTCTTTTCACTGAGAAAGCTTGAAAGTGCTCTATTTTATTGAAAATTCATATTTTGCCTTAGAGCATGATGCTCAGTTTTGCTGGGTAAGTTATTCTTGGTTTTAATCCTAGCTCCATTGACCTCAGGAGTATAGTATTCCAAGCCCTTTGGTCCCTTAATGTGGTAGCTGCTAGATCTTGTGTTATCCTGATTGTGTTTCCACAATTCTCAAATTGTTTCTTTCTGGCTACTTGCAGTGTTTTCTCCTTGATCTTGGAGCTCTGGAATTTGGCAGCAACATTCCTAGGAGTTTTCTTTTGGGGGTCTTTTTCAAGAGGCAATCGGTGGATTCTTTCAATTTCTATTTTACTGTTTGGCTCTATAATATCAGGGCAGTTTTCCTTGATAATTTCTTGAAAGATGATATCTAGGCTCTTTGTTTTTTTTGATCATGGCTTTCAGGTAGCCCAATAATTTTTAAATTATCTCTCCTGAATCTATTTTCCAATGAGGTATTTCACATTGTCTTCCATTTTTCATTCCTTTGGTTCTGTTTTATAATATCTTGATTTTTCATAAAGTCACTAGCTTCCACTTTCTCCAATCTAATTATTAAGGTCGTATTTTCTTCAGTGGTCTTTTTGGACCCCTTTTGCCATTTCACTAATTCTGCCTTTCGAGGCATTCTTCCCCTCATTGGCTATGTGGAGCTCTTTTGTCATTTGAGTTAGTCTATTTTTTAAGGTGTCATTTTCTTCAGTATTTTTTTGGGTTTCCTTTAGCAAGTCATTGACTTCTTTTTCATGGTTTTCTTCCATCACTCTCAATTCTCTTCCCAATTTTCCTCTACTTCTCTTACTTGTTTTTCCAAATCCTTTTTGAGCTCTTCCATCGCCTGAGACCAATTCATATTTTTCTTGGAGGCTTTTGAGGTAGACTCTTTGACTTATTGAGGTCTTCTGGCTGTATGTTTTGGTCTTCTTTGTTACAAAAAAAATTCCAAAGGCTGAGTCTGAATCTGAGAGCATTTTCACTGCCTGTTCACATTCCCAGCCAACTACTTGACCCTTGAGCTTTTTGTTGGGATGTGACTGCTTGTAGAGGAGAATACTTTGTCCCAAGATTGAGGGGTTGCACTGTTGTTTTCAGAGCTATTTCTGTACAGCTAGCTCTGCCACACTAGTGCTCCTTCTCCCTCAAGTACTGCCAAACAGGATTGAAGCCCAGATCCAGGCAGGGCAAAGCAGGCTTTGCACTCCTGCTCTAATCTGCAGCTTAATTCCTCCAACCAGGAGGGTCTTGTGCTGGAAGCAACTGCAACTGCAGCTCTGGAAGCTGCCTCAGAGCCACACCACCTCTGTTTCCCTCGGGGTGGTGATCAACTGTGAACTCCTTTCACTCTGTCGCAGCAGCTTTTCCCACTTGCCTTCTCTGTTGTCTTCAGCATTTGTGTGTTGAGAAGTCTGGTAACTGACACAGCTCCCTGATTCAGGGTGCTACACCTGTTCTGCCCAGCTTACGATCTGGTTGGTCCTGGTGTGGCCCACGCTGGGCTCTGCCCTGCTCTGCTCCCAGCTCCGTGTGATAGACCCTTTCTAGTGACCATCCAGGCTGTCCTGGGCTGGAGCTCTGCTTCCCTTTGCTATTTTATGGGTTCTGCAGCTCTAGAATTTTTTCAGAGCTATTTTTATAAGTGTTTGGAGGGACCTGGCGGGGGGAGCTTAAGCAAGTCCCTGCTTTCCAGCCGCCATCTTGGCTCTGTGGAGGTTTTCTAGTTTCGGTTTCAAAACCATGTTTTTGTCATAGAAGCAATTTCATAAGACTACTTCTTTATATTTCTTTTTTCAGTTTGTGTAGTACTATAATTGATTTTTCTTTAAATGTTTGATAGATTTCACATGTCAGCCCACTTGATCCTTCTTTTTCCCTGTGAAATCATTTATGTGTTATCCAACTTATTTTTCTAAAATAGTTATTTTAAATCCAAGCAATCTATATTTTTGAATATGTTCATTCATTTCATTTAGCTTGTCAGTTTACTTATTAGATAGTTGGTTAAAATAGCTCATAATAAATATATTTATTTCTTCTTTATGGTAGATTCACTTTTTTACATTTGTGTTACTGGTATTTTACATCTTTTTTAATAAAAATCAAATTAGCCAATGGTTTATCTATTTTGTTATGTAAAAAAAACCCAACACTAGTTTTATTTATTAGTTCTGTGTTTCTTTTACTTTTATTTTTGCTGTTATCTTGCTTTTGACTTTCTTGACTTTGATTTTTATTTTTGTGTTTGTGTTTTATTTTTTTAATAGCATGCTTAATTCATGAGTTTACTCTTTCTTGTATCGATGTAAGTCTTTAGAGACAATAAGAATTTCCCATAAAGGTAAGATTGGCTGCATCACTCAAATTTTGGCATATAGTTTCATTTGTTGTCATTATCTTTAATGAAATTATTAATTGTTTCTACAATTTGTTTTTTGACCCATTCATTGTTTAGGATTATATTATTTAGTTTCCAGTTAATTTTTTTAAGATCTTTATTTAATATAATTCTAATGCATTATGGTCCTAAGTAGTGTATTAAACATTTCACCTTTTTTGCAATTTTGGTGAAGTTTTTATGCTTTAGTATACAGTCAATTTTTATGATGCTTCCAAGTACAGTTCAAAAAGGGTACACTCCTTTCTATTCCTATTCAATATTCTTCCAAATTCAGTATATTTGCTTTTCTAAAATTCTATCCATCTTTTTAAGTTCTTTCTTGCTTGTTTTATGGTTTGATTTATTTAGGTTTGAAAGGGGTAAATTGGGGATCCCCATTAATATGGTTGTGCTAATTCATTTCTTCCTGAAATTCATTTAACTTTTCCTTCAATTGTTTGATACTTTGCAAGTCTCTGTGTATTCATTATATACAAAATTGAGTATAAATCATTTTCTATGGTTTATTTTAGCAAAATGAAGTGTCCTAACATTTTTTTTTAAATTTAGGTTTGTTTTTCCTTTTGCTTTGTCTGAGGCCATGTTTTCTGCTGCTGTCATTTTTATTCCAGCTGAAGAATAATAGATTCTGTTCCAGACCTTTATTTTAACTCTGTGTGTGTGTGCGTGTGTGTGTGTGTGTGTGTGTGTGTGTGTGTGTGTGTATCTTCCTGTTTCAAGAATGTCTCTCATAACCACCACATTGTTGGGTTGTGGTTGCTAATTCATTCTACTATTCACTTCTCTTTTATGGGAGAATTCATCCCATTTGCAGTTATGATTCCCAACTCTGTATTTTCTACCATCATTCTTTCCTATATTTCTTTTGTTTTACCCTGTCTTTTCCTCAAGGGTTTCTTTTGTTTTTGATCACTGCCTCCCTTCTCCTGCCCTCCATCTTGTTGCCTAGCTCTGTTCTCTTAATTTCTTTCCCTTTTAATTTCCTGTCTGTTAAAAATGGGTAGCTGCACCCATACATGTGTGTGCTTTTTTTTCTTTTTTTAACCATTTCAGATAACAGTGAGATTCAATTGTTGCCCACTCTGTTCACTGCCCTTCTCCATTGTATAAACTCATCCTTGCCTATCATAAATATGTATATGTATATGTGTGTGTGTGTATATGTGTATGTATGTGTATATGTGTATATGTAATATGTATATAATATATATGTTAATTTTCCCCATTTTCGTTTGCCCCTTTTCCAGTTCATTCTTCTTCCTTTCTTTTGAGATTATCTCAACATAATGGTATCCAAGATTTCAACTGGAGTTCCTCTAAGAGCCTTGGTGATGACAAAATTCAGTGAGGTTACTTTTATCCTCTCCCTATATAAGAATATAAACAGTTTAACCTTGTTTAGTCCGTTATGATTTCTCATTTGTGTTTACCTTTTTATGCTTCTCTTAATTCTGAATATTTTCTTTTCATCTCTGATCTTTTTGTCAGGAATTTGTTAAATGTGTGCATGTACATGTATGTATTATATATCTATGTATGTATTGCAGGAAATAGAATGGAATTAATCTGTATGCCAAAAGAGATGAGTTATAAAGTCTATCTATCTATCTATCTATCTATATTAAATGGGCATACATCATGATAAAATCCATCAACATGCAAGATAGGTTATTATTAATTTAAAATTTAGACATAAAAAGAAAAAACTTTAAAATACTCACAAATAACTATTTTCTTATGTAAACCCTCCAAATACCTTTAAATAATGACTTTTAAAAAATTTTAGAGGTGGTTTCTGCTGAACCCACAAAAAAAGACTGGGTGAAGCAATTTTCCAGCCCAAGACAACTTAGAAGTTCAGCAGGAAAGGTCTGTCACATCTAGATGAGAGAGGAGCAGAGTCTAACACAAGTCCGACCAGCATAGCCCCAGCCCCAGCAAATCAGGATCAGGCCTCGGGGCCATAGAATCAGCAGTAATAGCAGATGTTTCTGTAACTCTCAGCCCACAAATGGTAAGAGGGTCAAACAAATGGTCAGAAGGAGATTACAGGTTACTTTGCTAGTCTCGTGACAGGACTATGTTGCTTTGCCCATAATCAGATCTGGTTCATGGTCCTGCGTGGCAGCCCCAGGGTGAGGAGGAGCAGTAGCACATCGAAGTTTATGGCCAAAGCAGGCTGGGTTCCTCCTCCCAGTTCCAGGGCAAAAAAAAGAGCGCTTATGGCCAATGACAGATCATAGCATAGGCCATGAGAATAGTAAATGCCTCTCCTTAGATCATGCTACTTCAGAAGAATTGAAAACTTACAAGGCCCTGGAAGTGTCTCTGAAAACAGCTATACAGAACCCCTGAAGCTTGGGAAAGTGTACCTGCCACTCTGGAAGCAGAGCCCATCTTTGACAAAGAGTTAAAAGTCAAATAATAGGCTGGAGAAATGAGCAAACAACAGAAAAAATTCTGATCATAGAAAGTTATTATGGTAATGAGGAAGATCAGAACATACACTCAACAACAGAGAACAAAGTCAAAGTTCCTACATCCAAAGCTTCCAAAGAAAATATAAATTGGTCTGAGGTCATGGAAGAGCTCAAAAAAGATCTTGAAAATCAAGGAAGTGAGGTAGAGCAAAAATTGGAAACAAATGAGAGTGATGAAAGAAAATCATGAAAAATGAGTCAACAATTTGGTAAAGGAGGCACAAAAAATGCTGAAAAAAATGTAACTTAAAAACAGACTAGACCAAATATTAAAGGAGGTACAAAGAGCAAATGAGGATAAGAACACCTTAAAAAGGCTGAACTGGGCAAATTGAAAATGAAGCACAAAAATTCACTGAAGAAAAAAAATTAAAAATTGAATTGGCCAAATGGAAAAGAAGGTACAAACGCTCACTGAAGAAATTAACTCCTTAAAAATTAAAATGGAGCAAATGGAAGCCAATGACATTAGAAATCAAGAAACAATAAAACAAAAAGAATGAAAAGGTAGAAGACAATGTGAAATATCTCACTGGAAAAACAACTAACCTGAAAAATAGATCTAGAAGAGATAATTTTACTACCTGAAATCTACAATCAAAAAAAGGGCCCAGATATCATCTTTCAAGAAATTATCAAGGAAAACTTCCCTGCTATTCTAGAACCACAGGGGAAAATAATTCACAACCACCTAATGAAAGAAATCCCAAATTGCAAACTCCCAGGAATATTATAGGCAAATTCCAGAGTTTCCAGGTCAAGGAGAAAATACTGCAAGCAGCCAGAAAGAAACAATTCAAGTATGATGGAGCCACAGTCAGGAAAATACAATATTGAGCAGCTTCTACCTTAAAGGACTGAAGAGCATGGAAAATGATATCCTTGAGGGCAAAGGAGCTAGGATTACAACCAAGAATCATCTACTCAGTGAAACTGAGTACATTCCTTCATGGGGAAAAATGAACATTCAATGAAATAAAGAACTTTCAAGCATTTTTGTTTAAAAAAAGACCAGAGCTAAATAGAAAATTGCCTTTCAACAACAAGACTCAAGAGAAGCATAAAAAGGTGAACAGGAATGGTACTTAAAGACCAAAAGGACTTAATAAGTTTAAACTGTTTACATTCCTACATGGGAAGGTGATACTTGTAACTCATAAGAACTTTCAGTTTTAGGGCTTTGTGGTTTTGTGGTTTTGGGCTTTAGGGCTTTGTGTGTTCTGCCATATAGAACATAGAAAGGATATATATATATATGTATATATATATATAGATAGATAGATAGATAGATATAGATATAGATATAGATATAGATATAGATATAGATATAGATATAGATATAGATATAGATATAGATATAGACATAGATAGATAGATAGATAGATAGATATAGATAGATAGATATAGATAGATAGATATAGATAGATATAGATATAGATATATATAGATATACATATATGTATATACATATATATGTAGATAGATAGATGGCACAGGTATGAGTTGAATATGAAATGGTAATATCTAAAAAATAAAATTAAGTCGTGAGAGAAGAATTTGCTGGGAGAAAGGGAAAAGGAGAGGTAGAATGGGGTAAATTATATGACGTATAAGAGGCAAAAAACTTTTTACAGTAGAGGGGAAGGGGAGGAGGTTCAGGGAATGAATGAACCTTACTTTCATCAGAAATGACTCAAAGAGGAAATAATACACACATTCAGTTGGGTATAGAAATCTATCTTAACCTACAAGAAAGTAGGAGGGGAAGGGCATAAGAGAAGTTGGAGAGGGGATAAGTGGGAGGGCAGATTGGGGGAGAAGGTAGTCAGAAGCAAAATACTTTTGAGGATGGACTGGATGAAAGGAGAAACAGACTAGAATAAATGGGGGGGTAGAATTGAGGGACATTCTTTTAGCAAGAGTCACTGTGAAAAAAAATTTGAAGCATGTTTCTCTGCTAAAACCCTCATTTTTCAAACATATACAAAATTAAGTCAAATTATAAAAATTAGAGTCATCCCTCAATTGATAAATATTCATAAGATATGAACAGTTTTCAGGTGAAATAAAGCAATCTATGGCCATATGAAAAAAAATGTTCTAACTCAGTATTCATTAGAGAACTAAAAATTAAAACAATTCTGAGGTACTACCTCATACCTATTGGATTGGCTAATAGAATAGAAAAGGAAAATGACTAATTTTGGTGGGGATGTGGGGAAAGCGGGATGTTAATGCACTGTTGGTGGAGTTGTGAACTGATTCAATCATTCTGTAGAGCAATTTGGAACTATCCCCAAAGTACTATAAAACTATGCATACCCTTTGAATCCAGCAATACTGCTACTAGGTCTGTATCCCAAAAAAGATAAAAAACAAAAAAGAAAAGGATCTATTTGTACAGAAACATATATAGTAGCTTTTTTCTGGTGGCAAAGAATTGTAACTTGAGGGGATACTCATCAAGTAGGGAATGGCTGAACAAATTGTGTCATGTAATTATGATAGAATAGTATTGTACCTTAAGAAATGATGAGCAGGATTCCATGAGAAAAATGTAGAAAGACTTACATGAGCTGATGCAAAGTGAAATATACTGTGTATAAAATAGTAATATTTTGTAAAATGTAAAAACAGTAATACTGTAAGATGATCAGCTGTGAATGACTTAGCTATTTTCAGCAATACAATGATCCATGACATCTCTGTAGGACTTATGATGAAAAATGCTATACATCCCAGGAGGAAGTACTGATGGTGTCTGAATACAGATTGAAACATACATTTTTTCTTACTTTCTTCATTTTTCTTTAGGTTTTTATTGTCTCCTTTTTTCACAACATTACTACTATGAAAATATTTAGCATGACTATACATGTATAACCTATATAAAATTGTTTGCCTTCTCAATGGGTGTAAAGGTTGGGAGGGAGGAAGGCAGAGAATTTGGAACTCAAAGTTTTAAAAGCAAATTTTAAAGATTTTTACATGTAACTGGGAGAAAATAAACCACTAAAATTTTACAAAAAGAAAAATCATTTCCCAATTATATTTTAATATAGTTCTAGCCCTATTCAAAAGTTTTGTTGGCCATGACTGCCATGAGTTTGACTCCTCTGGTTCAGTTTATTTGGAACTTTGCATTTTCTATCATGAATTATTATGTCTACATAATATTTCCTCTAAATAATTATTAATACTTTGGGAGAGGGCATATCATGTATCTCTATGTATCCAGACAACAGCTAAATACACATTAAATAATAAAAATGATTATAGGAGTAATGGTGGTGGAAATGGTGAATAAAATAATCATAATGATGATAAAAAATGTAATGTATTAATAATTGAAGTAGCACATTGTGTTGTCCAGGATATCTAAAAGCTTCTTACTCAGAATTCAACTGAACTCAATTCATTATTTGTTAAGTCTACTTCATGGAAAAGATTGTGCTAGATACTGAGGGCATTACTAAAATATTACTAAAATATATGGTTCCTATCCTTAGGGGATTTCAAATCTAGAAGTAATACTGGATTCTTTTTATTAGTGGCCATTAACTATCTAGGGAAGTGAAAAATGCATTAAAAACTATTACTGATGCTGTTGTTAAAATGTGATTTTCCTGGATCTGGGTGGAGATGAAAATTACTATGCATCAAATATTCTTGTCTATAGGGTCATAGGAAGATAGAACACTTACTCTGGTAATTTACATAATCTCCTGTCCTTCCCTTGTGCTGTGATTTTTGCCCATATTAGCAAGGTTACAGAATGGCCTGTGTATGCTCTTTGAAAGTTATGGCCAGATAGACTATTCCAAAGAACAATCAAGTTTTTGCCCAATGGCTTGTGGTAGAACTTTTTGCAATCTTCCGAAGAGGAAAGAAAGGACCAGAAACTCTGTCTTATAGGATGCCCCTGTGATACATAAAAACAATCCAACCCAAATAGAGGGGCAATGTACTTTTAGCAGACAATTATCCATCTAGTTCGAAGAGTCATCTACTTTATCTATGACATTACTCAATATTTCTTCTATGATCTCATTTTAAAAAAGTACCTTTTAACCAACTTATCAATATCTCACTTTCCTTTTATTATCAATAAACTGAAATTATGCAGTTATACATTTCATAATTCCCATTGATTTTAAAAAAAACTCTCCTTGTATATAAATAGGTAGAAAATAGAGGTATGAATTTTCTTTGCCTTCTGAAGACAGCCACCTCCAACTTCTATACCACTTATGCCATAACATTCTTTGCCTGTCAGAGTGGGTGCCCATCCGGTGACAAGCTTTCAGCTTACATATCTGTGCTCTGGACTTTACACTTACTTGCATGCCTGCAGAGCAGCCCCAAAAGGAGTCATTTCAGGGATAATCAGGCACCATGACAAATCTGATGTATTTCTAAATTCTACACTTGCCACAACTTTGAATTGCTTTTCATGACACAAAACCAATCTGTGTTATTCATCCAATTATTGATTTATGAGTCCCAAGAAAAAAAAGAATGTACAAATAATGCTTCAATGTCTTTTACTCTAACATTTCTGTAAAATTAGTTTTAAGTCAAGCAAAAGAAAACTTATGAACTGTTATCAAAAAATGTAAAAATAAATTATGTGTGAATAGCAAAATGGAAAAATCATTGTTATTTGGTTTTCTTTTTCGGTGGAGAGAGGGTTGTGGTGTTTTTTTTTTAGAAGAAAATAATGCCCTTTACATTATTCTGATAACTGAGGACAGCAACTGTTGCATTTCTTATAAAATACTAACAATTAAGTGACTTTTGACCTGTTTGAGAATACTCAGGCATGAACATATACACACAATTTTTTTTTCAGTTCTTGTTATTATCCTGAAAGCAAATGGGAGTTTCAATAGTGAACACTGTCTGCATACTGCTTGAGACAAAGAATGTCATCTGGTATCCTATCAAACCCAATAGCAATAACATTTCAAATAAGAATTCTCATCTACAGAAAAAGGAAAAAAAAATCTATAAATACTTACAACAGCTCTTTATAGTAGTTTGATGTCTGCCTTGAGCATGTGAGGACTTTCCCTTGCAGAATGAGCAGCTGAGAACAATTTGCTCCAGGGCCATGAAGGTTGCTGAACACTTAGATCTTGGTCAGACATCAAAGATTCCAAAGCCACATACTGCACTCTGGGGCATTGCCAGCCACCCTGGGCTTTAATGACTCAGGAAGAGAGAATGAGGCTGAACATTTTGAACAATGTTGTCAGTTGGTCCTCTTTGAAAATGAAGGACAAACAACAACAGAAGCCAAAAACTGGAAATGAAAGTTGTATCTTCCTACTGGAAAATGGCTAAAGCAAATTGTGGTATATGAATATGATGGAATATTAATATGCTATGAGAAATGATGAAATTGATAGCTTCAGAGGAAATTGGGAAGGCCTTTATGTATTGATAAAGAGTGAAGTGAGCATAACAATTCAAACAATGACAAAATTAGAAAGAAAAATAAAATTATTTAGAATTCTGACAAATACATCAATAACCCTGAGTCCAAATGAATGATGAAAAATTATACTACTCATTTTCTGGCAGTGAAATGATGAAGTTAAAATGTAAAAAGAGACATATTTTTAGACATGGGTAAGTAGGAAATTGTTTTGTCTAATTATGTAGTTATATATCAAAGATTCTCTTTTTGCATTTGTTTTTTGTTTGTTTTATTGTGTTTGCTCACTTGGAGTGGTAGCTGTGAAAGGGGCAGAGTAATTAAAATGTTTGTTAACTCAAAAAATGAAAATAGTAAGCTTTAAAATTAAATCTCATCACTAAAGATACAATGAAAGCATGCCTAGATATCTAGGTATGGGAACCAAGAAGGATATTCATATATCACACCCATGTGAATGAAGGCCAAGCAATTGATCTAAAAGTGAAAATGAATATCTATAGTCAATTTCAATTATGTAAATATATTTTAAATTATTACCCTTCCCCCTCATTCCCATCACACACAGCCCATAGGAAACATGCAGGGGTTAGGATATGTGAAATATGAATCTTTGGATTTCTTACATAGTTTGTAGATTGTTAGCTTCCATTGACAATCTGCTTTTGGAGAGGCTGAAGCACCTTTAAAATTGCACAGCCAAGGAGATTAAAAATGCTTCAATAGGAACTTCAATAATGTTGCTGCATCTCATTGCCAAGAAGTCCACTTACAATTAACTGATGTCATTCTCCACCCATACTTTGGTTGCTAAGGAATGTCTAGAGAAAGTCATGGGCAGCAACATAATGCCATCCTCCTGGGTCCAAACATTATAATGGGCTTTACTTATCAACAGCTACATTGTAGATGAGCTAACTCTTCCACAAAGAAAGGCTTATTTTTTTTCTATTGATAGCAGCAGTCTCATTAGGCAGGAGGTAAGAGAATTTAAGCCTCTGTTAGAAACTTTTATAATGCAAAGTCAAGCTGATTTTTAAAAGCCCATTAAAAATGTAAGTGGAGAAATTTGTGAAAACAACAACGTCTTAGCAATAATCTTTATGGTAATCCCCATGATAAGTAATTCCTGTTAAAGCCACCACCATTATGCTTCTCCCTATTGTGTCCATCTTAATTGTATCATTCTCCTTATTGTCTCTTAAATCACAGTTTTCTTCGTCAATAATATTAACCATGACAGAAGAACCATCACTGCTGTTTTTGTAGGTGATTTTTGTTTATCTCAAATAAAGAATAAATTCCTTAGGGTCTTTGAGTTTTCCCCACATTAACACCTCCCTCAAAACTCACACTCTATTTCCCATAGTTCTACTTTAAAGGGCCTACAATCCTAAAAGACAGCTAAATATATTAGAGTTAAATTTCCCAGCCTGCTCTGTAGAGACAAGGGAGCAGTCAGATTTGGATGGACAGTCCCATTTATCTGACACTAAATTATCCAGCACCAGTCACAGCACACAAGACATTTTTCTGGGGAACTAGACTGAAAGAACACTCTATAGTAATTTTTTTTTTTAAAAAAAACGAGATAAAATAAACATGAAAACATCAAGAACTGTTTTTTGAATATGAAGAAACACTGATTAAATAGATTTCAGCATCTTTAGTGTGACACAGTTACAATTTGACCATTGAAAGAAAGATTTGTTGAAATTAAGGTAAACAAGTGTTTGTTGCAAAATATTATAAATTGTTGACTCCATTTATGGAATCATTTGTCTCTATTTATCTATGTACATATATATACTCTATTCTATGTACATATATACTTACATACATATTCTACCGATTTGCTTCTCAGACCCTGAGTTGAGTATTATTGAGGAAGGAAACAAAACTCTTTGGTGTCATATGACCAATTAACACTGCATCAGCAATAGCCTCTCTCTGCAATTTAGGTTTGTTACTGAGTATCAAATATCCTCTACTAGATCACTACAGACAGATGCAATATAAACCCCAAGATGAAAATGACTTAGGAAAAGATATATATATGTATATATATGTATATATATGTATATATATATGTTTCTGTTTATGCCTATATACATATACATATATATATATATGAATGTATGTGTGTATGTTAGGGTAGATGCAATAAAGTACCATTTCCAAATACTGCTGCTAAGAGTATGAAAGAAAGCCTTTGTACTCTTTCTATATATATTCAAAGAAAATATAACACGATTAACACATTTTAGGAAGTGCAGAACACCAATTTCACACTATTACCAGCTTTTGTCTTTTTTAGGTGTGTAGAATGGAAAAAAAGGTTTTGTTTCAAATATTCTATTAAGGTAACATGAAATTAATGCAATATATCATTAATTAAACAATTAAACATCATTTTAAAAATTAAATATGTCAATGATGAAATAATAGGTTTGTCCTAATGACAGAAATTCATTAAGCCATTGTATGATTCTTCTAAAAATAATGTTCCACCACCCAAAAGTTCATCTGTTTTTGTCATTTTTGCTTAGTATTTTTCCCCCATTACATTTGAAAACACCTTTTTAGCATTTTTTTTAACTTTGAGTTCCAAATTCTCTGCTTTCTTCAAATGGAAACTTCAGTTTCTTGGCATGATCCTGCAATACTGTCCAGGTTTCACAGGTTTATAGCAATGAGGTCAGAACAATTTAAATATATAACTTTGTGGCAAGAGGTAGATTGGAATTAAAGAGAAGGGTCTTCAGTTTATTAGGGTCTTATCACTTTGAAAATTTAGAAGAGTTATATACAAACTTCAAGACAATTGTTGTCCAGGTGCTGGTTTCTTTTCAAAATAAAACATACAGAATTTGTGAACTAAGAAAGTCTTAAATGTGCCATTTGTCTTCCTAATTAAAAATTGTCAAAGAAGGAAGAAATTCTACATAATAATAGTAAACCACCAAAATATTTTACTCATTGACATGTCCAATTAACAATGTTGCTTTTATAAGCAATTGCAAGACTGAATAATAAAATATTAAATCAATGGTTATAATTAGAAGAATAATCTTTAGACTAGGAATTGCAGGGAGAATAAAAAGATTTAATATAAAGCTGAAATCCTGGCCAATTGAGTAATGAGAATGCATTTAGCAATGATTCTGTCACAAGACCTAGTAAAAAGATTCTGGCATTCTGGATATCAATTAATAGAAAATTAATATGATCACATGGGATAATTAGAAGGGAGAGAATCTGGATAATCTAACCCCATCTTACTTAATGTCACACAGGTAGTAAATAGTCTAGATTCAAACACAGTCCTTAGAGTGAACATCCAATGCATTTGTTTCAACACCAAGTTTCCTTTCAAATATAAGTATATGTTTGTCTTCATAAGATATTATAACTGTCTAAATAACAGATATTACTTAAGTCCTTGGATGTCATTATACTTAGTACATGGGAAAGGGTTTTTATTTTTGACTTCTATGGAAGATGGAAGCCTCTGTGTTTGTGGTAGAAGCAGTAAAATAAAAGAGGATTTGAGCCAAATAAAGAAAAGAATATTATGTAGGCCATTTGAAGTGATTTGGAGTAAAAAGTGGGTCATAGGTTGAATCTGGGTAAAACAAATTTAGAAGAATTTGAGAGAAATTTAAAAAATAATATGAAGGAGAATATTGTGCAGGCTTATATAAAGATCCAGATTCTACTTCAAGGCTGAAAGAGGACATTTAAGTAGGATATAAAAGGATTAAGAAGGATAAAGAAGAATCATAGTGTGGAAAAAGTTAACCAGGTGTTTAAAATTAAGTTGTAAATATCCACAAATAATTTCAAGAAACTAAACTGAAAATCTCAATAATTACAGAGAGTAGAAAAAAACTATACCATAGCTTGCAACAAATATATGATACTTCTGTTTCTGGTACAACTGATAGTTCCAAACAGTCTCCTAGATTAGAAGACAAAGGGTCTAGAGATGTGTGTTTTCATACTCTAGGTCAGCAGTAGGGAACCTTGACCTCAAAGTCACATGTGGCCCTCTGGGTCCTCAGGTATAGCCTTTTGACTGAATACAAACTTCACAGAACAAATAAGGGGATATGTTCTCCTTTGCTAGTTTCAGTGAAAGGGCCACAATGAGGACCTAGAGGGCCACATGTGGCCTAAAAGTCACAGGTTCCCCGCCCTTGACTGAGGTTATTGGAAAAGGCTTTGATTGGGTTGGGGCTTAAGAGTAGGCTTGACTTTATCAGAATGTTGAAAAAATGGAAGTGTTTACATAGGAGATAAAGGAGGGGGATATATCAGCTCTTCAAAAAATGATGTAACAAAGCCATAGAAATTATCAAATGAGATACCAAGTATAAGGTATAGAATAAAGGAAGGGTAATTGTAATAGTTATTCATGAATTTTTACTCAGGGGAACCAAGTGACAATAGAGCAATTTGTTGTTTTCTTGGGACATGTATCTAAGCCATAATAGAGAATATTTGAATTACTTATCAAAATGGATGACAACCTCCCAATTCTAGTGTTTCATTGTAGACTCAGATAACACTTCTTGAAAGAATCTAAAAAAAATATTGCTAATGATTAAAGTCTCAGGCAACAAATTCTTAAGTTTTGGTATAGGATCTGGTCAGGGTGGCAGAATAGAAAAGCACTCAACCTAGCTCTCCTTAGTTCCCCTCCAAAAAACTAAAGTAATGCTTCAAATTGAATTCTAAAGTAGCATAACCAACAAAAGGTAGGGCAAAACAATTTTCTAGTCCAACACAACTTAGGAGGTCAGCAGGAAAGGTCTGTCACACCAGGTTGGATCACAGCACAGGCCACAACACAGCACCAACAGTGGACCTTGGAGAAGGCTGCACTGGCCGGGCAATAGCTTCCGGAACAATCAGCCTGCAGGCAGTAAGGGGATGGGGCAACTAATCAAAAGAAGATTACAGGGGACTGTTTGCTGGCACTGGGTTCAGAACTCATGTTGCATTGCAAATATGCCGTTCTTGGTTGCACTCTTAGGGCCAAAATGAATCATTGAGCTTGTGACTACTCTGTTGTGGAACAGAGAATCATGGCTCCAGAGTGGACAGGAGTACTTATGGTTGGGAACAGGGAAGTAGGGGCACTGGTCTCAGTCCCAAGGGAGAAGGGAGAACTAGAAATGGTAGCTGCAAAATAATGGGGGACTTGGTCCTGAAATCAGGGATAAGAGGGCTACTAGTACTTGTGGCAACAAGGAAACTATTTCTCTTCCTGGGTAAAGACCAAAGTACATGCCAGAGAAGCAGCAAGCACACCTCTCCTCAGATCATAGCACCTTGGAAACACCAAAAAACCACAGAAGCTCATAGCCAGCTCTGAAAACAGAAGCAATGAAGGTCTGAAGATTGGATAGCATCCCTTCCACCCCAGGAACAAAGCCCCACTTTAACATAAAGGAAAAATTCAGGGAAATAAGTTGGAAAAAATGATGAAATAACAATAAAAAGAACCTGACCATATCAAATTATAATGTTGAAAAAAACAGTCAAGACACAAACCCAGAAAAAGATAACAGTGTCAAAGCAGCTACAAGCAAAGCATCAAAGGAAACAAAATGTGAATTGGACACAAGTCCAACAAGAATTCTTGGAAGAATTTAAAAAAAAATAAATTAGAGAGGTAAAGGAAAAACTGGGAAAAGAATGGAGTGATGTAAGAAGATTATGAAAAAAGTGTCAACAGCTTAGTAAAAGATGCAACAAAAAATGAAGAAAATAACCCCTTAAAAACAGAATTGGCCAAATAGAAAAAGAAACATGAAAAGTCACTGAAGGAAATTCCTTAAGAAATAGGATTGGGCAAATGGAAGCTGATGACTCTATGAAACACCAAGAAACGATATAGCAAAATCTAAAGAATGAAGAAATAGAAGAAAATGTGGAATATCTCATTGGAAAAACAACTGGCTTGGAAAATATATCCAGGAGACATAATTTAAGAATTATAAAATTACCTGAAATCCATGATTTCAAAAAGGAAGCTAAACATCGTATTTCAAGAAATTACCTAGGTACACTTCCCTGATATCCTTGAATAAAAGAGTAAAATAGAAATTGAAAGAATCTACTGATCAATTCCTCAAAGAGCACCCAATACAGAAACTCCTAGAAATATAATAGCCAAATTTCAGTATTTCTAGGTTAAGGACAAAATAATACAAGCTGGAGAAAGAAGCAATTCAAATACTATAGAGCAACAGTGAGGACCACACAAGATTTAGCACTTCCAATGTTAAAGGATTAGAGGACTTGAAACAAAATATTCCAGATGGCAAAGGATCTAGGGTTACAGTCGAGAATAACTCACCTACCAAAACAGTATAATCCTCAAGGGATAAGATGTATATTAAATGAAGTAGGAGAACATACAAGCATTCCTGATGAAAAGAACAAAGGAGAATAGTAAATTTGGCTTTGAATTACAAGACAAGAGAAGTTTAAAACTCTTTGCAGATATGATGATTTACTTAGAGAATCCTAGAGAATCAAGTAGAAAATCTACTTGAAATAATAAAAAAAAAAACTTCAGCAAAGTTACAGGATATAAAATAAACCCAGAGAAATCATTGGCATTCCTATATGCTACTAACAAAGTCCGACAGCAAGAGATAGAAAGAGAAATTCCATTTAAAGTTACTGTAGATAATAAAAATATTTGGGAGTATACCTGCCAGGACAAACCTAGGTCTTATGTGAACACAATTACAAAACACTTTTCACACAAATAAAATCAGATCTAAACAAATGGAAAAACATCAATCGCTCATTATTAGGCCATGCCGATATAATAAAAATGACAATTTTACCTAAATTAATTTACTTATTCAGTGCAATACCAGTAAATCTACTAAAGTTATTTTACACAACTGAATAAAATAATAAAAAAAATTCATCTGGAAGAACTAAAGTCCAAAATATCAAGGGAATTAATGAAAAGAAATTCTAAGGAATGTGGCCCAGTCATACTGATATTAACCTGTCATCAGTCATCAAAACTACTTGGTACTGGATAAGAAATAGAATGGTGGGTCACTGGAATAGGTTAGGTATAATAGTCAATGACTATAGCAATCTACTCTTTGATAAACTCAGAGTCTTGCTTCTGCATTAAGAATTCACTATTTCACAAAAACTGCTGAGAAAACTAGAAAATACTATGGCAAAAACTGGGCATAGACCAGTATCTTTCACAGTATACCAAAATAAAATCAAAATATTTTTCAATTTAGATATTAAGGCTGATAACAAGCAATCTGGGAAAGCAAGGAACAGTTCACCTGTCAGATTTATGGGAAATGGAACAACTTAAGACCAAACAAGAGATAGAGAGTGTTACAAAATGCAAAATGGATAATTTTGATTATCTTAAATTGAAAAGTTTTTGTACAAACAAAGCCAATGCAACAAAGATTGGGAGGGAAGCAGACGAGTGAGAGAAAATCTTTACAACTAATGTCTCTGATAAAGGCCTCATATCTAAAATATACAGGTAATCAAGTCAAATTTGTAAGAATATAAGTCATTCCCTAGTTGATAAATGGTCAAAGGATATGAACAGGCAGTTTTCAGAGGAAGAAATTAAAGATATCTATAGTCATCTGAAAAAATGTTCTAAATCACTATTGATTAGAGAAATGTAAATGAAAACAACTCTTAGGTACCACATCTCTCCTGTCAGATTGGCTAACATGACAAAACAGGAAAATGATAAATGCTGGAGAGGATGTGAGAAAATTGAAACACTGTCACATTCTTGGTAGAGTTGTGAACTGATCCAGACATTCTGGAGAGCAATTTGTCATTAAGGGCTATAAAAATGTGCATACCATTTGACCAAGCAATACCACTTCTAGGGCTGTATCCCAAAGAGATCACACAAGTGGGAAAGAGACCTGTATGTGCAAAAATATTTATAGAAACTCTTTTTGTGGTAGCAAAGTACTGGAAATCAAGGGAATGCCCATCAATTGGGGAAATGGATAAACAAGTTGTGGTATATGAAGGTAATGGAATACTATTGTGCTATAAGAAATGGAGAAGATATGGACTTCATAATAACCTGGAAAGACCTACATGATATGATGCTGAGTGAGGGGAGCAGAATCTGGAGAACATTGCATACAACCACAGATATATTGCTTTTATGATGACTAACTTTGATAGACTTGGTTCTTCTCATTAATGCAAGGTTCAAAGACAGCTCCAAAAGACTCATGATGGAAAAACCTATGCACATCCAGAGAAAGAATTATGGAGTCTGAATGCAGATTGAGACAAACTATTTGCTCTCTTTTCTTCCTTCTTTTTTGGTTTTGTTTCTTCTCTATCAAGATTCATTCCATTGGTTATAAATCTTTACAACTTGACTATTGTGTACATGGGTTTAGTATGAATGTATATTTAGAACCTATATAGGATTACATGCTGTCTTAAGGGGAAGGGAGGAAGAGAGGGAGGAGGAGAAAATGTGGAACTCAAAAACTTGTGGAACTGAGTGCTGCAAATTAAAAATAAAAAATAAATTTTAAAAATAGTCAGAAACAAAGAAGTCAAATTCTAAGAAGACATATTCAAGATCTCACTTGATTTAGCAGCCACTCCTATAAAGAAATAGAGAAGTTGAAATACTATATTTTAGAACAAGGCTGTCCAAAATGTGGCCCATGGGTCACATGAGGCCCACAGTGCAATTTCATGCAGCCCCACTGTGTATTTTAATTTTCATGAGAGAAAAAATAGAATAATAATTTGCATGGAATAAGTATTAGATTTTTTAATTCCATAACTAATAAATAATCTCATTGATGTTAATTTTCTTTGGCGTTTTTAAGCAGTATTACTGACAGAACATTTTTTCACAGAATTTTCAATCGATCTGTGGGATGCATTCCATCTGTACGATGCAGACTAGTCAGTATGCACCTACCTTTATACTGTTGTATTGTTGCTTTGTTGTTTTGTGTTTGCTTTTGCTCTTCATGCTTTCTCCAGTCATATTGATGATGCACGTTTCCCCACTTTCTATTAGTGTACTGTATTTTTTATTCTGGGTGTGTCCCTTGGGTAATTATTTTATTTTAATGCAGCCCTAAGATAAACTAAGGTTGGACTGCCCTGTTTTATAAGGCAGGCAGTATGGACTTGCAGCTAAGAATAAATTACCTACAAAAACTAAGTATAATGCTACAAGGGTGGGGGGATGGATTTTTTATGAAATAGAGAGTTTACACATATTCTTGGTTAAAAGATCAGAGGCATTTAGTTACTTTGATGTTCACACAAAAGAGTGAAAAGAAGCATAAAAAGGCAAACATGAATGAACAATAATAAAAGATTACACAAGGATTACCTGCTTATGTTCACATATGGGGAGATGATACATATGCCCTTTTAGAACTCTGTCATCATGATGGATTTTAGGAGTCCCATTAGAAAAAAGGTGGGAGTAGTTCTGATATATTTTATTGATACTAGGAAAAGAATGGAAAGCAAGGGTAAGAGAAATACAGAGGGAAAAGTGGAAAGGAAAGAAAATTCAAGTATAATTATCTCACAAAAGAAGGGTATGCAAGAAAATATCTATACCCAGTGAAATAAATAGCTAGCAAAAGCCTCATTCTCATATGAACTTGTCAAAAGAAATAAAAATACACACATATGCATGTGCTTATACAGTTGTGCACAGAAATACATTTCATTCAACAGGGAAATATCAGGAAGAGGGGAGAAGTGGGGATGGTGAGTGAGAGCATTAAGCAGATTAAGGCGGTAATAATCCTAAGCAAAACAAACTCTAAGGATTCAAAAAAGTATTTATAATTCTTTGAGAGGGCAAAGAATGGGAATGTGAGATGGTGTTCATAAATCAGAGAATGGATAAAACAGTTATGATATATACATGTGATAAAAAAACTATTGTGATATCTCTTATCAATGTAATGAGCAAACCATGATTCCAGAGCACCAATAATGAAGCATGTTAACCATCTTCTGATAGAGAAATGAAGGACTCAATACAGAATGAGACAGATGTATTTTAACACAGCCAACTGAAATTAGTTTTGTTTAATTATATATTTGATTGAATATTAATTACATGTGTTTCAATGGTTTTTTTATTTTTCTTATGTTTTCAATTGTCTGGAGGAGTGAGGGAAGAGTGAGAAAGTAGAATTTGGCTGATTAAAACAAATGAAATATTTTTATGAAGAAAAGAGAACCATTAGAAATTTACTCAACTCTTTAAAATGCTAAAATGAAAAAATAAATAACAATTAAAGGTGCTTCAGTCAAAGGTTATGAAAATATTTTTAAATATCAAGATCTGAGCAATAGCTTGAGAAAATTGTCTAGTAAAACTTGAACTGATAGTTTTCATATCCAAAAACAGTACCATTTTTAAAAATGAATGTTAATGGAGTATTGATGTAGTGAAAAGAATGCTACCATTAGTTCAGGAAATTTGGATTTTAATTATACTTCTTTTTTAATATTTTATTTATTTCCAGGTTTCAACATTCATTTCCATAAGTTTTTAATTTTCTCCTTCCTCCCCCTTCCCTCCCCAAGAGAGCATGCAATCTGATATATGCTCTACACGTACATTCCTATTAAACACATTTTCACATTAGTCATGTTGCATAGAAGAATTATAATGAATTAGAGAAACCATGAGAAAGAAAACAAAACAAAAGCACACAAAATATAAAAGAGTTGGCTTCACTCTGCATTCTGACTCCATAGTTCTTTCTCTGAATGTGTATGGCATTTTCCATCATGTACTCTTTTGAAAAGATTTAAGTCCTTGAATTGCTGAGAAGGGTGAAGTCTATTGAAATCAGTCCTCACACACTGTGGTTATTACTGTGTACAATGTTCTCCTGGTTCTGCTTACTTCACTCAGCATCATTTTATGTAAGTCTTTCTGAAGTCCACCTGCTCATCATTTCTTATAGGACAATAGTATTCCATTGTATTCATGTACCACAACTTGTTCAGCCATTACCCAATTGATGGACATATCCTCGATTTCCAGTCCTTGACCACCACAAAAACAGCTGCTATAAATATTTTTGTACATGTGGTTCCTTTTCCCATTTTTATGATCTCTTTGGGATACAGCATTAAAAGTGCTATTCCTGAGTCAGTGAGTATGCACATTTTATAGTCCTTTGGCCATAGCTCTAAATTGCTCTCCAGAATGGCTGGATCATCTCAAAGCTCTACCAACAATGAATTCATGTTCCAACTTTCCCACATCTTCTCCAGCATTTATCACTTTCGTGTTCTGTCATGGTAGCCAATCTGGTAGGTGTACTGTGGTATCTCAGAGTTGTTTTTATTTGCAGCTCTCTAATCAATAGTGATTTAGAGCATTTTTTATATGACTGTAGACAACTTTAATTTCTTCCTCTGAAAACTGCCTGTAGATGTCCTTTGGCCATTTATCACTTAAGGAATGACTTGTTTTAATTATAGTTCTAAATAGACTGTGTGCAAGTCCCTTAAACTCTCTGAGCCCCAGTTTCTTCACCAGTAAAATGGAGATACTTGGACTATACATCCCATAAAGTTGTTTTGAAAATATTTTGTAAACCCTAAAGCAGTAAAATATATTACTTATTGTAATCAGTAAGAAGAGTATTGGATTTTGAATCAGAGTATATCAGTTCTATTCGGTAAAATTCTATTACATCCTGTATTATCTTTGGCTTAGCATAGTTCCTGGAACAAGGTGCCTAATAAATAACAGTTGACTGACTCTCTTTCCTCATCTGTAAAATTAAGGTGGTCTAAATGGTCTCTATGAACCATTCCAACTGCAAACCTTATGTATCTATGAAATACATTTGCAACAAAAAATCCAATGTTTACAGAGCTTTATCACTAGAAAACATAATGATATATGCTAATTCATTTCAACTTTTTGTCTCTCAGATTTTTCATGTTTAGTCATTACAAAAATATTTAGAAGTTATAGACATGCTTTCCCTGGGGCTTAAAAAAACATAGCTAAGACTTTTGGATCACATGACTAACAAGGTAGAGCATTAAATATCTTTTCTGACTTCCTTAACCTCTCACACCTCTCCAAAACTGCAATTATGTGCCAAAAAATAGAAACTTCATCTGCTTCCTTGATTTAGGATACCTGGAATTCAACAGGTATAAACAAAATGATAAATCAACAAAATGCAGACAAATCCATTCCATCAAGGCTCAGATAAAGTGCTACTTCCTTTGCCTTTCTTGATTCCCCAAGGTGTAAAAAGGTTGTTTTTATTCCTCCAATAAAAATTAAGCTTCTTGAGGAAAAGTATTATCATATTTATATTCACATTTCCTTATAAAATATTTGACAAATATAATAGGTATTTAATAAATGCTTGTTGATTAATTGATTAATCTTCACAATAACAGTAAAGTAGATGTTATTATTATATCCATCTTACAGAAAATGAAATTAAGGCTGAGAAATGTTAAGAGATATGCCCAATATCACACAGTTAATAGCTGAGAACTAATGAATATACATGCCAATCCATGTCTTCCATTCATTTTTTCTGGATTTTTTAGGGGGCAAGGAATAGAAGAATTGCAATAATTTATTTTATTTTTCATGACAATATATATGTTCCCTAGTTATATGTAAAATCAATGTTTAACATTTGTCTTTTTTATACATTTTTGAGTTCCACATTCTTTCCCTCCCTTCTCTTTCCCTTTCATTGAGAAGGTAAGCAATTTCATACAGCTTATACATGAGCAGTCACACAAAATATATTTCCACATTAGTCATTTTGTTAAAAAAAAAATCTCCAGAGCAGTGGAGCCAAGATGGCGACTTGAAAACAGTCACAGGCTTAAGCTCTCCCCCAAATCTCTTCAAACACATGGAAAAATGGCTCTAAACAAATTCTAGAGTTGCAGAACCCACAAAATAACAGAGGGAACAAGCATCCAGCCAGATATATCCTGGATAGTGGCTGTGAAGGGTCTATCACACCATGCTGGGAGCAGAGCACAGCCCAGCATGGGCCATGCCAGGACAGACCAGGCCAGAGTAGCTCAGGTAGAGCAGGGCTCAAGGCCCTGATCACTGAGCTGTGGCAGTCACTAGACTTCTCAACCTACAAACACCAAAGACAGCAGAGAAGGTCAGTGGGAAAACTGTTGGATCTGGGTGAGTGAAGTGCAGGGTCCAGCCACAGCCTTGGGGCAGTGGTGGGAGCAGAAGCAGCAGGAGCAACAGCAGCAGCAGTGTCAGCTGCTTCCAGAGCCCCAGGCCCACATGGTGGGGTAAATCAAGTGGCTGGTCAGAGCAGGAATGCAGGGATAGCTTTGCTGGTGATGAGGTAAGGTTCCCTTGCTTTGCCCTACTTGCATCTTTAGTCACAGTCATGGTTGGCAGTTCTTGGGGGAGGAGGAGCATGGGTGTGGCAGAACATTGTGGTGACTGTGGAGAGGCAGTCCTTTTGGTATTTACACTGCAGAAAGGAATGCCTGCACTCACAAACCACAGCACAGGCCAGGAGAGGAGCATTATACCACCTCAGAATAGAAGTAGCTCTGAAAACATCGGGGCAAAACCCTTGAAGTTTTGGACAAAGCACTCTCCACTCTAAAAGCAGTCATACCATGACAAAAAGCTCAAAAGTCAAATAAATGGTTGGGGAAATGAGCAAGCAGCATAAAGGGACTCAGACTATAGAATCTTTCTTTGGTGACAAAGAAGATCAAAACATAAAGCCAGAAGAAGTCAACAAAGTCAAAGATCCTACATCAAAAGCCTCAAAGAAAAATATGAATTCATCTCAGGCCATGGAAGGGCTCAAAAAGGATTTGGAAAAGCAAGTATGAGAAGTAGAGGACAAATTGAGAAAAGAAATGAGAGTAATGCAAGAAAAACACCCAAAACAAGTCAACAGCTTGCTAAAGGAGACCCAAAAAATGCTGAAGAAAATAACACCCCAAAAAATAGACTAACCTTGGGGAAGCTAGGTGGTGCAATGAGTAGAGCACTAGCCCTGTAGTCAGGAGGAACTGAGTTTATATCCAGTCTCAGATACTTAACACATTTACTAGCTGTGTGACCATGGGCAAGTCACTTAACCCCAATTGCCCTACAAAAATAATTTAAAAAAATAGGCTAACCCAAATGGCAAAAGAGTTCCAAATAGCCAATAAGGAGAAGAATGCCTTAAAAGGCAGAGTTAGTCAAATGGAAAATGAGGTTCAAAAGACCACTGAAGAAAAAACTGCCTTAAAAATTAGAATGGAGCAAGTGGAAACCAGTGACTTTATAAGAAATAAAATAATGAAAAAATGGAAGACTGTGCAATATCTCATTGAAAAAAACCACTGACCTGGAGAATAGATCCAGGAAAGATAATTTAAAAATTGTTAGACTACTTGAAAGCCATGATAAAAAAAGCCTAGATATCATCTTTCAAGAAATTATCGAGAAAAACTGCCCTGATATTCTAGAACCTGAAGGTAAAATAGAAATTCAGAGAATCCACTGATCACTCCTTGAATGAGATCCCAAAAAGAAAACTAGGAATATTGTGTCCAAATTCCAGAGTTCCCAGGTCAAGGACCTGGGACCTTGGACCAAGGGACCAAGGGACCGAGGACCAAAAAACAATTTGAGTACTGTGGAAACACAATCAGGAAAATACAAGATCTAGCAGCTTCTACATTAAAGGATCGAAGTGCTTAAAATATGATATTCTGGAGGTCAAAGGAGCTAGGATTCAAACCAAGAATCACCTACCCACCAAAACTGAGTATAATACTCCAGGGTAAAATGTAGACTTGCAATAAAATAGAGGACTTGCAAGCATTCATGATGAAAAGAACAGAGCTAAATAGAAAATTTGACTTTCAAATACAAGAATAGGGAGGAGCATGAAAAGGTGAACAGGAAAGAGAGATCACAAGGGACTTACTAAAGTTGAACTGTTTTGTTTATATTCCAACATGGAAAGATGATATTTGTAACTCATGAGACCTTTCTCTGGATTAGGGTACCTAAAGGGAATATACATACATACATACATACATACATACATACATACATACATACATACATACGTACATACGTACATACATACATACAGATAGATAGACATAGATAGATAGATAGATAGATAGATAGATAGATAGATAGATAGATAGATAGATAAATGGATGGATGGTTAGATAGGTAGATGGATGGCACAAGGTGAGTTGAATATTAATGGATAATATCTAAAAAATAAAATTAAGGGATGAGAGAGGTATATATTGGGAGGAGAAAGGGAAAGATAGAATGGTGTAAATTATCTCACATAAAAGTGTCAAGAAAAAGCAGTTATAACAGAAGGGAAGAGGGGGCAAGTGAAAGGGAATGAGTGAATCTTGCTCTCATAGGATTTGACTTAAGGAGAGAACAACATACACACTCAATTGGGTATCTTACCCGAAAGGAAAGTAGGGATTGAGGGGATAAGAGGGGGCAGATGATAGAAGGGAGGACAGATTAGGGGAGGAGGTAGTCAAAAGCAAACACTTTTGAAAAAGTACAGGGTCAAGGGAGAAAATTGAATGAAGGGGGACAGGGTAAGATGGAGGTAAATATAGTCAGTATTTCACATGACTATCATGGAAGCTTTTCACATAATGATACATGTGTGGCCTATGTTGAATTGCTTGACTTTTCAAGGAGGGTGGGTGTGAAGGGAAGAAGAGAGAGAATTTGGAACTCAAAGTTATAAAAGCAAATGTTTAAAATAAAAAAGTTGTTTTTGCATGCAACTGAGAAATAAGATATACAGGCAATGGGATATACAAATCTATCTTTCCCTACAAGAAAGTAAAGGAAAGCAAGATAAGAGTGAGGGCAGTGAGGTGATAGAAGGGAGGGTGGACTGGGGAAGGGGTAATCAGAATATATGCCATCTTGAGGGGGGGGTAGAAATGGGGAAAAATTTTGCAACTCAAAATCTTGTGGAAATCAATGTTGGAAACTAAAATATAAAATAAATATTTTCAGACTCAAAAAAAATCTCAAAAAAAACAAGAAAAATAAAGAAAAAGTATGCACACCTGCCTTCAGATTCCATGAGTCCTTTCTCTGGAGATGGATAAAATTTTTCATTGTAAGTCCTTAGGAACTGTCTTGGATCATACTGAAAAAAGCTAAATCATTCACAGTTGATCATCATACAATTTCCCTGTTACTGTGTACAATGTTCTTCCTGTTCTGTTTCTTTCCCTTTTTGTCAGTTTGTATAAGCCTTTCCAGGTTTTTCAAAGAGCATGTCACTTCTTTTTTTAAAAAACTTTTTGAAATAAATTATTTTTTATTTTTAGTTTGCAACACCTAGTTCCACAAGTTTTTGAGTTCCAAATTTTCTCCCCTCCCTGCCACTCCCCTATCTCCTCCTCCCAAGTCGGCATAGAATTTGATATATGTTCTATGTATACCTTTGCATTATACTTATTTACATAATAATCAAGGTGTAAAGTAGAATTATGACCAATGAAATGAATCATGAGAAATAAGAAGCAAAAGCAAAAAAGAAGAGAGAGAGAGCAAATAGTTTCCCTCAATCTGCATTTGCACTGTGTAATTCTTTCTCTGGATGTACATAGCTCTTTCCATCATGAGTTCTTTGAAGCTGTCTTTGAACCTTGTATTGCTGGGATGAGCCAAGTCTATCACGGTCAGTCATCACAGAAGCAACATGTCTGTGGTTGTGTACAATGTTCTCCTGGTTCTGCTCCCCTCACTCAGCATCAGTTCACATAAATGTTTCCAGGTTATAATGAAGTCTGTCTGTTCCTCATTTCTTATAGCACCATAATATTCCATTACATTCATATACCACAATTTGTTTAGACATTCCCAAATTGATGGGCATCCCCTTGATTTCCAATTCTTTGCCACCATAAAAATAGTTGCTATAAATATTTTTGTACATAATAGTCCATTTCCCAGTTGTGTGATCTCTTTGGGATACAGCCCTAGAAGTGGTATTGCAGTGTCAAAGGGTATGCACATTTTTATAGCTCTTTGGACATAGTTCCAAATTGCTCTCCCAAATGGCTGGATCACTTCACAACTCCACCAACAAGGCAAAAGTGTTCCAATTTTCCTATATCCTCTCCAGCATTTATCATTTTTTTCTGTTTTGTCATTTTAGCCAATCTTACAGGAGATATGTGGTACCTAAGAGTTGTTTGGATTTGCATTTATCTGATCAATAGTGATTTAGAGCATTTTTTATATGACTATAGATATCTTTAATTTCTTCCTTTGTAAAGTTCCTGTTAATACCATTAGACTGTTTTTCAATTGGGGAATCACTTGTATTCTCACAAATTTGGCTTAGTTCTCTGTATATTTTAGATATGAGGCCTTTATCAGAGACACTGATTGTAAAGATTTTCTCCCAATTCTCTTCTTACCTCCTAATCTTTGTTGCTTTGGCCTTGTTTATACAAAACTTTTCAATTTAACACAATCAAAATTATCAATTTTCCATTTTGTAATGCTTTCTATCTTGTGTGTGATGAATTCTTCTCTTTCCCATAAATATGACAGGTAAACTATTCCTTGCTCTCTCAAATTGCTTATAATATCAGCCTTTATTCCTAAATCATGAATGCATTTTTACTTTATTTTGCTATACAGTATAAGATATTGGTTTATGCCCAGTTTCTGCCACGTCATTTTCCAATTTTCGCAGCAGTCTTTGCAAAATAGTGAATTCTTAGCCCAGAAGCTGTATGCATTGGGTTTATGAAAGAGTAGATTGCTATAGTTGTTGACTACTGCATCTTGTGTACCACACCTATTCCACTGCTCTACCACTCGGTTTCTTGGCCAGTAGCAAGTAGTTTTGAGGACTGCTGCTGTATAGTACAGTTTAATGTCTGGTATTGCTAGGCCACCTTTCCTAACATTTCCTTTCATTAATTCTCTTGATATTCTGTATCCTTTGTTCTTCCAGATGAATTTTGTTATTATTTTATCCAGCTCTGTAAAATAATTTTATGGTAGTTTAATTGGTAGGCACTAAGTAAATTAATTAAGGTAAAATTGTCATTTTTATTATATTAGCATGGCCTAATCATGACCAACTGATGTTTTTCCATTTAGTTAGATCTGACTTTATTTGTGTGAAAAGTGTTTTGTAATTTTGTTCGTATAGACCCTGGGTTTATCTTGGCAGATAGACTCTTAAATATTTTATAGTGTCAAAAGTAACTTTAAATGGAATTTCTCTTTCTATCTCTTGCTGTTGGGCTGTGTTAATAATATGTAGGAATGCCAAGGATTTATGTGGGTTTATTTTATGTCCTGCAACTTTGCTTATTATGTTTATTACTTCAAGTAGTTTTAAAATTAATTCTCCAGGATTCTCCAAGTAAATCATCACATTTGCAAAGAGTAATACAATAGTTTCTTCTTTGCCTATTCTAATTCTTTCAATTTCTTTTTCTTCTCTTATTGCTAAAACTAACATTTCTAGTACCAAATTGAGCAATAGGGGTGATCGTGGACATCCTTGTTTCAGCCCTGATCTTCTTGGAAATGCATGTAGCTTATCTCCATTACATATAATCCTTTCACACAAATAATTCTAGGTAGATGCTACTCATGATTTTAAGGAAGACTCCATTTATTCCTATGATTTCTAGTGTTTTTCACTAGGTTATTGGTTATTGTATTTTGTCAAAAGATTTTTCTGCATCTATTGAGAAAATCATGTGGTTTGTGCTAGTTTTGTTGTTGATATTATCAATGATGCTGGTAGTTTTCCTAATATTGAACCAGCCTTGCATTTCTGGAATAAGTCCTACCTGTTCATAGTGTATTATTCTCCTGATAAGTTGCTGCTGTCTTTTTGCTAAGATTTTATTTAATTTTTTTTTGCATCTATATTCATTAGCAAAACTGGTCTATAATTTTCTTTCTCTGTTTTGACTCTTCCTGATTTGGGTATTAGTACCATATTTTTGTCATGAGAAATTTGGTAAGACTCCTTCTTCACCTGTTTTCCCAAATAGTCTATAACATATGGGAATTAATTGTTCTTTAAATGTTTGATAGAAGTCACATTTAATACCATTTGGCCCAGGTAATTTTTCCTAAAGAGTTCACTGATGGCTTACTCATTTTTTTTTTTCTAATATGGCGTTCTTTAGATATTTTACTTCCTCTTCTGTTAACCTGGGCAATCTATACTTTTGTAAATATAAATACATTTCCCTAAGGTTGACAAATTTATGAGCATACAATTGATCAAAATAATACCAATTATTGTTTTAATTTCTTCTTTGTTTTAGGTCAATTTATTCTTTTCATTTTTGATACTGGTAATTTGGTTTTATTTCTTTTTAAAATCAAATTGGCCAATTTTACTGCTTTTTTCATAAAACCAGCTCTTAGTTTTATTTTATTAGTTCAATAGCTTTATGGATTTCAAATTTATTAATCTTTCCTTTGGTTTTCAGTATTTCAAATTTGGTATTTACCTGGGGATTTTAAATTTGTTCTTTTTCTAGCTTTTTCAATTGCATGCCCAATTCATTGATCTCTTTTTTCTCTATTTTATTCATATAAGCATTTAGAGATATAAAACTTCCCCTAAGAACTGCTTTTTCTGCATCCTGTGAGTTTTGGTATGTTGTCTCATTATTGTCATTTGCTTGAATGAATTTATTAATTGTTTCTATGGTTTGTTCTTTGACCTACTCATTCTTTAGGATTTAATTATTTAATCTCCAATTTATTTTTAGTTTATCTTTCCATGGTCTTTTCTTACCAATAATTTTTATTGCATGACGAACTGAAAAGGATGCACCAACTATTTCTGCCATTCCACATTGTATTGTGAGGTTTTTATGCCCTAGTACATGGTCAATTTTTTTTAGGATGTGGCATGTTCCACTAAGAAAAAGGTATATTCCTTTCTATCACCATTCAGTTATTCCAGAAATCTATCATATGTACCTTTTCTAAAATTATATTTACCTCCTCTACTTCTTTATCATTTATTTTGAGGTTAGATTTATCAAGTTTAGGGAGGGAGACTAGTATAGTTTTGCTGTCTATTTTTTTTCAGTAACTCCCTTAACTTCTCCTCTAAGAATTTGCATGCTATACCCCTTGGTGCATACATATTAAGTAATGATACTGCTTCATTGTCTATGGTGCCTTTTAACGGGATATAGTTTCCTTCCTTATCTCTTTTAATTAGATCTGTCTTTGCTTCTGCTTTGTCTGAGATTTGGATTGCTACTCCTGCTCTTTTTTACCTCGGCTGAAGCATAATATATTCTACTCCAGCCTTTTAGCTTTACCCTGTGTATATCCCATTGTTTCAAATGTGTTTCCTGTAAACAACATATTGTAGAATTATGGTTTTTAATCTGTTCTGCTGTCCACTTATGTTTTATGGAAGAGTTCATCCCATTCACATTCACAGTTATGATTACTCTCTATGTCTTTTTCTCCATCCTATTTCCCCTCCCATTTTTGCTTTTATTTCTCCCTTCTACCTTCCCTTCCTCAAAAGAGTTTTGCTTTTGACCACCACCTCCCTCAATTTTCCCTTCCTATCACCTTCCCTCCTTTATCATATCCTTTTCCCTTACTTCTTCTCTTGCTTCTAACCACCTTCCCCTCCTCCCTTTTTCTTTCTCCTTTCCCCTCCTACTGCCTGTAGGACAAGTTTGATTTCTGTTCTTATCAGAATATGTTATTACCTCCTTGAACCCAATCTGATGAGAGTAAACCTCAAACACTACTCTTCTCCCTCCCTTCTTTCCCTCTACTACAATATGTTTTTGTGCCTCTTCATGTGATGTAATTTCCCTTTTCTACCTCCTCCTTGCCTCTTCTCCCAGAACAATCCCTTCACACTCTTTAACTATCTATTTTATCATCACATAGTTAATTTATACTCACACCCTCTCTATGAATGTCCCTTTTAATTGTTGTAATAATTATACCATTCCCAAGATTAACATATATATATACATATGCATGTATATATATAACATGTATAAATCAACATAATCCTATATAAGGATAGAAACAATTTGACCTTATTGAATAACAAGGTTTTTCCCCTCTGTTTACCTTTTCATGTCTCCCTTGAATTTTGTATTTGAAGATCAAATTTTCCATTGAGCTCTGGCCTTTTGATCAGGAAGCACTGGAATTCTCTTATTTCATTCAATATTATAGCAATAAGGCAAGAATCATGACCTCAAGGATGACCATGGGCATGTTCGAATGGTTCAGAATACCCAAGTACAAGAAATTCTCTAGGAAGGAGACAAAGTAAGTATAACATTTATTTAGATACAAGAGAATCCAATCCCAGTACCAGTAATTCCATTTCCATACTGTAGCAATTATACTCCAAAACAAGGAAATTACAACAAAGAATTAAAGGAAGGAGCCATGCTACAACCTCCCCCATCCTGCTAGGACCTTCTTGTAAACAATCACTCACAAACCATAACTCTGCTCAGGACTCTCTCCTGCAGCTCTGCCAACTCTGAGTTCCTTGATTTCCAAAACTCTCTCTTGTTCTGCACTCTCCACTCTGCAGTCTCTCTTAATGCTGGCTCTCCCTCAATGTCTGCTGCCTCAATGTCCTCTCAAGGTCTTCTTCTGAATCTGCAGCTCTCCATTCTGCTGCTCCCAGGTGTGCTGCTTTCAGTTCTGGGATCTCTTTTTGTACAGTCCTAGCTGGCATCTGATTGACTAGAAATTAGTGCACATACCATTGTCTCTGGTCTTAGCAATTCCCCTTAGGGCCCTGAGGACTTCATTCCTACATCAGCTTAACTAGCAAAAGGATGTGGGCTTGAGGCCTCACACCTAGTTAGTGAATAGATGTGGGCCTGCCTCTAATCAGGCCTCCTTTTGTTGTCTCCATCTGAGGCTTATTCAATGGGAGAGAAAGATATTTCTTTTAATGATCAGACTTATAAAGGTCCCAAGATCTTTCACATCCATTACATAGGCAACTTGTGTTTCAATAGGTACAAAGATTTTTTTTTTTTTGAGTACAATAGAATCCTCTCAAAATGAACACATCACAAGTGGGTGAAGCCAAGATGTTGGCTTGAAAACAGGGCTTTGCTTAAACTCTCCCCCAAATCCCTCTAAATACCTGTAAAAATGACTCTAAATAAATTCTAGAGCTACTGAGTGAAACAAGACTTCTGCCCAAGACAGCCTCAAGGGTCCCTGGGAAGGGTTTATAGCACCATGCTGGGAGTGAAGCACAGCCTAACTTGGGCCACTCCAGGAAAGACCAGGCAGAAATAGAACAATCACAGCATGCCTCAGGGCATTGAATCGCTGAGCTGTGGTGGTTTCCAGACCTCTCAACCCACAAATGCCAAAGACAACCTCAGAGAAAAGTAGCTCTGAAAACAGCAGCACAAAACCCGTGAAGTTTGGGACAAAGCACTCTTCACTCCGAAAGCAGTCATGCCATGACAAAAAGTTCAAAAGTCAAGTAATTGGCTGGGAAAATGAACAAACAGTATAAAATAACTCAGACTATAGAATCTTTCTTTGGAGACAAAGAAGATCAAAACAGCCAGAAGAAGTCAACAAAGTCAAAGGTTCTACATCAAAAGCCTCCAAGAAAAACATCAATTCATCTCAGGCCATGGAAGGCCATGGAAGGCTGTAATCAAAAAAGATTTGGAAAAGCACATAAGAGAAGTAGAGGAGAAATTGGGAGGAGAAACGAGAGTTATGCAAGAAAATCATGAAAAACAAGTGAACAGCTTGCTAAGGGAGACCCAAAAAAGTACTGCAGAAAATAACACCTTAAAACATTGAATAACTCAAATGGCAAAAGTGTTCCAAAAAGCCAATGAGAAGAATGCCTTAAAAGTCAGAATTAGCCAAATGGAAAAGAAGGTTCAAAAGACGACTGAACCAGTGAAGAAAAAACTGCCTTAAAAATTGCAATGAAACAAGTGGAAGCTAGTGACTTTATGAGAAATCAAAAAGTTATAAAACAGAACCAAAAGAAGGAAAAAAGGAAGACAATGTGAAATATCTCATTGGAAAAACCACTGACCTGGAAAATAGATCCAGGAGAGATAATTTGAAAATTATGATACTACCTGAAAGCCATGATAAAAAAAAAAAAAAGCCTAGATATCATCTTTCAAGAAATTGTCAAGGAAAACTGCCCTGATATTCTAGAACCAGAGGATAAAATAGAAATTGAAAGAATCCACAGATCACCCCTTGAAAAAGATCCCCAGAAGGGGGTGGAGCCAAGATGGTGGCTGGAAAGCAGGGACTAGAGTGAGCTCCCCGCCAAGTCCCTCCAAAAACCTATAAAAATTGCTCTGAACCAATTCTAAAACTGCAGAATCCACAAAAAAGCAGAAGTAAGCAAGGATACAGCCCAGGACAGCCTGGATGGTTGCCGGGTGAGGTCTTTCACGCATGGAGCTGGGAGCAGAGTAGAGTGGAACAGAGCCCAGCATGGACAGTGTGGACCAGCCACACCAGGAGCTGGGTGGAGAGTGCCCTAGTGCCCTGAATCAGTGAGCTGCAGCAATTACCAGTCTTCTCAACCCAAAAACACCAAAGATAACAGAGAAGGTTAGTGGGAAAAGCTGCTGGGGACAGAGTGAAAAAAGGAGTTCATGGTTCAGCCACCACCCTGGGGGAATCAGAGGTGGGGCAGCTACAAAACTACAGCTGCAGTTGCTTCTGGCCCCAGGCCCACCTGGTGGGTGGAATTAAGTGGTGCATCAAAGAAGTAGTGAAGAGCCTGCTGAAGATCTGAGTCCAGTCCAGGTTGGGGGTTCTTGGGGTACGAGGAGTGCTGGTGTGGCAGAGCTGGCACACCCTCCCAAGCTTGGAACATAGAACTCTATACTCTACAAGCAGTCATACCCCGCTGAAAAACTCAAGGGTCAAGTAAGTTGGCTGAGAACATGGCCAGGCAGCGAAAACGCTCCCAGATTCAGTCTCAGACTCTGGAATCTTTCTTTGGTGACAAAGAAGACCAAAACGTACAGCCAGAAGAAGTCAACAAAGTCAAAGAGCCTATAACAAAAGCCTACAAGAAAAACATGAACTGGTCTCAGGCCATGGAAGAGCTCAAAAAGGATTTGGAAAAGCAAGTTAGAGAATTAGAGGAAAAACTGGGAAGAGAAATGAGAAGGATGAGAGAAAACCATGAAAAACAAGTCAATGATTTGCTAAAGAAGACCCACAAAATACTGAAAAACATACTGAAGAAAACAACAGCTTAAAAATAGACTAACTCAAATG
>CM053622.1:385118615-385141694 GCA_028646595.1 Phalanger gymnotis
GAGAATTTGGAACTCAAAATTTTAAAAACAGATATTCAAAAACAAAAAAAAATGTTTTTTGCATGCAACTAGAAAATAAGATACACAGGCAATGAGGCATAGAAATTTATCTTGCCCTACAAGAAAGGAAGGGAAAAGGGGATGGGAAGGGAGTGGGATGACAGAAGGGAGGGCTCACTGGGGAATAGGGCAACCAGAATATATGCCATCTTGGAGTGGGGAGGAGGGTAGATATGGGGAGAAAATTTGTAATTCAAACTCTTGTGAAAATCAATGCTGAAAACTAAATATATTAAAAAAAAAGATCCCCAAAAGAAAACTCCTAGGAATATTATAACCAAATTCCAGAATTCTCAGGTGAAGAAAAAATACTACAAGCAGTCAGAAACATTTTGAGTATTGTGGAAACACAATCAGGATAACACAAGATCTAGCAGCTTCCACCTTAAGGGATCAAAGAGCTTGGAATATAATATTCCAGAGGTCAGAGCTAGGATTAAAATCAAGAATCACCTACCCACCAAAACTGAGTATAATATTCCAGAGCAAAATATGGATTTTCAATAAAATGGAGGACTTGCAAGCATTCTCAATGAAAAGATCAGAGCTGTGTAAAAATTTGACTTTCAAATACAAGAATCAAGAGAAGCATGAAAAGGTAAACAGGAAAGAGAAATTATAAGGGACTTACTAAAGTTGAATTGTTTTGTTTACATTCCTACATGGAAAGATGAAACTTGTAACTCATGAGACCTTTCTCAGTATTGAGGTACTTAAAGAGAATATATATATATATATATATATATATATATATATATATATATATATATGTGTGTGTGTGTGTGTGTGTGTGTGTGTGTGTGTGTGTGTGTGTATATAATGCATATATATATATTATATATATATATATATCATAGATAGATGATAGAGGTCATAGGGTGAGTTGAATATGAAAGGATGATATCTAAAATATAAAATTAAGTGATGAGAGGAATACATTGGGAGAAGGAGAAAGGGAGAGACAGAATGTGGTTAATTATCTCACATTAAAGTAGCAAGAAAAAGATGTTGCAATGGAAAGGAAGAGGGAGTAGATGAAAGGGAATGAGTGAATCTTTCTCATCAGATTTGGTTTAAGGAGGGAATAACATATACACTCAATTGGTTATCTTACCTTGTAGGAAAGTAGGGAGAAAGGGGATAAGATGAGGGACATCGATAGAAGGGAGGGCCGGTTGAGGGAGGAGGTAGTCAAAATAAACACATTTGAAAAGGGACAGGGTCAAGGAAGAAAAGTGAACAAAGGGGGACAGGATAGGATAGAGGGAAATATATTTCATCTTTCACAACAGGTCTATTATGGAATTGTTTTGCATAATTATACACATGTGGCCTATGTTGAATTGCTTGCCTTCTCAAGCAGGGTGGGTGGTGAAGAAAGAAGGGAGAGAAATTGGAGCTCAAATTTCTAAAAAATGTTTAAAACAATTTTTTTCATGCAACTGGGAAATAAGATACACAGGCAATAGGATAGAGTAATCTCTCTTGCCCTACAAGGAAGTAAGGGGAAAGGGGATAGGGGGGAAGAGTGGGGTAATAGAAGAGAAGGCAGATAATAAGAAAGGGACAATCAGAATTTTGCCATCTTGCGGGGGGTTGGGAGAAATGGGGAGAAGATTAGCAACTCAAAATCTTGTAAAAATCAATGTTGAAAACTAAAAATATTAAATAAAAAATAAACACATCATGTTTAGAAAATACTTAACATAGCATCTCAAAACTAGAGAGGCCACATGGTTCACTCATTGTCCTCTAGATCTCTGTATCCATTATGTAAGTCAATGGGAAATTGGTGTCAAAAATACCATAACAATATAACAATCCAGCAAATATAATATAAAATAAGTACACAGAGCAACATCATCATTCCCCCCACCCTTGAAAGAATGCGGCTCAAAATTTTGTGGTAAAGGGTGAAGGTCTCATCCTCCATAGCTTCTTCTTGCTGAAATTGGACCTAAAGCTGTCCTTGTCCTAAAAGGTCAAGATTTCTATTAGAGAGGTCAGTTCTTTGGCAAGCTGGCACACAGGAACTCGACTGATGCCAGGTCCTCAAGCAATCAGTCAACGGACAACGTGGAGTACTTAGGGTGGAGTAGCCTGGAGGAGACAAAACTAGCAAGAAGGTTAACCAAAACAAAGACCAAAAATAGTAGGCAAGTATGAGCTATCATCCTTCAAATAAGGTCATCTCCATTTTGATTGAGACTCCAACTATGAAATGTCAATTCAATCTCATAGCCAAACTCAGGTGAGAAATATTTCTTTTCAAAACTTGTTGAATGAAAGCATTCTAGCTGATACCTATGAATCTCGTATGATTCACATAATCAACAGATATTCCTGCTGCCCCTGCATCACTGGTTCTCATTATTCAAGATATTAATGATTTTCCCATTCTCCAGGTGAACCTACCCAAGACATCTGTGATTTTTTGCTGCCAAAAATCTTCCAAAACTTCCCTCATAACTGAATTACCACTTTGGGATTCCCTCCTCCTTCACAGTATGGGACACACTTCTGTCTAAGAATTTAACAATCTCTCATTCTCCCTGTGAGGAATATCATGCACCAAAGTAGCATTTTGTGCCTCAACCCCTGACATTGTCTCATTTTCTCCCAACTCCCTTCCCCTGCCACCATGGCAAGGACAAAGCTGGCAATCACACTTGACCTGGGCTGAGTTGAAATACACTTTTGACCTCTTTGGCTTCCTGTTTCTCCATGCCAAACTAACAGCAAAATTCTCATTCGAGTCAGTAGATTCCTGAGCAACAACTTGTTCTCCAGCCACCTGAGATTCCCCATCTCTCTGTGGCATAGAAGTATGTCCACTTCTTTATCTTAATTTCAGTTTTTCATTCATCAGCCAGTGGGCTGATAATACTATCCATCTTTGCCTAGATTGTGCTATTGATAATTCTTTCTCTGAATGAATTTCGATCTCTTGAAAACATTTTTCCAAATCCATATGCTCTACCCTCTGTAGCCTTAGTTCCCAGTGTTCACAGAGTCCAGATCCTTTGGCCCATTCCTTCTGCTATGGAGGAATAAATTAAATCCTCCCACCCTAGGATTATCTCTTGCTCAGAAGTCCTTCTGCTTCTAAATGGAGATTTTATACCCTGCAATCTCATCCTATTTGTGGCCAGATATATCAGTAAGGCAAGATTCATGACCACAAGGATGACTGTGGACATGCCTGAATGGTGAAGTATAAGAAGTATAAGTGAAGTATAAGAAGTATAAGAAAATTCTCTAAATAGAAGGCAGAGAAAGTATAACATTTATTTAGACATAAGAGAATTCAGTCCCAGAACCAATAATTCCAATTCTAAGTAGCAGCAATTATATTCGAAAACCAGTAAGCCCACCTCAATGTAGCAACAAGGAAATTATAACAAAGTATTATAGCAAAAAGCCACGCCATCCTGCAACTTCCTCCCTGCTAGGGCCTTCTTGTAAACAATCATTCAGGAATCCTAACTCTCCACTCAGCACTCCCTCCTGCAGCTCTGCCAACTCTGAGTTCTTTGAGCTCCACAACTCTGTAATGTTCTGCACTTTCCACTCTGCAGTCTCTCTTGATGCTGGCTCTCCCTCAATGTCTGCTGCTTTGATGTCGTCTCAGTGTCTGCTTCTGAATCCTGCAGCTGTCCATTCTACTGCTCCCAGTTTTGCTGCTCTCAGTTCTGGGCTCTCTTTTTATACAGTCCTAGCTGGCATCTGATTGACAAGAATTCAGTGCACATACCATTGTCTCTGGCCTTAGCAACTCCCCTTAGGGCCCTAAGGGCTTCATGCCCTCATCTGCATAACTAGCCAAAAGGTGTGGGCCTGGGGCCTCACACCTAGATAGTCAAAAGATGTGGGCCTGCCTCCAATCAAGCCTCCCTTTGTTGGCCCCACCTGATACCTATTCAATGGGAGGGAAAGATATTTCACTTACTAATTGGCCTTATGAATGTCCACCTCCTTGCCTGAAAAAGTATGCTCAGTTTTTCTGGGTAGTTGATCCTTGGCTGTAGTCCAAGTTTTTTTTGCCTTCCAGAATATCATATTCCAATCCCTCCAATCTTTTACTGTAGAAATTGCAAGGTCCTATGTGATCCTGACTATAGTTTCATGATATTTGAATTTTTTTTCTGGCTGCTTGCAGTATTTTCTCCTTGACCTGATAATTCTGGAATTTGGCTACAATATTCTTTGGAGTTTTCAATTTGGGATCTCTTTTAGGGGGTGATTGGTGAATTCTTTCCATGGCTATTTTACTCTCTGGTTCTCAGACCTCAGGGCAGTTTTCCTTTAACATCTTGAAAGATATTATCCAGGCTCTTTTTTCCTCATGGCTAATCTAAGATTGTCTAATCTAAGATTGTCTCTCCTGGATCTATTTTCCAGGTCAGTTGTTTTTCCAACGAGATATTTTATATTTTCTTTGATTCTTGACGCCTCATAGCTTCCTCTACTTGCCCAATTCTAATTTTTAATGAATTGTTTTCTTCATTTACTTTATGTACTTGCTTTTTCATTTGGCCAATTTTACTTTCCAAGAAGTTATTTTCTCCCATCATCTCCCATTCTGTATCTCCTTTTCTATTTTGCCAATTTTACTTTTTAAAGAATTGTTCTTATCAGTGAATTTTCTTCCATTTTTTTTCTTTTAACTCTCTAATTTGGCTTTTAAAATCCTCCTTAAGCTCTTCCAGGAATGCTTTTTGGGCTTGAGACCAGTTCATATTTCCTTTTGAGGTTTCAGATGTGTGTATAGTGTCAATGCTATCCTTTTCTCAATTGGTATTTTGATCTTCCTTATCTCCATAATAAGAAACAATGGTCCTTGTTTTTCTTGATTCCTTCTTCATGGTGGTTGCCTTTTCCTGGCTTTTAAAGTGGATCTCTGCTTCAGAGGTACAAAAGCCTCGGTCCCAAGCTTCTTGTGATGGTAACTGGGGGCCTGGTTACTGGCTTTGTGTTCTGTGGCCTGTCATTTTGTCACCTAGAGACTATATAATGCTGCTGTTCACCTGGTGCTGAGCTGAAGCTGGCTGATGTGTGCCAAAGATCAAGGACCTCTGAAGTCTTTCTGAGTTTCCTTGGGGGTCACAGCATGAGTTGTGGGGGAGGGGTGGTCTGACTCCTGGAAGTCACTTCTTCCCCTAAGGTTGCACTATATAGCATGGGTGGTCTTAGTTACTGTCTCTGCTAGTGTATGCTAATTCCCTTGGCTGTGCAAAGGCACACCTGGGGTTCTGGTGATGGCACTTGCTGGCTCCACCCCACTTAGGCTCAGGAACTCATGCTGGTCTTCTAAGGTGGGGATTACTGAGATGCCTCCCTTCCTGCACTGGTCTCCTTCCATCACTACAAGAGGGGGTCTCCTTAGCTTCCTGAACTAAAAGACTACTGAATCCCCCACTTCTGGCTCTTCTACTTCAGGATGTTTCCGAAGGCAGTATTCTCTGGTTATTCAAGGGAAGGATGAGAGCCATTTTACTGGGTCATCATGGCTCGCAGAATTTCAAGAAGGTGTGTTTCAAACCTTTAGACTGTCTGCTGATAGCTCCAGGCCTAGCTCCTGCTGCTGCTGCAGGCTCTGCACTTCTCTCTCCACTACATCCAATAGACTCCCATCCTGAGCTGAGAGGCCTGGGGATCACCAATAAAGCCAAAAATTAAGCCCTAACCCTGCTCCTGCTCCCACTCTGGTATGGTTTAGTTCTTCATGCCCAGCACTCACAATGTGAACTTTTTGAGAGAATTAGTGGGCTCAAAAATCATAAGAATCAAAAGTATATGTGAAAAAAAATAAGAAGGACAAAATGTGGAGGAAGTCAATTAATATTCTGAGAGGGAAATCCATGTATTAATGAATATTGCTAATTCATATATATGTGTATATGATGTATTTATGTATATATATGTATGTGTGTGCATATATGTATATATATGCACACATACACATACACCTATGCACAACATATACACATGTATGTACAATAATTTGGAGTATGGTTCAACAGTAGGAGGACAATAGGCTAGATTACTTTGGAGTTATGACAAAACTTCTTTGTTGACTATCAATTTCCTGTAAAGAAAAGTTCAATATTTTCAGTACATTTAACTATGGCTTCAATGCAAAAATGAAATATGGAATAAACTACCTCTAAACCTAAAAAATACTCCATAGAGGATAATGAGGAGACTTACAAAAGTTGGAACATATAATCAATAAGGAACTCCAAAGTAGAACAAGAAAAAAAAGATATAATCTATCATTGAGGCACTGTATGATAGCTAAAGAAGATTGAAAGACCACATGGCAAGAGGAGAAAAGAAAGGTACTGATTTGTAATAATTCCTTTAGTCTACTTTCCAAACTCCCAATCCTCCTGGTGAATTGGTTCCCAAGTGGGCAACTGATTAAGTTTTCCTTCAACTAATTCAGGGTTCACCCTAGTCAATTCACCTTGATGGATCTAGTGGGGGCTATTTCTAGTAATGTTGCATTATATGCATCCAAGATGGATGAGTTTTTAAGACATTATTCTATAAATAAACATGAAATCCATGGGAAGTGTAAGCACAAACTTAAAATAAAATGTTGAGATACATATATACAGAACATATATGCCAAACGGTTAGCAGCTTGATTCCTGCAAGTCCTTTCTTCTCTTTGTGAAGTACTTATGAAGTTGTCCCAAGCTAATATCTCTCTATTAGGCTGAACTGTTCACATATTTGTAAAAAAAAACACAGCTGCCCTTTCTTTCCCCAAAAGGTCATATCCTATGAAGCTGTCTTTCCACTGTGTATTTAGTTTCTCTTGGGGCACTGTTACTAACTATGATAGGAAGGCTAAATCTAATTTTTTTATCAAAGTTCACAAGGTTATCCTTCCATGGGGTGGGATTGAAGGGTGGTCAGAAGGAGTAAGCGAAGGGAGAAAAGAAAGGAAACATTTATATAGCTCCTAACATGGTCCAGGCATTGTGTTTAGTGCTTTTGCAAGTATCTTATATGATCTTCCTCATTTCTTATTTTAAGACATCTGACTGATTTCTCCACAATTCCCTAGAAAGTTCATTATCGGATGAACCTCATGATCTTCTAAAGTGTTTTAAGCCTTATTTTTGTTGTTCAGTCTTTTCAGTCATGTTTAACTTATTGAGAAATCATTTGGGGTTTACTTGGCACAGATATTGGAGGGGTTTGCCATTTCCTTCTCCAGCTCATTTTAAAGATGATGAAACTGAGGCAAACAGGGTTAAGTGACTTGGCTAGCATCATGTGGTTGATAAGTGTTGGAGGCTGGGTTTGATGTTAGGTATTCCTGACTCCAGGTCTGGCATTCTATGTACTGTATCACATAGTTGTTCCATGAGCTTTATTACTCCACCTTATTAATATACTCTGTCCCTTCTATGCTTTTTAGCTTCCTTTTGTGTTTTATCTTCCCTCATCAGATTGTAAGCTTCTTGAGACCATGTACAGATTTTTTCTTCCTTTTTGTTTTTATACTTGTAGCCCAGGCATTTAGTATAGTGCCCAAGACACAGTAGGTGATCAAGAAATGCTTATTGATCAATTCAACCTCTAAGGACAAATTGATTGATTGTCACAACAACTTTGTGAGGTAGGTACTATTAGTGCCCCAGTTTACATTTGAGGAAACTGAGGGAAACAGAGGTTTAATGACTTGTTCATAGTCCTACAGAAGGTAAATGTGGGGTCAGATTTAAACTCAAGACTTCCTGACTCCATGTAAAGTGTTCTATCTACTGTGCTATTTCTTTCTTTCTTCTCATTCCATTCTCTTGCTGTCCTCTACTTACTTGCACAAGATACTCTCTCATTAAAGTTCTCCCAAGGCTTTGCTGACTAATGTAATGCTATAATCCCTTCCCTAACATATGTAAGCCTAGAAGAGTACCTTGGGCAGCTATATAGATTACTATCCTCCAGTGGAAATAGATAACTGCACCTGGATTCAGGAACACTTGAGTTCAAATCCAGTCTCAGACTCTTACTAGCTATGTGACTCTGGGCAAGTCACTTTACTTCTCTTTGCCTTAATCCACTGGAAAAGGAAATGTTAAACCATTCCCATATCTCTGCCAAGAAAACCTCATTGACAGTATGGTCCATGGAGTGACAAAGAGTCAGAAATGACTAAATTGACTGAATAACCATCAGAGGCCTATCTAATTCTTACAAAGAAGTTAAGGAGAGGAATAGAATTTCAGAAAAGTTTGCTATAATAGACTCCTGGAGAACAATGAATGGGAATAGAAAGGAGTATACTTTTTTTTCCTCAAATATACATAGCACCTTCACAAAAATTGACCATATATTAGAATATAAAGACTTCACAATCAAATGCAAGAAAATCAAGAAATATTAAATGCATCATTTTTAGAACATATTGATTACAAACTAAATGATCTAATCCTAAAGAATTGGTGGGACAAGGAATAAAAAATAGAAAATAATCAATAATTTCATTAAAGATTATGGAAATGATGCAATACCAAAATGAGTCATACTAAAATTTGATACAGCTAAGCAGTACTTAGCAGAAATGTGAGATATCTAAACACATAAATAAAAGAGAGAAAGAAAATTAGACACACATTTAAGCAACCTCTAAGGACAAATTAAATATGTCTGACTAAATCAAATTTGAAATTCTGTAAGTCATAAGAGAAGGTAGTAAAAATAAAAGTTAAAAAAACAATTGAATGATTAGTAAGAGTAAGAGCTGGTTTTATTTTTAAAAAAGCAATACTCTGGATAAACCACTGGTTAATTTTAAAAATTAAATTATAAAAGAAAGAAGAAAACAAATTACCAATGCAAAAAATTAAGAGGATGAAAGTGAAAACAAAGAAGATGAAAGTAAAGAAAGTAATATGCCCAGGTATGTGTTAATAAAACTGACAATCTTGTTGAGTATTAAGAAAACTATAGGTATAATTGACCATATCGATGACAAAATAAATATGATTGTCTCAGTAAATGAAGAATAAACTCATTAATAAAATACAATTTTGGTTCTTACTAAAAACACTAGAAGACAAGGATGAATCCCAGATGGCAGACAAAAGGCAGGGCTCATCAAAGATCTCCCCAAAACATCTCCAAAAATTTTTAAAACACATTTTGGTTTGGCAGAACCCACAAAAGAATGGCAAGAGGAATTAAGATGGTAGATTAAGAAGTCACTCTCATTCTCCTTAATTGACATCAGAAACTCCAGAAAATATCAGATCAAACAAAAACCATGGAATAGCTGAGCCAGCAGGAAGTTAGGGTGCAGCACTCTTGTAGCCCAGCAAGCTTTGGGGATTAACAGGAAAGGCCCCTCTCATTCTGGGGGAAGGGGAGCAATACAGGACAGGAGGCATCCTAGAAATCCCCACCTCAAGAAACCAGGGTGAGATCCTGAACCCCAGGGTGGTGATGCAGACAAGCACCAATACCAGAACCCCCAGTACCACAGCACAAGCCAAAGAACCAGTAGACACCACCTCAGAAAACCACCATTTATGTTGGTGTTCTCCAGAAGCCAAATCTCCATGTGATTCAGCACAATTCTCACAACTCAAGGAGGCATAGGTTCATGCTGGTAGACGTCTTTTAGCAGCCAAACATTTGAAAGCAAAGTTTGGTGAGCAGCAACCCCCAGGAGCCAGACTTCCACCCTCACCCTGAGAGCTCCAGTGTTGCTGACCCCAGCTTAGCACCAGGTAAGCTGCCAGACAACTACAACCTCTAGCTGCCAGCACTTGAGGCCCCAGAACACAAAGCCAGTGACCAGACCCTGGGCTACCAGCACAAGAAGCTTGGGTCAGTGACCCCTTCACTCTAGGAGCAGAGATCAACTCTACAAGCCGTAGCATAGGCAAATGCCATGAGTTTGGCAGAAATGGACAATGACCCTAGATTCTTATTATGGTGACAGGAAAGATCAAGGCACAAATTCAGAAGAGGACTACATTGTCAATATATATGCATTTGAAACCTCAAAGGGGAATATGAACTGTTCACAAGCCCCAAAAGACCTTCTTAGAAGAGTTCAAGAAGGATTTTAAAAGTCAAATAAGAGAGGTAGAAGAAAAATCGGAAAAAAGAAATGAAAGGTATTTAAGAGAGAGTCAATAGCTTGGAAAAGAAAGGACAAAAATTGACTGAAGAAAACAACTTAAAAATACAGTTGGTCAAATGGAAGAAAATTATACTGAAGAAAATTCCTTAAAAATAGAATTGGCCAAATGGAAAAGGAGGCACAAAATTAATAGAAAATAATTTATTAATAATTAGAATTGGGCAAGTATAAGCTAGTGACTCTATAAGATATCAAGAATCAGTCAAAAAGAAACAAAAGAATTTAAAAAAAATAGAAGAAAATGCAAAATACCTCATTGGAAAATAACTGACCTGGAAAACAAATCCAGGAGAGACAATTTAAGAATTACTGGTCTACCTGAAAGCCATGATCAAAAGAGCCTGGCAGCATCCTTCAGGAAATCATTAAGAAAAACTGCCCTGAGGTCCTACAACCAGAAGCTAAAATAGTTATCAAAAGAATCCATTTATCACCTCTTGAAAGAAATCCCAAATTGAAAACACCAAGGAGTATTGTAGCCAAATTTCAAAATTACCAGGTTAAACAGAAAATACTGCAAGCAGCCAGAAAGAAACAACCTAAATATCATGGAACTCCAGTCAAAATTATGTGAGACCTTGCAGCTTCTACACTAAAAAATTAGAGGGTTTAGAATATGATATTCCATAAGGCAAAAGAGTTTGGATTACAACCAAGGATCAACTCCCCAGAAACACCGAGTATAATCTTTCAGGAGAGGAAACGGGTGCTGAAAAAAATAGGGCACTTCCAAAACTTCCTGATGAAGAGACTAGAGCTAAACAGAAAATTTATCTACAAATACAAGACTCAAAAGAGACATGAAAAGAGAATCTCAGTAGGAAAGACATTTCTCCTTCCTCTACCAGAAGCAGTCGGCGTTAATCTGAAAAAGACATTTTTGGCAGAGATACACACATTTGTTTATATAACCTCATAGTAGAGCTCTTGCAGTGGACTTTCCCAGTCAAAAAATTGGTAATGGTCAGGAAAATTATAGAATTCCCATGGAAGCATTTGGTACAAGCATACATATACTACATGACTCAAGAGAGAAATTCATAGACAATGTTCTTGACCCCTAACATTCTGTGAAAAAGAGGATGTTTTCTTATTCAGAATTACCCTCAGAATATAGCCTTATAGCTATAGTAAGAGAACTTCTTGGGTCACATGAGCCTTGAGGATTGTATTGAGACAAATACTAAGTTTAAGTGTTAGGGAATTGGACATCTCAAGAGGTAAGGAGAAGTCCTGAGTATTTGTGCCCTTTGGAGAAAGAGAAGTATTGCCTAGATTAAAGAAGAAGATCCATCAGCTGAGACAGCAGTGAAGTTGAAGGGAAATTTGACTTGAGAAATCAAATGACCTAGACCTTTTGCCAGCTCCTGCTTATTGCAGGAAGTTGTATGAACTGTGAAGATCCCATTGGAAAGGAATTGTCTATTCAGTAGCCCCAAAGTATATTTACACTCAGGGGAAACCTAACCACACAGTGACACTATGTGCCTTGGAAGGACTTTGTAGGACACTCATAGAGTTGGGTAGCTACCAGAATATAAAGAGCCCCAGAAGAAAATACAATCTAGATTCTTCCTAAGGAGAACATTTTGAATGTCTTATAGCTTTTTTAGTGTCTGCTTATGGACTTTCCAAGTTCTTTGAATTCTGTATGTATTTTATATAACTGTTTATTGATTCTTCTGAGTCTTTTGTATTCTCTGTTTCTGAGGGTAAAATAAAGAGTGCCCTACTCAATATACATTAAAAAAAGAACAGGTAGAAACAATTTTCTGGCTTAAGACAACTTAAAAGTTCAGCAGGAAAGATCTGTTGCACCAGTGTAAAAGTGGATCATGGTCCAACAAAGGCCACCCTCAGCAAAGTAGCAATAGGCATTGGGGGTGATTAAATAAGTAGCACCAATGGTGGTTTTCAGACCTCTCAGTCTACAGATGGTAAGGGGTCAAACAACTGGTCTGAAGGGGATTACATGGGCCACTTTGCTCACACTGGGAGCAGGACAATTTTGCAATGCCCACAGTAGGATCTGAGTCACAGCCCTAAGAGGAACAGTAGCACACCAGAGTTTGCTGCTACATGGGGAGCTTGGATCTGAGTCACAGCTCCAGGGTGGAAAAGAATACTTGATGTCACTCACAGAACAGAGCACAGATCTGAAAACAGCTGCACAAAAACCTAAACCTTGGGACAATGCCCTCTCCAATCTAGAAGTAGGATCCCACTTTAGTATAGAGTTAAAAATAAAGAAGAAGGTTTGGAAAATTAGCAAACAACAAAAAAAAATCCTGACTATAGAAAGCTACTGTGGATACAGGAAGATCAATACACAAAGTCAAAAGAAGACACCAAAGTCAAGAGGTGCTACATCCAAAGAATCAAAGAAAAATATATATGGGTTTCAAACCATTTAAGAGTTCAAAAAAATTTTAAAAATCAAGTAAGAAAGGTAGAGGAAAAACTAAGAAGAAAAATGAGGGTGATGCAAAAAAAAATCATGAGTAAGAGTCAACAGCTTGGTGAAAGAGGCACGAAGAATACTGAAGAAATTAACATCTTAAAAATAGAATCGGTCAAATGGCAAAAGGCAAAAACATCCAACGAAGGGAAAAAATGCACTAAAAAAAGAACTCCTTAAAAATTATAATTGGCAGAATGGAAAAGGAGTTACAAAAGTTCAATGAAGAAAATAATTCTGAGGGAGTGGAGCCAAAATGATGGAGAAAGGACAAGGACTTGTCTGAGCTTTCCCCCAAACCTTTCTGAACACCTTTAAATAATGGCCTAAAACAAGTTCTGGAGCAGCAGAATGCACAAAAGATGTGGTGAAATACTTTTTCAGTCAGAAGAAAACTTAAAAGATCATCAAGAAAGTTCTGTTGCACCATAGTGAGAGTGGAGCACAGTCCAATGAAAGCCACACCAGTGAAGAATGGGCCGAGCAAACTAGGAGCAGGCCTTGGGAGCCATCGAATCAGCAGTGGCAACTGCTTCTTCTGGAGCTTTCAAACCACAGACAATAATGGACTCTAACAACTGGTCAGAAGGAGATTACAGAGGTTTCTTTTCCAGTACTGGAGACAGAACTCTGTTGCTTTGCCCATATTCAGTGAGTGGCAATCTTGGGTGGCAGTCTCAGGTTAAAGAGGAATACTAGGACTGGGCAAGTGGACTGTAATGACTCTATGAAACATCAAGAATCAGTCAAACAAAATCAAAAGAATAAAAAAGAAGGAAATGTAAAGTACCTCATTGAAAAATAAATTAGCCTGGAAAATAGATCTGGCAGGATAATTTAAGAATTATTGGACTGCCTGAAAGCTGTGATCAGAAAAAAAAGCTTAGACATCATATTTCAAGAAATTATTAAGGAAAATTGCCTTGAGATTCTAGAACCAGAAGGTAAAAGAGATATTGAAAGAATTGACCAATCACCTCACAAAAAAGATCTCAAAAAAGAAAATTTCCAGTAATATTATAGTCAAATTTCATAGCTGCCAGGTCAAGGAGAAAATAATGCAAGCAGCCAGAAAGAAGCAAATCAAATATCATTGAGCCACAGTAAATATTAAATAAAACTAATCAGCTTCTGCATTAAAAGATCAGAGGGCTTTGAATGATATTCCAGAAGTCAAAGACTTAGGACTACAATCAAAAATTACCTATCCTGTGAAACTTAATATAAACTTTCAGGTAAAAAAATGGATATTAAATGAATTGAAAATCTTTATATAAAAGACAAAACTAAACAGAAAATTTGATAATAATGGCAACCTTAATAGTTACTGTAGTAACTTGTAATTCTTGTAAAAAGAATTTTATCACTATTAGGGTAGCTACAAGGATTATACATAGTATGAAAGCATGGCTAAAAGTTGAATAAGATGGTATCATATACAATAAGACAAAATTAAGGGGTGAGAAAGGATCGCAATGCAAGAAGAGGAAAGAGAGAGGTAAATAGGGTAAATAATCTCACATGAAAAAGCACAAAAATCCTATTACAATGAAGGGAAAGATGGGAGGTGGTGGTGGGAAATTCTTAAATCTTACTCTCATTCAAATTGGCTCAAAGAGGGAATAATAATACACAGTCTCTTTGTTATAGAAATCTATGCTATTTAATTAACAATTTTAGCAAAGTTGAAGGATATAAAATAAGGTCACATAAATCATGGGCATTTCTACATATTACTAACAAAGCCCATCTGCAGGAAGTAGAAAGAGAAATTCCACTTAAAGTCACTGTAGACATTTTGAGCAACTATGTGAACAAAATTACAAAACACTTTTCACACAAATGAAGTCATACATAAATAATTGAAAATGTAAGTTGCTCATGGGTAGGCTGAGCTAATATAAGAAAAATGACAATCCTATCTAAATTAATTTACTTATTTAGTGCCATATCAATCAAAATACCAAAAACTATTTTATAGAGCTAGAGAAAAAAATACCAAAATTCATCTGGAAGAAATATTAAGGGGAATAATGAAGAGAAATGCAAGAGAAAGTGACCTGCCCATACCAGATTTAAAACTATATTATAAAGCAACTATCATCAAGACTACTTGGTACTGGCTAAGAAATATAGTGGTAGATCAGTGGAATAGGTAAGGTATGCAAGACACAGTAGTCAATGACTATAGTGATCTACTGTTTGATAAACCCAAAGACTCCAGCTTCAATAATTAGAACTCAATATTTAACAAAATTTGTTGGAATACTGGAAAATAGCACGGCAGAAACTAGGCATAGACCAACATCTTACACCATATACTAAGGTAAGGTCAAAATGGGTGCATGATTTAAACATAAGGGATAATACCATAAGCAAATTAAGAGAGCAAGGAATTGTGTTTTTTTTTTCTTTTTAATTTATTTATTTAACATTTTCAGTTTTCAGCATTGATTTTCACAAAAGTTGGAATTGCTACACTTATGGCCAACAAAGGAGAGGCAGGTATGCCATGAGGAGACAGGTGGGCTAGGAGGAGATGTTGCCCAGGGGGTCAGTTCCTTGAGGTGAACTATTGGAGAGGTTTATCCCAGATATCATTGCTAGCCATTGTTTGCTTGCAGACAGAAAAGGCAGGGCAAGAATACAGAGGGAGAAAATGCCAACAAGCCCTTGAATCAAGGCCTTGGTGGTATGGCAAATAATGAAAGGGAAGAGGAAAGAAAACCTAGGACAATATACTTGGCCTTTGTCCAGAATCTTGGGACAGTTGTTTTCTCAGGATGTTGGCTGCTTCTGGGTCCATATTAGACAAACTTTGAGGTCCTAGAGGATTCTGCTGTTCACTCAGGAGCAAGGGCTTTCTTTCTTTTTTTTTTAATATTATTTATTTATTTAATATTTTTAGTTTTCAGCATTGATTTTCACATGAGCTTGAATTACAAATTTTTTCCCCATTTCTACCCTCCTTCCCACTCCAAAATGGTATATATTCTGATTGCCCCATTCCCCAGTCAGGCCTCCACTGTGTCACCCCACTCCTTCCCCCCCACTCCATTTTCCCCTACTTTCTTGTAGGGCAAGATAGATTTCTATGCCCCATTGCCTGTTATGCCATATGCCCATTGCATCCTATTTTCTAGTTGCATGCCAAAACCTTTTTTTTTGAACATCTAATTTTAAAACTCTGAGTTCCAAATTCTCTCCGCTCTTCTCTCCCAACCCACCCTCCCTAAGAAGACAAGCAATTCGACACAGGCCACATGTGTATCATTATGCAAAACCCTTCCACAATACTCGTGTTGTGAAAGACTAACTATATTTTGCTCCTTCCTATCCTATCCCCCTTTATTCAATTTTCTCCTTTGACCCTGTCTGTTTTCCTTATGTGTTTTCTTTTGTTCTCTGCTGTACAGTTTTTATTTTGTACTTTTTTCCCTCTTCCTATCCCCTCCCCTCACAACTTTCAATACTCTAATTTATTCCCTCACCAGCCCCTCTAAAGATCCCTCCCTTATCCTCTCCCCTCTTCCCTTAGCATTTTATTTCTTTGTGAATTTTAGAAGAATTATAGTCTTCTAGGTGCATATGTATTGTTCCCTCTTCAACCCACTTCCAATGAAAGTAGGTTTCCAGAACTAACAGCCCTCCTCCCCCTTCTAATTCATCTGTATCAGTTCTTCCTCTCATACCTCATTTGTATGAAATTAATTACTCTTTTTAGCTGCTCCTGAACAGTTTTACTTTTTGAAGTCAAATCATATTCAGTTCTACCCCAATCTTTCTTATGAACTACCCAACTATGAATAACAGTCTTAGACACACATTTTACATTTGCCATACCTAAAAAATAATGTCTGTCCTTATTGAGTTTCTTATAATTAGTCTTTGGTATGTACCTCAGATTTCTCTTGGCTCTTGTATGTCAAATCTTCTATTATGTTCAAGTTTGCTTTTGTTTTTGTTTTTTTAACAAAGTTCTGAAAGTCTGAAAATTCATTAACTGTCTTTTTTTCACTCAGGATTATGCTTGGCTTTGCTGAATATGAAATTTTTTCAACTGGAATCCCAGTTACTTTGCTCTTCAATATATAAAGTTCAAAGCCATGTGATCTTTTAGTGTCCTCACTGATAGGTCTTGTGTGATTCTAATTGTGGAACCACCATGTGTAAATTGTTTTTTCTTATTGTTCTTAATATTTTATTCTTGATCTGGAGGTTTTGTAATTTGACCATAATACTCCTGTAGGCTTTCCTTATAGGCTCTCTTACAGATGGTGATCTGTGGATTTTTTTCTATTTCTACTTTCCACTTTCATTCTAATACCTTAGGACAATTTGGTTTATTTCTTGCATTATTGTATCAACATTCATTTTTATCATAGTTTTCAGGTAGTCTGATTATTCTCATATTTTCTCTCCTTGAGCTGTTCTCCAGATCAAATGTGTTTCTTATAAAATGTTTCACATTCTCTTCTCGTTTTTCATTCTTTACATTCTGTTTTATTATTTCATGATCTTTTATAATTTTGCTGACTTCCCTTTGCCCAAGTCTGATTTTCAAGGATTCATTTTCTTCCTTAAGATTCTGAATTTCCTTTTCTAATTGGTTGACTTTCTTTTCATTATCTTCCCATTTTTTGTAGATTGTTCTTATCTTTTTCCTCAATCTCTCTCATTTGAATTTTAAAGTCTTTTTTTTAAAATTTTTCCATGAATTGTTTATGGGCCAGTGGCAATTTGACATTAATCTTTGGGTTGGAAGAGGGTTTCTTTGCTTTTCTATCCCCCTCTGAAGATGAACCCAAGTCTTCTCTATTCCCATAGTAACTCTCTATGGTTGAATTCTTTCCCCTTTGCTTGTGCATTTTTTTAATAACTTAATTTTTGTAATTACTTCAAGTCTTCGGGTATGAGGGATGATGCCACTGGCCTCAGATCCTCCTTCAAGTCTCTTCTCTGACTTTGAACCCAAAACAAGACCTCCCGTTTCCTGTAAGTACCCACAGCCAGTGGCATCCCCACCCAACTGCTTTTGCACTCACTGGGTATGTGTTAGCTCCTTCTCACTTTTGGTCTCATCTCTGCAACACCACTGGGTCTGGTGTTCCTTGTCAGCAGATCTTCCTAGACTCAGATGTCCAACTCCTCTCATTGTCCCAGGAGGAAAAGTTCCTGTGATTGGGGCTGAGGCAGCCCCCCAACACAGCCAAACCAAAGGCTTGACATTTGTTGTGTAAGTGGACCCTAGCCTGGAGGTGTTTACTTTTCATGGGGATGAAACCATACCTTGGAATTTCTCTTCAGATCTCCTCAGATTCTCCCAGTAGGACCCCTGTTCTGTCCTTTTTATTATTTATTTTCATCACTCTATCTTTGCCCTGAGTTGTTTTATCTCTTTTGTGGAAGAAAATCTTGACAGCTTGGAATTTTTTTAACCTACTCTACCACCTTCCCAGAATCTTCTTCAATTCCAATTTTGAAGAAATTATGTTCTTCATGGAGCTTTTGGACCTCCTTTTTCATTTGGCCACTTATGCTTTTTAAGGCATTCTTCTCCTCATTGGCTTTTTGGGCCTTGTGGCTTTTTTTTTTTTCATTTTGTCTGTCCTGCTTCTTAAGGTGTTATTTTCTTCAGGGTTTTTGTGTCTCCTTTATCAACTATTGACTAGATTTAATGATTTTCTTGCATCACTCTCATTTCTCTTCCCAATTTTTCCTCTCCCTCTCTCACTTGATTTTCAAAATCCTTTTTGACCTCTTCCATAGCCTGAGACCAATTCAGATTTTTCTCAGAGGCTTTGGATGTAGGGGCTTTGGCTTTGTTACCTTCTTCTGAATATATGTTTCGGTCTTCTTTGTCACCATAGTAACTTTCTGTACTCAGAGTTTTTCCATAGTTTGCTCATTTTCCTAGCCTATTACTTGATGTTTAACTCTGTTAAAGTAGGGCTCTCCTTCCATGCTGGGGAGTGTGACTCTCCTAGGCTTCCTGTGTTTTGTGCAGCTGTTTTCAGTGACACTTCTAAGGACCTGTAATTTTTCAGTTTTTCCGAAGTGGAATGATCTAAGAAATGGTGTTTACTCCAGGTTTGCTGTGGTCCAGTCTGTGCTAGCATGGTCTGTGCTGGACTATGCTCCTCACTCACCCTGGTGCAACAGACCTTTCCTGCCAACCTTTCAAGTTGTCTTCGGCTAGAAATTTGTTTCACTCCATCTTTGAGTGGGTTCTGCTGCTCTAGAATTTGTTTAGAGTCATTTGTCAAGTTATTTGAGGGATTTGGAGGAGAGCTCAGTGAGTCCCTGCCTTTACTCAACCCCCTTGGCTCTTCCCCTTGATTGATTCTTGATTACAATAAGCAGAATACACTTTGTCTATTATTGTTAACGTACAATGTTCTGAGAACCTTATCTCTGTCCACAAAGAAGGTGCTGGGACAAGTAATACTGCCTATTGCCACTGAGGTCTTCAACCTCAATGCAATATAGCCAACCAAAAGTTCTCCAATCATAAAGAGCAGGTAAAGAACACCAGTTATGAGCAACATGGTTTTCAGCTTCCTTAGTTTCAGTTATCCTTCTATTTCCAGCAACTGTCACAAGGGGCTACTTTGACACACTGCTGGTTGTGTGATAAACATAAGTTTCAATCTAATAGGAATCATTATTTGCCTGAAAGGCTAGATCTATCCTATTAATAGTTTCCTGGGACTCTAGGCTATCATCAACAACTACAACTCAGCATTTATTAAACTTAAGGAAGTGGTATTATTTAAAATGGTGGTATTATTTAAAATGGAAAAACATCATCTTTTCTCCACAAAGTTTTGAAATGGTTACACATACTGACTTGGTCCTTGGCAGAAGCAATATCTGGGACCTAGGAATGTGGTAACTCCGGGCAGTTCACTGGTTAAAGACTGCCCTTTCAGTTACTTCTATTCACTGAAAGTATAGCATATCCATTTGTTTTGTTATAGTTGCTACCACTGCCCCCATCCCAAACATTTCCACTTCTGGGACAAGAATTCCATCCCACAATGTCAGGTGGAAAAAATATCTCAACCCCATGAACTTTAGACTAGTTTTTCTGCAAAAGGTAAGAAGGCTGGACTCTGATTGACTCAGTGAATTATGGTTCAAACTGTGATTTCCTGGTATCCTCGGCCATATTGATGTGGCTCCCTAGTCATATAATGGCATAAAAGATCCAATCATATTGGAGTTGGTGCTCTTAAGGCTTGGCAGATATTCCAAAATCACATAAAGCACTACATCCTTTCCTGTTAACCAGATATGTTTCCATATGCAAATGAGGGGCCCACTTCTTCCTTAGCTAAGCTCTACCTGTGTGCTAATTACTATCGTTGGATGTTCTACTACATTGATGAAGTAAAAACAATGACTAAAATGGAAAGTTCTAGTCATCCAGGATAGATCTTGGGTTCCTCATCTTGTAAACAGTCTATAGGGCAGGGAATTTTTTTTTTTCTGCTAGCAATGAGTCTTTATTGAAGGGTCCAAAATATCCTGATGTCTCAAATACATAATTTGCCAACAAGGTTCAGAATGTCTAGCTCAGGTTCATGCATCTTTACTCAGGTAAAGAGACACAAAACAAAGGAGGCCTACAGAAACCTCTTTAGGCAAATACATATATTGTCTGTCATCTACAAATTTTATCCATTTCTTCCAGAGTTGGGGAGTGTGACTGGAGTTGAAGCTCCTCAATTATACATTACCCATCTTTACCTCAAAGCCTCATTCTGCTTCCCTCTTGGAAGGAATCAGTTGTCCTTGAAGAATGGTTTGCTAGATACCAGAGATATCTACTTCCCTGTGAGTCGATTTTAGGCAGACCCATGTAGAAAACACATAACTTACATGAACAACACACACTTTGCAGAAGCTGTGCTTCAGTTACTTATATCCAGAAGTAATGAGACAGATTCAAAGGTCTTTTCTGTGATCTTCTGAGGGAATTTATAGCAGTATTTTTTTTCTTTTGAATTTTTAATTACATATAAAAACAATTTTAACATTCACCTTTGAAAATATTGAGTTGAAAATTCTCTCCCTCTGTGCCTCCTCCCTTCTGTAATACAGCAATCCATTTGATATAGGTTATACATGGGCAGTCATGAAAAAGAAATATTTCCATATTAGTTGAATTGTGAAAGAAAATGCAAGCCAAAATATATAAATTAATTAAGTTTTTAAAAAGTATGCATTGCTTTTCATTCACACTATCTTACTTCTTTATCTGGAGGTGGATAATATTTTTTCATCATAAGTCCTTCAGAATAGACTTGAATCATTTTACTGCTGAGAGTAGCTAAGTCATTCATAGTTAATCATTGTACAATATTGCTGTTCTCCTGGTCCTGCTCACTTCATTTTGCAACAATTCAGGTAAGTCTTTCTGTTTTTTTTAAATCAATCTGCTCATCATTTCTTATATCACGATAGTATTCCATCACAACCATATACCACTTGTTCAGCCATTCCCTAAGTGATAAGCATTCCCTCAATTTCAAATTCTTTGCCACGATTAAAAGAGCTGTTACAATTACTTTTTGAAAACTAGGTCCTTTTTCTTTTTAAATCTCTTTCAGATACAGACATAACAATGAAATTATTGAATCAAAGTGTATGCACAGTTTTCTAACCCTTTGGGTGCAGTTCCAAATTTCTTTCCAAGAACGGTTAGATCAGGTCATAACTCCACCAAAAGTGCTTTAGTGTACCAATTTTCCCATCTCTTCCATTTTTGTTTTGTCATTTTCCTTTTCTCTCATATTAGCCACTTTCTTACCCCTTAATTTCATTTTCTTAGATATCCTTCAATCATAATCATTCTTCTTTGATACCCCTTAATTTATTTTTAGATATCTTCTCATCATAGTCAATTCATATCCATGACCTCCGTATATTTATAATGCTTCTAAATGCCCTGATAATAAGAAACTTCTTAGGAGTTACAAGTATCACCTTACATATAGGAAGATAAAAAGTTTAATGTTATTGAATCCTTATCATTTCTCTTTCCTGTTTATCTTTTTATGCTTCTCTTGAATTACGTGTTTGAAAATCAGATTTTCTATTCAGCTCTGGTCTTTTCATCAAGAATGCTTGAAAGTCCTCTATTTCATTGAGTATCAATTTTTCCCAAGACAGATTATGCTCACTTTTGCTGGGTAGGAGATTATTAGTTGTAATCATAGCACTTTTGCTTCCAAGGATGCCATATTTGAAGGCTTTCTGATGCTTTAATGCAGAAGATGCTATATCTCATGCTATCCTGACTAGACACCATAATGCTTGAATTGTTTTGTTTTTTTTTTCTTTCTGACTGCTTGCAATATTTTCTCCTTGAGCAGGGAGCTCTAGAATTTGGTCACAATATCTCTGGGAGTTTTAATTTAGGGATATCTTACAGGTGGTGATCAAAGAAATCTTTCCATTTCTAATTCACCCTCAAGGTCTAGGATATCAGGGCAGTTTTCCTTGATTTTTATATGGTATTTTATTTTTCCCAATTACATGTAAAAACAATTTTTAATATTCATTTTAAATATGTGAGTTGCAAATTCTCTCTCTCCCTCTGCCATCTCATTGAGAAACCAATTTCACACAGATTATACATGTATAGTCATGCAAAAAAATTATTTCTATATTAATCATGCTGTAAAAAATGGACACACAAAAAAACACCCAAGAAAAATGAAGTTAAAAAAGTGTGCTTCCGGTTGATCAGGGGGCAGAGCCAAGATGGCGACTGGAAAGCAGTAACTGGCTTGAGCTCCCCACCAAGTCCCTCCAAAAACCTATAAAAATGGCTCTGAACCAATTCTAGAACTGCAGAACCCACAAAGTGGCAGAGGGAAGCAGGGCTCCAGCCCAGGAGAGCCTGGATGGTCTCTGGGTAAGGTCTGTCCCACGCGAAGCTCCCAGCCCCCAGATGAGGGGAGCAGACCTGAGCCCAGCACCAGCGCGAACAGACCAGATGTGGACCTACCAGACCAGGCGATGAGCGGAGAGTGCCCTGGCATCCTGAATTACTGAGCTGTGGCATGTACCAGACCTCACAACCCACAAACAGCAAAGACAACAGAGAAGGTTAGTGGGAAAAGCTGCGGGACAGGACGGAGTTTGCAGTTCGGCTACCGTCCCTGGGGCAACGGAGGCGGGGCAGCTTTAGAACTACAGCTGCAGTTGCTTCTGGCCCCAGGCCCACCTCGTGGGAGGAATTAAGTGGCTGATCAGAGCAGGAGTGCAGAGCCTGCTGAAGATTTAAGCCCAGTCGGGGTAGGGGGTTCTTGGGGAAGGAGGAGTGCTGGTGAGGCAGCGCATCCGCCCAAGCTTGGAACATAGAACTCTTTAGTCACACCCC
>CM053622.1:385142194-385162936 GCA_028646595.1 Phalanger gymnotis
AGCCCAATAATTCTTAAATTATCTCTCCTGGATCTATTTTCCAGGTCAGTGGTTTTTCCAATGAGATATTTCACATTGTCTTCCACTTTTTCATTCCTTTGGTTCTGTTTTGTAATTTCTTGATTTCTCATCAAGTCACTAGCTTCCACTTGCTCCAATCTAATTTTTAAGGAAGTATTTTCTTCAGTGGTGTTTTGGAGCTCCTTTTCCATTTGGCTAATTCTGCCTTTCAAGAAAGTCTTCTCCTCATTCTCTTTTTGGAGATCTTTTGCCATTTGAGTTAATCTATTTTTTAAAGTTTTTTTTTTCAGTTTATTTTTCAGTATTTTGGGGGGGTCTCCTTTAGCAAGTCATTGACTTGTTTTTCATGGTTTTCTCACATCATTCTCATTTCTCCTCCCAATTTTTCCTCTTCTCTAATTTGCCTTTCCAAATCCTTTTTGAACTCTTCCATGGCCTGAGACCAGTTCATGTTTTCCTTGGAGGCTTTTGTTGCAGGCTCTTTGACTTTGTTGACTTCTTCTAGCTGTATGTTTTGACCTTCTTTGTCACCAAAGAAAGATTCCAAAGTCTGAGACTGAATCTGGGTGCATTTTGCTGCCTGGCCACGTTCTCAGCAAACTTACTTGACCCTTGAGTTTTTCAGTGAATATGACTGCTTGTAGAGTAAAGAGTACTATGTTCCAAGCTTGAGAAGATGCACTGCCATACCAGCACTCCTCCTTCCCCAAGAACCCCCAACCTGGACTGGACTTAGATCTTCAGCAGGCTCTTCACTCCTGCTCTGATCTGCCACTTTGTTCCTCCCACAAGGTGGGCCTGGGGCCAGAAGCAACTGCAGCTGCAGTTCTGTAGCTGCCCCATCTCCGTTCCCCCAGGGTGGTCGCTGAACAGAGAAACTCCTTCTTTCACTATGGCCCCAGCAGCTTTTCCCACTAACCTTCTCTGTTGTCTTTGATGTTTGTGGGTTGAGAAGTCTGATAACTACTGCAGCTCACTGATTCAGAGCGCTAGGGCACACTCCACCTGGCTCCTACTCTGGTTGGTCCATCCGTGACGCCCATGCTGGGTTCTGCTCTGCTCCACTCTGCTCCCAGCTACCAGCTCCATGCAGGATAGACTTTACCCAGAGACCATCTAGGCTGTCCTGGGCTAGAGCCCTGCTTCCCTCTGCTATTTTGTAGGTTCTGCAGTTCTTCTCTGTTGTCTTTGGTGTTTGTGGGTTGAGAAATCTGGCAACTGCCACAGCTCACTGATTCAGGGCTCTAGGGCCCACTCCGCCTGGCTGCTGGTCTGGTTCTTCTATGCCACTCATACTGGGCTCTGCTGTGCTCCACTCCTCTCTGAGCTCCGTGTGCAAAAGACCCTGCCCAGCAACCATCCCAGCTGTCCTGGGCTGGGGCCCTACTTCCCTCTGCTATTTTGTGGGTTCTGCTGTTCTAGAATTGGTTCAGAGCCATTTTTATAGGTTTTTGGAGGGACTTGGTGGGGAACTCATGCTAGTCCCTGCTTTCCAGCCGCCATCTTGGCTCCACCCCCCCCCATATGAACATAATTACAAAACACTTTTCACACAAATAAAATTGGATCTAAATAATTGGAAAAACAACAGAAGTTCTGGGTAGGCCGAGCTAATATAATAAAAATGACAGTTCTACCTAAATGAATTTACTTATTCAGTGCCATACTGATCAAACTACTAAAAATTATTTTACAGAGCTGAATAAAATAATATCAGAATTCATCTGGCAGATCAAAAGGTCCAGAATTTCAAAGTAATTAATGAAAAGAAATGCTAGGGGAGGTGGCCTAGCCATACCAGATGTTAAATTGTATTATAAAGCAGCAATCATCAAAATTACTTGGTACTGACTAAGAAATAGAGGGTTAAATCAGTAGAATACGTTAGGTACACAAGACACAAGTAGTAGGAAGGTTGAATTTATAATCTCAAATATAATCACATATATATTTGAAGGGTTCAAAATCGCAAGGTATAAAGGACTCTCCAAGTAGAAGGCATCAAAACATTTATTTAGGCCCCAGAGCAACAAATTAGCAAACCAGCCTCCCCATTCTGACATCTTGACCAAAAAACCCCAGGCCCAGTAGGCCCACCTAACAAGAGTAACCAGGCCACAGAAAAACAAGATAGTATTTAGCCAAATCATATTTACTGGCCTCAAGTCCTTGCTTGCACTCCTGGGTTCACACAGGTCTCCTGCTTTGGCCTTTTTTCAGCTTCAGCTATAGTCTCCCTTAGCTTGCCTCTGCAGCTGAGCCTCTGGAGTTCTCAAGCCCCACCTCAACAACCAGAGACCCATTGGTTCCTGAGTTGGCCCCTTTTAAGTCATTAATCTACACTCACACAGGTTTCACACCAGATAGGGCTTTGGGCCTGGGGCTTAGCACTTAACAGCTGAAAGTATTTTCACTCAAGGTAAACAAAAGCCAAACTCCTGAAGTGCTAAGAAGCCCACTCAAAGTAAACAAAAGCCAAACAGCTCAAGGGCACCCCCAAACTAAGTACTAAGGAGCCCATTTTGCCTTAGGGACACAACACAGTGGTCAATGATAATAGCAATCTACTGTTTGGTAAACCTAAAGACTTCTGGGATAAGAACTCACTATTTGACAAAAACTCCTAGGAAAACTGGAAAATGGAGTGGCAGAAATTGGGCATACACCAACATCTGACACCATATACCAAAATAAAGTCCAAATGGGTTAGTGATTTAGATATAAAAGTTGATGCTACAAACCAATTAGGGGAGCAAGGAATAGTTTATCTGTCAGAATTGTGGAGAATAGAGGAGTTTATGAACAACAGACAAAGAACATTATGAAATGTAAAATGGATTATTTGATTACATTAAATTGAAAAGTTTTTGCACAAAGCCAGTGCAACCAAGATTAGGAGGGAAGCAGGAAACTAGGAAAAAAATTTTACAGCTAGTGTCTTTGAAAAAGGCCTCGTTTCTGAAATATATAGACAGCTGAGTCAAATTTAGAACAATAGAAGTCATTCCCCAACTGATAAATGGCCACAGGACATGAACAGGCAGTTTTCAGAGGAAGAGATCAGATCTATCTATAGTCATATGAAAAAATCCTCTAAATTACTATTGATTAGAAGAATACAAATCAAAATAACTCTGAGCTACCAAATCACACCTACCAGATTAGCTAACATGACAAAACAGGAAAATGTTGAATGTCGGAGAAAACGTGGGAATTTTGGAACACTAATTCATTGTTGATGGATCTGTGAGCTGATCCAACCATTCTGGAGAGCAATTTGAAACTCTGCCCAAAGGGCTATGAAAATGTGCATACACTTTGACCCAGTAATACCACTTCTGGGGTTGTATCCCAAAGACATCTTACAAATGGGAAAAGGACCTACATGTACAAAAATATTTATAGCAGCTCTCTTTGTGGTGGCCAAGAACTGGAAATTGAGGGGATGCCCATCAATTAGAGATCTGGTATATGAATGTAATTGATTGTGCTATAAGGAATGATAAACAGGAGGACTAGAGAAAAATCTAGAAAAATTTATGTGAACTGATCCTTTGTGAAGTGAGTAGAACCAGGAGAACATTGTACACAGTAACAACCACAGTTTGTGATGACTGATTTTCCCTAGACTTAGCCCTTCTCAGCAATGCAAGGACCTAAAAAATTCCAAAGGACACATGATGGAAAATGCTATCCACTTCCAGAGAAAGAAATATGGAGTCTGAATACAGAGTGAAGCAGACTATTTTCTTTTTTTCTTTGTTTTTTTGGTTTTTGTTTGTGTTTTTCTTTCTCATGGTTTCTCCCATTAATTATAATTCTTCTATACAACATAACTAATGTGAAAATATGTTTAATAGGAATATATATGTAGAGCCTCTATCAGATTTCAGGCCTTCTTGGGAAGGGAAGAAGGAGGAAGGGGGAGAAAATTTAAAACATCCAAGTGAATGTTGAAAATTAAAAATAAATAAACTAATAAAAAAAAGAAAAGAAACATACATTTTCTGGTCAGGACCAGTTTGTCTTTAGCATTGTGGCCTCCCACTGCTGCATGTTTTTTTCTCCATATTTTCACATTCTAATTCCCTAGTTCAGGAGTTTTGAGGCTTGCAAGATACAAATAGTTCACTTTGTCTGCACTACAACTCCTTATTTTACAGATGAGGAAACAAAGGTAGAGAGAGATTAAATAACTTACTCATAGTCACATAGCAAGTGTGTGAGACAAGATCTGAACTTGGGAACTCCTGACTTCAGGACTAATCTTCTACCTAATTTGCCACTTAACTGGCATTGGAGACAGTGTCATATGTAAGAAACAGCAAGAAAGTCAATGTCAGGATATTGTCCTTATCACTGATCAATGTGGCTCCATTAGTGTTGAGTAGTTGAGATGCAATATATGTCTTTAGTTCATAAATAGCTTTCAAGACACCATTAATATGCTTTAGATTGTTATTATCAAGGTAAAAATGAATTTCACCTGCCTTCTTACTGAGCCAAGAATCCTGCATCTTTCTAAGCTTTGCTTGCAGTTTATTTTTGACTGAGTTAAATGCTGTCTTTTTAGATACAGGTCAACAATCCTGCTAGTAGACCTTATAGAGTTCTTGTTTTCTATTTAGTAATTCTTGAATTTTATTTTCATGAAACCAATCCTGTTACCTGAAGTGTTCCAGTCCAGATGAACAAATGCTGTGCTTTACACCAAATCTCTAAAAGGTGCCCACTTTTTTCTATTCCACTATTGCCAACAGTGTGTTGACTCATTTTTCCCACCAAGTCAGTAACAAGCTGGTCACCTAGAGAGAAGCACTTTAATCTGTCAATGTCGAGCCTTCTGATAGTCATCACTCCTTAGAACTACTGGTTTTGTTGAATGCAAATGTTTAGCTTGGAGAGGATAAGTCTATGATCATCCCAGGATTTTGCAACACACATCACCTTCATCACTCTCAAATTTCATTTGTCTCTTCTCCTTACAGTGACATGGTTTATTGGATACCAATGTTTGCTGCAAGTGTGCATCAATGAAATTTTGTTCTGCTTAGGTAAATGGAAGCAAGTGTTAGAGATGGTCATGAGATGAACAGATTTTCAATAATAAGTGACCATTGCTGCTTCTGTTTCTAACTTCATTTCTCTCAAGGACTTCCTGTCATATCTAATAGTCTGTGCCTACTCTGGTATTCAAGTCTCCCAGTGCATTAATGATAAGGGTTAGAAGGTTTTCATAATTTTTTCTTTGACCTCGTGTAACAGCAATGCTGCTTGCAGCTGCTGTGGAGGTTTAAGGCCAATGACACCAGCACATAGGAGGGCTGCTAGCACAAGTTCTTTGATCTGCTTTTTTAAGGAAAGCAACTTTAAGGGATTTACAATCTTACTTTAATTAAGCATACATATATCATTCACTTAGTTCAGAGGAAAAAGTCAGCACCCCGAACAAACAAAAATCATATAAACAGAGCAAACAATGTAAGTCAGCAGACAGGGCTTCTAACCATCTGTCCATAGCAATACGTACACAGTTATCAGAGAAAGAAGCACCAACATCTGGGTTTTCAAAGCTGGGGGGATACTCCTTAACAGCTATCCAGAGTCTCCACATATACTTCCAATGAGTGAGCCCCCAGCAAAATGCTAAACTCAGAGTATATATTCACTTCTTCAGGGTTAGCCCACAGAGGGCATCATAATCATATGACTCAAACTCATGTGACTTAGGCTTTCTTATGACTTAATTGGGTCATCAAAGACTCTTGATTCAATCAAAAACTCTTGATTGAAACAAAGGCAAGATTCAATCAAAGGCATTTGATTGCCTTAGGACTCCAAAAGAAAAAAAAAAGAGCAAAACAAAAAGTCCCACTTTGCTTGCCCTTATACCTCATCAGGGTTCATCATGGTTGGAGCATAAACACTGATGATGATATTGTGGTGCTTTCCTGAAAATGGCAATTACATTGTCATAAACCTGCCAGTCACTCCTTTTGGGAGGCATACAAGGTTGTTGACTAGATTAGCTTTGATTGTTAAACTTACTCCAGCTTAATGGTGTTTCCTATCACTGTGGCCAATCCAGAAAAAAATATATATGCAGCTGTGATTTCAGTAAGTCCTCCTTATTCAGGACTGCTATTTGGATATGTTACTTGCTGAGTTGTCTTGCAACATCTTTCAGGTCTACTGGATTTCTTGTTGTCCATAAGCATGTCCATAAGCACATACCATGCACCAATGGTGAAAGGAATATCTTCACAAAAGTTTTCATACTTTTTTTTTTATTTTGACCACAGTCTACCATGGTAAACAGGCCAAAATCAGGTGAAATAGACAATTTTTAAGGAACCTTTTCTAGCCCCTTCCTCATGCCAGGATATGAGCACTGTGGTCCTTAAAGAAGGTTGTGAAAACACCTAGGGGGCTGCCAAATCCCACTGCTGCTTCACTCTAGTGAGAAGATGACCCTATGGCCTGGGCTACTTATGTGCAGGGTTGTCACAACAGTTCCCTTGCTGCTTCGTCACTTGCCTGCTGCCAGAGGACTTTGAGGTAGGTAAAATAGTAAGATAGTAAAATAATAAACTAGTAAAAGAGTTGAATAGTAAAACAATAAAATAATAAAATTTTAAAATTATTAAATAGTAAAATAATGAAAGTAAAATATTGTGGGGCATAACTTTTGACTCAAACACAAATTAGATTTAAGTGAGGCAAAGGTGCAAATTTGCCAGTCTCACTCTCTTTCCCAGAGTCATTGGAGCTCAGAAGCAAGAAAAAAAGGCAAGATGACTGATGATGGCTCTGGATGAATTTGATGACATTTATGTCTTCAGTGTCTGACCAAGCTCTAAGCATCCTGCAGTGCCTACTTCAGTTACCTTCATGGCTTATTCAAACAAAATGTTCAAGTATGCCAATCCTAATGAGGAAATTTTTACATGTTTGGGGTAGATACCCCATTAACTCACTGATGGGTTTGGGCCCTGTTGGTTGCCCTCAATCTTTTTTAGCCCATCTGCTGAGATAGTTTTGTCAGGTTTGGCTACTGCTTATCCTACAGATTCTTGGAGCACAGGTGAGAGTGATATGACAAGTGGACACTGAAAATGAATGACCAACCCTGAAAAGGGCTTACAGCCCTCATACCAGAGGTTCTAGTCCTCCCTTAAACACCACATGTGTCCCCATAAAATCATAGGAAGTAGAGGAGTATCTGTCTGCCAATTTTGCCCTCTGGAGTGATACTAACTAGCAAGAACCTTATCATTACTGAAGAAATTAAAAGGAATTACATAGACAAGGACACAGATGTGAGTCAATTATGTTGGAATGATCTCCAAAAAAAAAATGAAGGGATTAAAGACGAGCTTCACTGGGAGAAGGGGAAACGGAGACATAAAATGGGTGAAAATATTCTGACATTAATGAAGTACACAAGGAAGAGCTTTTATAGTAGAGGTGGTGGTAGTCAGTGTCTCAACCTCACTCTCATTGAACTGGTTCACAAAGGAAAGGAAAAATATTTGAAAAAAATATGTGTATCTATGTGTGTATGCTTATATGTGTGCATACATACACACGCACACACACACACACACACATATACATAGATATATATACATATATATATTCTATACACACAGATATACATTCACATACTTTGTTAGGTGTAGAAATGGAACTTATCCAATAAGGAATTAGGAGGGAAAGAGGATAAGAGAAAGGGGAGGGGGGAGATTAAGGGAGATGGAAGTTAGATGCAAAATAGGCTTTTAAGGATAGACAAGATAAAAAGAGAAAGAAGAAGAAGAAAATTGGATGGAGGGGAGAACACAGTAATCATAACTGTGAATGTGAATGGAATGAGGTCACCTATAAAACAGGAGCAGAGAGTAAAACAGGTTAGAAACCAGAATGCAACGATTTGTTGTTTATAAGAGAATTGCTTGAAGGAAAGACACACAGAGAGTCAAAATAAAGGGCTGAACCAGAATGTAATATGCTTCAGCTAAATTGGTTTGGTTGTTGGTCCTTCATACTTGAAGAGGATCAAAAGGACATCACTATGATGAGGTCAAAGTACAATGTACACAGTTGTGGTTGATTAAATCAATGTGATATCAGAAGGTTCTACCACAAGCCACCCACAAAAAATCCATGTTAACATTTGGAGTGCAGATGTCTCTAAATGTGCACATCTCTCTAAATGTGCACAACTCACCTTTCTTTTGAGATACTGAAATTCTGCTTTGCTCATAGAGCAAAAATTCTTTCTTTGGTTAGGGCATACCATGCTTGATGATCCTGTGCCAGTATCTCCCATTTGTCACTAATAATTCCAAAGTTCTTCAAAGTGACCTTGAGAGTATCGTTCTATCACTTCCTCTTACCTCCATGGGAGTGCTTGCCTTCTGTGAGTTCTCTTTAAAATAGTCTTTTAGGCAAATGTATGTTTAGCATTTGAAGACAGGAGAGGATGGGTGATTTATTTAGCCACATAAACTAAGGCAAAAATGGAAAGAATTAGATAAAAAAGAAATTAATTTAAACAAAACTCGAAAATAAGGGAAAAGGTTAAAAAGGAGGTATTCATGAGGGTGAGGGGAAAAAATTATTTGGAAATAGAGTTGCCTCAAGATAGATTAAGAAAAAAAGCAACTGAATGGACAAAGTATTGCCCTAAAGAGAAAGTGTGATCAAACACAAATTAAGAAACATATAAACATTACTGCTTATTTTAATGTAATTTCATCTGATTTTTATTTCTAAATTCTCTCTTTTCTATCTTTCCCTCTCCTCCACTTTGGGAAAGCAAGAAAAACAACAAAACCTATAACTAATATCTATAGTCAAGCAAAGCAGTCCCCACCATTAGTAACATGTATGAACACAGACACATACATACAAGTGCCTCAGTTTTTGGTATGAGTCCATCAATTTTTTATCTGGAGGGTGATAACATCTTTCATGATGAGTCCTCTGGAGTGGTTGGGCATTGTGTTATCAGAGTTCCTGAGTCTTACAAAGTTGTTTATCTTCACAATATCATTTTTTTGTTCTGTAAATCATTTTCCTTATTTAATTTGTTTCACATTTTAAAATAATGTAATAAACAATGTATTAAAATGAAAGAGTGTGACTGTTGGAAGAGTAGCTCTAGTTCCAACACCTCTTAGGTCATGATCAATGTTGGGCATAAATGAGTTACTCATCTGTGTCTGAATAATTAACCTTTTACTGGCCAGTCTTTCTAGCAGGGCAGTACTAAGGGGAAAGAGGGAAGAGATACAAACAAAACAAAAATGTGGAATAATACAAAAACCAGAAGTCCTAAGTTTTTCTTTTCCCTTTTAGAAAAACTAAGTCTCAAGGTATCACAGTCTAATCCAGTTAATAGGGTGATGCTAAATCTTTGCATTTCACAATGTATCTCCTAGTGAAAATGATGATGATGATCAGTCACAGCCCCAGAGACATCAGGATCTCTTCGTGGATACTTGTGGTGCAGTCAACAGTTTTTCATCCCTTTTCAGGGTCATATGTAATAAAATGACTGAAAAATCATATGCCTCTTTCATGCAAATTATTCCAGGATCCAAGCTGATACTACTTCTCTCCTACCCACACGATGCTCTCAGGCCTACCTGCAAAACCTTCCCTTCCTTTGAGAGTTACCTCAGGGAAAAGGTACAACATATTTACTCCATTTAGAGGCCTCCATTTAGTTCCCATGGGGGAACTTCCCCCTTCTTCTACACTATCTAGTGGCTCAAAATTATTACCAAGTCTATTAATGGAAACCTTTCTTCTAAGTAAATATATACTCACCATCATTATGCAAGAGTTTTTACCTCTCCCATGCTACTGGAAAACTGTTTCACAATACCACTAGGTTCTTTCTGGGAGTGAGTCCCTTGAAGACTTTCACAGAAAATAAAGTCTGCAAATTGAGAAGGACTAGAGACACGGTATCAGGGTATATGAGCCCTCTGAGGGGAAAGGATCTTGAGGCCAAAACAATTCTGGGATGGGGAAGGAATGATGAAGGTCTGGAAAGGATCATCCTGAACTACATTCAAATAACGAAAAACATTCTTATCAGTTAAGTCTTTTGGAGATAGGATTCAATAAACCACTTGACAAAGGAGACATTTTTCTATGCAGACATGGCTTCTGAGAGGTTAAAATGGGCATAATGATTTATAAATAGGCTTAATGACGGGCATAAAAAGTATAATGGTGAAGTTGTTTATCAGTAGGTGTAAATGTCTTGCCTTGAGATAAGAGAATCTCATTTTGCCATTTTAAGGCAGATTAGGGGACACTTGGGTTACGCATAATGCTTTGTCCTTCAGGAGAAGAATCATATGCTCTTATGCTCAGTATAGCCATATAGTATACAATATTGTCACTTGATTGTTCACATTGAAATTGGCCCCACTTTCCAATCTCTGCTAGTCTTGTAACAACTTCCACTTGGTTGTTTGGTATATATCTCTGATGGCTTCTGACATGCCTCACAAACAACTGTATGAAGTGGAGGCATCAGCAAAATTCCTCTATTTGCCCTGTCCCCAAAAGGAAGGGCCCCTGATTGTCCAGTCTTGCTCTTTCCAAGATCCAGGACACAGACCACTTGACCAGACATGTGGACACTACCTAGTAACTTGTGTAGATGAAGATTTCTCTGCTCCATCCTTCAAAGTTCTCTCATGAGCCAGCCATGTGTCTTGGAGCCCAGCTACTTGCAAGGACTTTCAAGTATCCCTACTCCCTAGTGTATCTCCTAGTACCTTGTAAGTGGCGTTGTTGTTCAACCATTCATTTGTGCCCAACTCTTCATTACACAATGGATTATCCTGCCTCTGGTATATTCTTGCAAAAGACACTGGAGTGCTTTGCTATTTCTCTCTCCAGTGGATCAAGATCAATAGAGACTAGGCAGCCTGCCCAAGTTCACACAGCTAATAAGTGTCTGAGGCTAGATTTGAACTTAAGTCTTCCTGATTCCAGGCCTAGTGTTACATCCACTGAACTACCTGGCTTCCTTTTGATAAGTGACTGCTGAAGTTCAATTGCATATGCATTTCTTGCAGCAGATGGAAACATTGTTTTACCAGGCAGAATGGCGTTCCATAGGATTAATGTCTTTTATAGATGGAAGCCCAATGACTTAGAGAATGAGTCATGGTTCCTGGGTCTGGGCTGGAGGCTTTAGTTTCTGGAATACTCATCACCTATTTGTGAAGAATGCTAACCTCAGAGGGACCTAGGCAAGCACGATTAATAATGTACGATTTCCATTTAGAAATAGAAGCATCTTATACTATACTCTTGTTAAAGGGACAATCTTGTACTACCCAGCCCATAATATGCAACTCTAGAAGAAGGGTGATTGAACGATACCATGTCATCAGTTCATTAACAACTAGGTCCAGCAACAAGCAAGAAATTACTTGTCAAAATCATTATAATGAGTGGATTTTCTATGGAGTGTGAAGCTCCAGAAAGCTAACACCCTATTCTTGATGCCCCTTAATGTCTACCAAAGGCTTCACTCAACCTGTTTTTTTATGGGCAGAGACCTCTGGGAACATGAGCTTGTAGCATCATTAGGGTTCAAGGGAATAAATTTCTGAGTAGCATGCTCTAGCTTTTCCAGTGCCATAGCCTGTTCTGGGCTCTATTTGAAAACCACAGACTTGTGAGTGACTGGGAAAATGGCGACTGTCATGAAATCCAGGTGGAGAATATGGATTTTCTATAATGTACAGAGTACAAGACTACTACAGAGTCTCTAGGTTTCCTTCTCAGATCTTGGGGATGCAAGTGTCAATAGCTTGTTCTATACTGGTGTAGTAGGAAGGCCGAATTTATAATCTCAAATATAATCATGTATATATTTGAATGGTTCGAAATCGCAAGGTATGAGAGGTTCTCTAAGGAGAAAACAACAAGAAATTTATTTAGGCCCCACCACAGCTGATCTGTGAACCAGCCTCCCCATTATGACAGCTTGACAAAAAGACTGCAGGACCAGAAAGCCCACCTCACAAGAGTAACCAGGCCACGGAAAAACAAGATAGTATTTAGCCAAATCATTTTTACTGGCCTCAAGTTCCTGCTCGCACTCCTGGGTCTACACACGGGTAAGCCCTGCTTCCGCAGCTTCCTGCTTCCTCAGCTTCCTTGCTCCACAGCTTCTGGCTTCCGCAGCTTCTGCTGAAACTGTCTCTTGGCTCACCTTTCCTCGCAGCCAAGCCTCTGGTATTCTCAAGTCCCACCTCAACAACCAGAGACCATTGGTTCCCGAGTTGGCCCCTCTTAAGTCATTAATCTACACTCACACAGGTTTCACACCTGATAGGGCTTTGGGCCTGGGGCTTAGCACTTAACAGCTGAAAGTACTTCCACTCAAAAGAAACAAAAGCCATACTAAGGAGACAATTTTGCTTAGCAACACAACTGGGCCTCAATCCTCTGGGTTTTCCCCACTCACTGTGTTTCCCAAAACTGGACTGAGTGGCCTGGACCTTGGATTTCCCTAAGGTTGATTTCCTAGCCCTTGTCTCTGATGTGAGCCATCATTTGATCTGGGGTCTTTTTAACTATGGCATTATCTGTCCCATTAAACATGATTTTACCAATATAGTACAAACCAATGCCCCCAGGAAAGGGAAAACTCTCTTTCAGGTCTCTGCCCACTATAATGTGACAGAATGAAGATTTTAAATACCACTTGGGAAGAATGGTGAAAGGATATTGGAATTCTTCTCAAGTGAAAACAGACTACTCCTGATTTGTCTCAACCACAAGAAAAGAAAAATTAATATTGGTGAGATAAATAATTTCACCACTCACTTTGGGCCTGGGGTCTCTGGTCTTACAATATTGATGAGATTGGATAAAGCTATAGAGATAGGCATGCTTACTTCACTCACTGTAGTTCACTATAAACTGTCAGGTATTATCTTTCTTCCTCACAAATATTATAGGGTTGTTGTAAGAGAATCTAATAGAAGGAAGAATTCCAGTTTCCTTCATCTCCATTATTAGAGAAGAAACACTTTCCAACCTCTTGGGGAGCTGATATTGCATGGTATTAACTATACAGGACGTTTTCAGTAGAGATAAAGAGGGAATTATATTCTAGACATGGATGAAAGCCTACGCAAAACTCTTCAAAGAAAGATGGAATGCCAAGTTTAGGGAACAGTTTGGCTGGAAAATAAATTATATGGTGAGGAATAATGTGATCCATGCCTAAAAAAGTATAGTAGGACTCTGAAATCTTGCTAAATCAACTACCCATTCCACCTTCTCATAAAGCCAGCCCTATCAGTATCTTCCTTATTTTTCGTAATTCTGTTGTAGAAATCATGAGTTTGTGTTTTTACTAGAAATGTAACTAAAACTCAGGATTTAATTCTGTTTAACATGAATGAATTTAAAATATATCCATTCCTGATTCATCTGTGTCATTTCTACTCTTTTCTCTGCTCCACCATCTCTTAACAGGAAATATTATTCTGAATTGATTATTTTTTATAAATTCAGCTTGGTATTTAAACAAATACTACAGAGGTATGGTTTCTTTAAATATTTATATTGGTGCTGCTCTTGATAACTATTCCAGCTTGGTACAGTTCTAATACATTTAAATGTCAATGTTTATCAGTTTAATTCAGCAAAATACATTCAAATACTTGTGTATACAATATGTACGCCTCTCCAAGGACTCTCAACCTCCAACAAAAAGATCTAGTCATATTTTTATCAGTCAAGAGGAAACAGGGACATATTTTGTTTCAATTTAAACCGTAAACCTAAATTAGATGCTTGCTACACATTAATGGTTTTTTAAAAAATCTTTGTAATTTAATCTGTCATAATTCCTTTGTCACTATGCCAACTGGAAGCCATTTACTTACTGTATGACTACTGACAAGGAAGTTAATAAAAATAATTTGAAAGTAAACTCATTAATTTATATTTTGTTTTCATGGGGGAAGAAAGCAAAAAAAATGTTTGTGGTATATGACTTAATAAGTTATGAACACAAAGATACCTAAGGTCAGATTGAGTTGAAAAGCAATTATATAAGATCACCCTTTCTTGGTCTTTTAGACTTTATTTTTTTAAGGGGATAGAGTATAAGGAGACCCAGGAAGTAGGTTTTTGGTGCATAAGGGTTATGCAGGTGGGAAAATCCTGGGCAGACCTTAATAAAATGCCACTGTTCCCATTTATAAAATATCTATCCACTCCATAAATTTGTGGTGTTTTGAACCAGTCTGCTAGGATTTAATTCCTTAGTCTCAATTGGTAATTGTGTTATTTTGGGGGGAGTTAAATTTTTTATCAATTCCTCATTTCAATTTCACCTCACATGTCACTTTTGTTGCTGCTGTTGTTTTTGTTGTTGGTGGTGTCATTGCTATTACAGCTGTTATTTCTGGTTTTGAAGTTCCAAGAAACAACTGGCTTTCACTCCCAAGGGATGCCTGTCAACTGACTTCCAATGTCACATATTACATAGAGTAGAAAACAGGGTATTTTCCCATCCTGTAACAGTATGTTTCTTTATTTTAGATTTGTAAAATCTGGACCTTGTCTTCTCTGAAATTATGGACATAGTTTAATTCTCTTGCTTGCTTCTTATTCTGTTTCTTCAAAGGCACCATGATAAACAAGAATGTAAGGTCAACTTCTCTATTAATTGTCCATCTGCCTGGACTGTTTAGATGTGTTTTCTCTCATTCTGCCTAATCCCTTCCCAAATAATACCTCCTTATTCCCCAGAGAGCCTAATGCTATATCTAGTGAAGAATTTCAAATATTTTTAACTGGGTAACATAGTTCATGTATTTTTCTCTACTGGAGAAAATATAGGAACAGCCATTTCTAATGAAACTAGCTTCCAGATGTGAGGATCTGCCTCATTGTTCATGGGATAGGATATTATTATTATATGCCATGTGCATTATTAACCATAGTACCCAGTGGATAAAATTGGCATAGAGCACTTGTCCTTAGGTCCTGAGAAATTTGAAAAATTAAGATTTTTTGCTTTCAAAAGGGATGTAAAAGCATTTCTTTCTGACTAAATGGATTTTATCCAACTGCCTAATTCATTATGCTAAAACCATAAAGCAATTTCCTGTGCAAAGTCTAACTCACATGCTTTCTGTTGTCAAGTGTTTGAATTTCAGATTAGAAATGTGTTCATTTGGATAGCATGAAAGGAAAGCTTTGTTGTCAGCTTTGCTTTATGTTCTGCCAGAAGCCAAATCCCTCTTCTTCAGCAATCACCAGCAAAATACCAGACTTTACTTCACTCTGGACTCAACTATCTTGAAACAAACACAAATGCCTTTGACCTTTTGTGGGCTAATTTATGCTTTGAGGTTTGTTTTAGCTATTAATAGTTTTATAATGATTTCTGACAGATAGTAGGAAATGTTTAGGGTCCACAAATTATTCTGTACCCACAGCTACCAGAAAATAATTTTTTTTACCATTAATAATACCTAAAGCAGTTTAAATCTATCAGTCAATTGGTCTTTTTTTGTTCCAAAATAGTGAGAACTGAACTGTTGTTACACCTTTTTAAAAACCTCTGCTTGTCATGAGCTATCATTTACTCAGAAATATTTTCTACTCACTTACTGTTACTAGTGACATTTTCCTCTTATTGATCTTAGAAAACATTACTGCTCAGAAAGTCAAAGGTCACATTTTAGCCTGGAGGAAACAAAGCCTAGTAAAAATAACCTAATACTCTTGGGAGGAAAAAATACATGTGGTTAAGTTTAAGTGGTACAGAGGGCTGAGGGGAAATTGAGGCAGAACTTTTCTTATGCAAATTTTTTAGCATTATGTGAAACTTGGAAAAAAATGTGCTTCACAGTAGCACCACAACGTTGTTGGATAATTGTCAATTCTAATTCAGCAAAGAAGCACACTTCATGATCAGAATATTCTTCATTTCTGATAGTATTTAATGTTTCTATTTTATAGTTATTATATTTTTCCATTCTAATATTAATCTGCCCCCTAGATATTAAAGTAGTATTCAGTTCAGAAGAATGAGTATGAATCCCTATCAAGCCCGGTTGGTTTGTCCATGAGTATTGCTTAATTGTTTCTCTTCTTTTTTTTTTTTTTTAACAAGAGAAAGTTCCTTGTTTTAATGTGAGAAAATGTTTATATCAGGAAATAATTGGTGTAAAAAAGTAAAGACATCAATTTAATAAAGAGTAAGAGTACCCACCAAGTAGCCCACTTTCAAAGAGGAACACAGGGAAATAGTCACTCATAGCACTTTGTATAATTTTTGTTAGATTTTGAGTGTAAAATATTTAACAAATAATGTTTGTTACCATTTTTTAAAAATTTTTTTCTCAGAATGTAACCTAAACATGATTGTGAGAACATCTGAAAACAGTGACTTGTCACTTATTTGATACTACCTTGTACAATGGAAATTTGCCTAATTTTCTTGATGATCATTTTCCAGATTTGACTACAGTGCAAAGACAAAATTAGTTGTTTTTTTTTTTTTAGTGTGGGAAAGATTCTTGAGAAAAACTATAATTTGGTAATGTTAAAATTAGAAAATTAATTACCTACATCCCCTTAATATTTCTATAACTCTAGTCCCAGTCTGTGATGTGGGATTATCCTTGAAGTTTAACTGATTTTTGAAATTAGCAATTTGGTTACTGAATAATCAATTGTATTCCAGTGCCGAGTTTCTGCCATCCTCTTTTCCAGTTTTCCCAGCAGTTGCTGTCAAATGGTGAGTTCTTTTTTTTTTTTTTTGGAGGGGGAATGCAGGGCAATTGGGCTTAAGTGACTTGCCCAAGGTCACACAGCTAGTGTGTCAAGTGTCTGAGTCCAGATTTAAACTCATGTGTTCTCAATGCCAGGGCCAGTGCTCTACTCACTGTACCACCTAGCTGCCCCCAAATGGTGAGTTCTTATCCCAGAAACTGGAGTCTTTGACTTTATCAAAAAGTAAATTACTACATTCATTTACCACTGTGTCTTGTTTACCTAACCTAATCTACTGATCCACCATTCAATATCTTAGCCATTGCCAAAAGGTTTTGATGATTTCTGCTGCATAAAATAGTTTTACATCTGATATGTCTAAGACATTTTCCTTTGCCCTTTAATTTTATTAATTCCCTTGATATTCTGGACCTTTTGTTCTTCCAGATGAATTTTCTTATTACTTTTTCTAGCTCTGCAAAATAATTTTTTGGTAGTTTTATAGGTATGTAAATTAATTTAGGTAAAATTATCCTTCTTATTATATTAGCTCAGCCTACCCATGAACAATTGATGTTTTTCCATTTTTTTAGATCTGACTTTATTTGTGTGAAAATGTTTCATAATTGTGTTCATATAGTTCCTGGGTTTGTTTTGGCAGATAGACTCCCAAATATTTTATAATGTCTACAGTAACTTTAAATGGAATTCCTCTTTCTATCTCTTGCTGTTGGGCTTTGTTAGTAATATATAGGAATGCTGAGGATTCATCTGGGTTTATTTCATGTCCTGTAACTTTGCTAAAGTTTTTTTTTATTGTTTCAATTAGTTTTTTAGTTGATTCTCTAGTATTCTCTAAATAAATCATCATATCATCTGCAAGAAATGATGACTTAGTTTCCTCTTTGCTTATTCTAATTCCGTCAATTTCTTTTTCTTCTCTTATTGCTAAAGCTAACCTTTCTAGTACAATATTGAATAACAATGGTGATGATGGACATCCTTGTTTCACTGCTGATCTCATTGAGAAAATTAGCTTATTCCCATTATGTAAGGCTTGCTTATGGTTTTAGATAGATGCTGTTTATAATTTTGAGGAAAATTACATTTATTCCTATGCTCTATAGTGTTTTTAGCAGTAATGGGTGATGTACTTTGTCAGAAGCTTTTTCTGCATCTGTTGAGGTAATCATATGATGTCTATTAATTTTATTAATCATATTGTTAATTATGCTGATAGTTTTCCAAATATTGAAGCAGCCTTGCATTCTTGGCATAAACCCCACCTGGTCATAATGTATCTGTAATCTATTTGCTAATCTTTTATTTACAATTTTTGTATCAATAGTCATTAGGGAAATTTATCTACAATATTTTTCTTTGTTTTGTCTCTTCCTGGTTTAGGTACCAGCAACATATTTGTATTCATAAAAAGAAAATAATTTTCCCAAATCATTTATGTACTATTGGAATTGATTATTTATTAAATGTTTGGTAGAATTCATTTGTAAATCCATCTGCCCCAGGAAATTTTTTTTCTTAGGGAGTTCTTTGATGGCATGTTCAATTTCTTCTTCTGAAATGGGGTTGTGTTTCATTTATACTTCTGTTTATTTGGGCAATTTTATATATTTTTTTAAAAATATTTATCCATTTCACTTAGATCATCAGATTTGTTGGCATACATTTGGGCAAAATAGCTCCTAATCATTGTATTAATTTCCTCTTCATTGGTGGTGAATTCACCTTTTTCATTTTTGATACTGGTAATTTAGTTTTCTTTTTCAAATCAAATTAACTGAAGGTTTATCTATTTATTTATTTTTCATAAAACCTGCTCATAGTTTTATTAATTAGTTCAACAGTTTCCCTTGATATTTCCTTGAAAGATGGTGTCCAGGCTCTTTTCTGGTCGCAGCTTTCAAGTAGTCTAGTAATTCTTAAATTATCTCTCTTGGATCTATTTTCCAGGTCAGTTGTTTTTTTCCAATGAGTTATTTGATATTTGATATTTTGTTCTGTTTTTTCATTTTTTTTAAATTTTGATCAGCTGATTTTTGATGTCTCATAGAGTCATTAGCTTCCACATGCCCAGTTCTAATTGTTAAGGAATTATTTTCTTCAGTTAGCTTTTGTACCTCCTTTTCCATTTGGACAATTATACTTTATAAGGAGTTATTTTCTTCAGTGGATTATTTTCCATTTGGCCATCTGTATTTTTAATGAATTAACTAATTCATTTTTAGTTTTCAACATTCACTTTTATCAAATTTTGAGTTCCAAATTTTTTTCTCCCTCTCTCTTCTCCACCTCCCCAAGATGGTATGCAATCTGATATAGGCCATATGTGTACAATCATATTAAACATATTTCTACATTAGTCATGTTATGAAAGAATAATCACAGCAAAAGAGATAAACCATGAGAAAGAAAAAAAACAGGAGAGAAAATAGCATGCTTTAATCTGCATTCAGACTCCATAGCTCTTTCTCTGCATGTGAATAGTATTTTCCATTGTAAGTTTTTTTTGGAATTGTCTTAGATCATCCTATTGCTGAGAAGAGCTAAGAAAGCCTATGAAATAAATGGTTCTGTTTCTGTGTACAATTTTCTCCTGGTTCTGCTCACTTCTCTCAGTATCAGGCCATGTAAGTCTTTCCAGGTTTTTCTGAAATCTGCCCATTAATCATTTCTAATGGAACAATAGTGTTCCAGTACATTCAAGTACCACAACTTGTTCAGTCATTCCCCAATTGATGGGCTTCTCCTCAATTTCTAATATTTGCCACCACAAAAAGAACTTCTATAAATCTTTTTGTACATATTGGTCCTTTTCTCTTTTTATGATCTCTTTTGGATATAGACCTAAGAGTGGTATTACTAGAACTAAAGGCACGCAGAGCCAATTGTATTTTTTAAGAAATTGTTTTCTTGATTCATAGGGGTGGAGCCAAGATGGCGGCTGGAAAGCAGGGACTGGCATGAGCACCCCACCTAGCCCCTCAAAAAACCTATAAAAAATGGCTCTGAACCAATTCTAGAACTGCAGAACCCACAAAGTGGCAGAGGGAAGCAGGGCTCCAGCCTAGGACAGCCTGGATGGTCTCTGGCTAAGGTCTGCCCTGTACAGAGCTGGCAGCTGAGGGGAGCAGAGATGAGCAGAGCCCAGCGTGGGCGGCGGGGACCAGACCAGGAGCCGGGTGGAGCATGCCATAGCTTCCTGAATCAGTGAGCTGCAACAGTTACCAGACTTCTCAACCCACAAACAGCAAAGACAACACAGAAGGTTAGTGGGAAAAGCTGCAGGGACTGAGTTTGCGGTTTGGCCACCACCCCTGGGGCAGCGGAGGTGGGGCAGCTTTAGAACTACTGCTGCAGTTGCTTCTGGCCCCAGGCCCACCTGGTGGGAGGAGTTAAGTGGCAGAACAGAGCAGGAGTGAAGAATCTGCTGAAGATCTAAGCCCAGTCTGGGTAGGGGATTCTTGGGGAAGGAGGAGTGCTGGTGAGGCAGCGCATCTGCCCAAGCATGGAACATAGAGCTTTTTAGTCTACAAGCAGTCATCCTGCTGAAAAACTCAAGGGTCAAGTAAGTTGGCTGGGAACATGGCCAGGTGGTGAAAACACACCCAGATTCAGTCTCAGACTCTGGAATCCTTCTTAGGGGACAAAGAAGACCAAAACATACAGTCAGAAGAACTCACCAAAGTCATAGAGCCTACAACAAAAACCTCCAAGAAAAACATGAACTGGCCTCAGGCCATGGAAGAGCTCACAAAGGATTTGGAAAAGCAAGTTAGAGAAGTAGAGGAAAAACTTGGAAGAGAAATGAGAAGGATGAGAGAAAACCATGAAAAACAAGTCAATGACTTGATAAAAGAGACTCAAAAAATACTGAAAAGTATACTGAAGAAAACAACACCTTAAAAAATAGACTAA
>CM053622.1:385163436-385185984 GCA_028646595.1 Phalanger gymnotis
GGGGTGACGGAGGGGAAGGCTGACTGGGGAACAGGGCAACCAGAGTGTACGCCATCTTGGAGTGGGGGGGGTGGAAATGGGGAGAAAATTTGTAATTCAAACTCCCGTGAAAATCAATGCTGAAAACTAAACACATCAAAAAAAAATAATAAAATAAAATAGAAATTCAAAAAAAGAAAAAAAAGAAATTGTTTTCTTCAGTCAATTTTTGTCCTTCCCTTTCAAGCTGTTGACTCTCTCTTGCATAATTCTCATTTATTTTCAAATTTTTCTTCTATCTCTCTTATTTGACTTTTAAATTCCTTTCTGAGCCCTCCAAGAAGGCTTCTGGGGCTTGGAACTAATTCATATTCCCCTTTGAGGTTTCAGATGTAGGTATACTGACAATGTTGTACTGTTCTGAGTTTGTTTTGATCTTCCCTGCTCCTCTACTGCCCCTATACATGGCCTATGGGCCATGTTCATTTTTGCTTCTTGTTTATTTTTGTCCTATTTCATGGCTTTTAAAGTTGAGCATTCTTCCTGGTCCAAAGGGGGCACTGTCCCAAGCTTCTCATGCTGGGAGCCAGGGTCCTGGTCACTGGCTTGTTGCACTGTGGCCTCAGGTTCTAGAAGCTTGCTTCACTTCTCTGGGGTGGCCTGGCCTCATTGCACCTGTTATTGTCTGGTTTTCAGGGCTGATAAGAAAACCAGAGCTACAGAAAATTTGTGAAATGCAAAAAGAGGAGGACAGAGATAAGATAGCAAAGAAAGGTGGCAACTCACCTGAATCTACCAAATTTATCTCCAAACAACTATGAAATAATGTATCAAAATGAATCCTAGAGTGGCAGAACTAACATAAAATAATTTTCCAAGATAAGACAACTTAGGAAGTTGGCAGAAAAGGACTGTCCTACTTGGGCTGCACTATCTGAAAGCCATGATAAAAAAAAAGCCTGCACATCATATGTAAAGAAGTTATCAAGGAAAACCACCCTCATATCCTAGAACCAGAAGGTAAAAAAGAAGTTGAAAGAATCTACCAATCACTTCTTGAAAGACATGCCAAAATGAAAATTCCAAAAATGATATAGTTAAATTACAGAACCCACAAGTTAAATACAAAATACTGCAAGTAGCCAGAAAGCATTCAGGTATCATGTATCCATAGTGAGGATTGCACACGATGCAATATCAGCTCCCACAGTAAAGCATCAGAAGGCTTGGAATATGATATTACTGAATGCAAAGATGCTAGGATTACAACCAAGAATCACCTCCCCAGCAAAACTGAGTATACTCCTTTAGGGAAAGAATAGAAATTTAGTAGAGGATTTTCAAGCATTCCTGATGAGAAAACTAGAGATGAACAAAAAATTTGATTTTCAAATACAAAACTCAGGAGAAGCATGAAAACATAACCTGGAAATAGAAAACACAAGGCATTCAAAAAGGTTGAACTCTTTACATCCCTACATGGAAAGCTAATACTTGTAACTCAAGGATTTTATCACAATTTGGGCACTTAGAAGGAGTATATATAGACAGAGGGTGCTTACAAAGTTAAGATGGGATAATATAAAAACAAAATTAATGGGTGAGGAAGAGGATTGCACTTGAAGAAGAGGGAAGGGAGTGGTGGAATGGGGCAAATTAACTTACATGAAGAATTATGAAAGACTTTTTACAGTGGAAAGTATTGCTTGAACCCTACTCAGCAGAATTGGAAGAAAGAGGAAATAACATGTTTGCTCAGTTAAGTATAGAAATCTATCTTACCCTATAAGAAAGCAGGAGAGGATGGGAATAATAGAATGGGAGAGAGAGAGAGACAAACATACAGACAGGCAGAGACAGAGAAAGAGAGAGACAGACAGACAGAGACAGAGAGAGACCAGGAGATAGAGACAGAGATAGAAAGAAACTGAGACAGGCACAGAGAGAAACACAGAGAAACAGAATGATACAGAGGGAAACACACACAGAGAAAGAAGGGGGGTGTTAAACAGGAGGAAAATTAGGATGGAAGGAAATACACAGTTAGTAATCAAAACTCTGAGTATGAATGGGATGAATTTACCCATAAAATGGAAGCAGATAGCAGAATGGATTAAAAACCAGAATACAACCATATGTTTTTTACAAGAACAAGTAGAGAGACATACAAAGCATATAAGTAAGGGACTGGAGTAGAATCTATTATGCTTTAGCTGAAGTAAAAACAAAAAGCCAGGGTAGCAATCATGATCTGAGACAAAGCAAAAGCAAAATGAGGTTTAACTACAAAGGAGAAGGAATGAAACTAAGTCATGTTAAAAGGTACCACAAATAATGAAGACATATCGATACTAAAAACATATGCACAGGTTTAAGAGAATCATGATGGTAATAACCAGGCTCTGATGAACTAGCAGATTTATTCACTGCCTCTTACACCTGCCTTCAGCTTCAGAGGACAGACTGGCCCCAGTGCCTTGGGGAGAAGGCAATCATGGCCTATAATGCCAGGGGAAAGTGACAGTGGGAACAGTGGCAGCCCAGGCCTAGGGGAGAGGCTGCCTTGCAGGGTGAATGTGACCAACCCTACTACCCACCTAGACCTCCCTCCCAGAGGGCCCAAGATGCTGACTGACCCCATAGCAACCATGGCATCCAGGGGCTGCAACGACACCATGCAGATCACTCTGAAGATCCTCCTAGCAACAGACCTTCAGGATTGACATCAACCCTGAGGAGACAGTTGAGGCAATGAAAGAAAAGACTGAATCTGGAAAGGGAAAGGATGTCTTTCCAGTAGCAGGCCGAAAATTAATTTATGCAGGAAAATCCTTAGCGATGATACTGCTCTCAAAGGATACATAATTGATGAGAAGAACATTGTGGTGGTTATGGTGACAAAACCCAAAGCAGCAGCTATTTCAACACCATCACCAGCTACAACTTAACAATCAAATCATGCTACCACTACTACAGTTATTTCATCTACAGCAGCATCTGTGGCTCAAGCCCCAATTCCTTCCCCTGCCTTAGCTCCTGCCGGTACACCTATGTCTGTCACCCCAACACCAGCTGCAGTAGCTTGTAAACCTATACCTACTAGTACTCTTAAGGAAGAGAAACCAGCAGAGAAGCCAGCAGAAACTCCTATTGGTATTAGCCCAACATGTTCTGACAGACTTTATGGGCACACAGAATCTCAGTTTAATGAATACCACTATACTGTCCACTTCTATATAATCAGGATATTTCTACATCCTGACCAACAGTCCATACTAACATTGCTTTGCTGATTTGGAAACAGTAAAAACTCACTAATTCAGAGGCCACTTATGCGGATACCTCAAGTATCCAGAACACCACCAAGAACCTGATAGTAAGCAAAAAAAAAAAAAGAAAGAAAGAAAGAAAGAAAAGGGAAAGAATAGAAAAAAGAGGCCTTTGAACGGTCAAAATAGGTATTATAAGGTCCATAAGGCTCATGCCTTTTACTCATGGGAAAATTCCACATAGTCTCATTCAAAACCCATTTGCTTATTTAGGGACATAGTTTTAAATGATCCTGGTTATAAAGGGGCTCCTTTTTGGTAGCAACATTGATAATATCAAAAAGTGATAACAAAGTATAACACAGATAATAGAACTGGAGAAAAAAGCCTTACCATTTAATTAAAGATAAATAATCTAGCAAACCTCAGTGATTTTGCTGATATTCTTCCTCTAATCTCAGTACAATACAGTAATAATTGGTGTGCATCATTATTACCCTAAGCCAAAGAAAGGATTAAGTATACTCTGTTTAAGAGGTTGGAGAAACATGAGATACAGTTAGAGAAAGACTTCTACTTAAAATGGTTAAATTTTTTAGATTGATGCTTTACATGCTGAGCTTTAGTTATTCAGAAAATTAATGTGAGAAACTTCATTTCTCTGAGACTGAATAAATTAAGTATATAGCCTAATTTTTAATGATTTTGAGTCCTATATTGCATTTGTCCATTTAACAATGATATTGACAATGTTGTACTGTTCTGAGTTTAGGGTGAAGTAAGCCATTATCAACACTATTGTTCAATGTCATACTAGAAATATTAGCTATAGGAGTAAGACAAGAAAATGAAATTGAATGAATTAGAATAGGTAATGAAGAAACAAAACCATCACTATTTGAAGATATATGATGATATACTTAGAAAATCCTAGAGAATTAACTCAAAAACCTTCTTGAACTAATTAATAACTTTAGCAAATTTAGCAAAGTCAGGATATAAAATAAACCCACATAAATCATCAGCATTTCTATATATTACTGAAAACATCCATCAGCAGGAAACAGAAAAAGAAATTCTATTTAAAATAACTAGAAAATGTAAAATAATTAGGTCTACCTACTAAAACCAACCCAAGAACCATAAGAATGCATTTTTTTAAATTAATGTCATTTCCACAAGATTTTGAGTTAAACTTTCTCCCCATCCCTATCCTCTCCCCCAACCCAAGATGACATGTATTCTGATTGCCTCTTTCCCCAGTCTACCTTCCCTTCTATGACCTCACTTCCCCACCCCCTTATTAAACCTTTGTCCTTACTTTCTTCTAGGACTAGTTAGATTTCTATACCTCATTACCTGTGTATCTTATTTCCCCATTGCATGAAAAAAAAAAACAATTTTTGGTTTTAGAACTTTGAGTTCCAAATTCTCTCCCTTCTTCCCTCCCCACCCACCCTCCTTGAGAAGGCAAGCAATTCAATATAGGTTATACATGTATCATTATGCAAAATACTTCCATAATAGTAATGTTGTGAAAGACTGACTATATTTCCCTGTATCCTATATCATCCCCTTTTATTTGGACTCTGTCCCTTTTCAAAAGTGTTTGCTTTTGATTACATCCTCCTCCAATCTGCTGTCCTTTCTGTCATCCCCATTATTTTTCCCCTTCCCCCTTACTTTCCTGTAGGGTAAGATACCTAACTGAGTGTGTGTTATTCCCTTCTTAAGCCAAATCCGATGAGAGTAAGGTTCACTCATTCCCTTTCACCTACCCCTGCTTCCCTTCCATTACAACAGCTTTTTCTTGCCACTTTTGCGTGAGATAATTTACCCCATTCTATCTCTCCCTTTCTCCTTCTCCCAGTATTCCCTTCAACTGCCCTCATACTGAGAAAGGTCTCATGAGTTACAAATATCATTTTTCCATGTAGGAATGGAACAGTTCAACTTTAGTAAGTACCTTATGATTTCTCTTTCCTATTTACCTTTTCATGCTTCTCTTGATTCTTGTATTTGAAAGTCAGATTTTCTACTCAGCTCTGGTCTTTTCATCAAGAATATTTGAAGATTTTAAAGTTCTCTACTTCATTAAAAATCCATTTTTTGGCCTGAAATATTATCCTCAGTTTTACTAGGTAGGTTATTCTTGGTTTTAATCCTAGCTTCCTTGACCTCTAGAATATTATATTCCAAGCCCTTAGATCATTTAGTGTAGAAGCTGCTAGATCTTATGTTATCCTGATTGGGTTTCCAAAATACTCAAATTGTTTCTTTCTGGTTGCTTGCAACATTTTCTCCTTGACCTGAGAAATCTGGAATTTGGCCACAATATTCCTAGGAGTTTTCTTTTTGGAAACTTTTTCAAGAGACAATCAGTGGATTCTTTCAATTTCTATATTACCCTCTGGTCCCAGAATATCCCTGCAGTTTTCCTTGATAATTTCTTGAAAGATGATGTCTAGGCTCTTTTTTTGATCATGGCTCTCAGGTAGTCCAATAAGTTTTAAATTATCTCTCCTGGATCTCTTCTCTAGTTCAGTGGTTTTTCTAAAGAGGTATTTTCACATCATCTTCCATTTTTTCATTCTTTTGATTCTGTTTTACAATTTCTTGATTTCTCATAAAGTCACTAGCTTCCACTTGCTCCATTCTAATTTTTAGGGCATCATTTTCTTCAGTGATCTTTTGGACCTCCTTTTCCATTTGGCTGATTCTGCCTTTCAAGGAAGGCTTCTCCTCATTGGCTTTCTGGAGCTCTTTTGCCATTTGTGTTAGTCTATTTTAAGGTGTCATTTTCTTCAGTATTTTTGGAGTCTCCTTTAGCAAGCCGTTTTCTCATTTTCCATGATTTTCTTGTATCACTCTCATTTTTCTTCCCAATGTTTCCTCTACTTCTCTTACTTAATTTTCCAAATATTTTTTGAGCTCTTCCATGGCATGACACCAATTCATATTTTTCTTGGAGGATTTTGATGTAGGATTTTTGCCTTTTTTGACTTCTTCTGGCTGTATGTTTTGATCTTCTTTGTCACCAAAATAAAATTCTATAGTCTGAGTCCTTTTACACTGTCTGCTCATTTTCCCAGCCAATTATGACTTTTGAGCTCTTTGTCAGGGTATAACTGCTTTCAGAGTGAAGAATGCTCTGTCCCAAGCTTCAGGGGTTTTTTTGCTGCTGTTTTCAAAGCTATTTCCCTGTAAATTTTCAGTTCTTCTGAGGTGGTATGATCCAGTGAGAGATGTTTAGTCTTCTCCTGGCTTGTGCTCTGGTTTGTGAGTGATCTCAAGCACTCCTTTCTGCCATGTAACTACCAAGAGGACTCCCTCTCCATAGCCATAACAAGCTCTGCCACACCAGTGCTCCTTCTCCCCCACAAGAACAACCAACCAGGACTGCAACCCATATCCAACCAGGGCTAAGAAAGAGAATCCTGCCTCAGTTCCAGCAAATAGATCCCTGCACTCCTGTTCTCATCAGCCACTTGATTCCCCCCACTGTCTGTGGGCCTGGAACTCCAGAAGCAGCTGCCACTGCCACTGCTATTGCCACTGTTACTGCAGCCACCTCTGCCACCTTGGGGCTGGTGCTGGACCAAGCCCTTCTCTCACACAAGTCCAATAGTTTTCCCACTGACCTGCTAAATTGTATCTGGCATTTGTGGTTTGAGAAGTCTTGAAGGCATCACAGCTCAGTGATTCAGAGCCCTGATGCCTGCTCCACCCGGTTTTCTCCTGCCTGGTCTGTCCTGGCACAGCCCATGGTGGACTGTGTTCTGCTCCCAACACAGTGTGATAAACCCTTCCCAGAAACCATCCAGGCCATCTTGGGCTGGAGATTTGCTTCACTTTGTCATTTCTTGGTTTCTGCAGCTCTAGAATTGGTTTAGAGTGATTTTTACAGGTGTTTGGAGGGATTTGAGGGAGAGCTCAAGTGAGTCCCTGTTTTCACACTGCCATCTTGGCCCCACCTCTCAAGAATACAATTACAAAACAATTTTCACAAAAAAGAAGTCAAATCTAAAGAAATGGAAAACATGAATTTTTCATGGGTAGGATGAACCAATATAATAAAAGTGGCAATTCTATCTAAATTAATTTACCTATTCACTGTCATACAAATCAAACTCTCAAAAAATATTTTATAGAGCTAAATAATAATAAAATTCATCTGTAAGAACAAAAAGTCAAGAATGTGAAGGGAATTAATGAAAAAATGAAAAGGATGGTGCCTAGATGCACTAAATCTAAAACTTTATTATCAGGTATTGGCTAGTAATGAAAGCAGTAAATCAATGGGCTAGATACAATGCATATTAGTAATTGACCATGGTGATCTAGTGTTTGTGAAACCCAACGACCCAAGCTTTTGAGACAAGAACTTCCTCCTTGAAAAAAAAAACATGTTGGGAAAACTGGAAAACAGTATGGCAGAAACTATGTACAGACCAACATTTTACAATGTATACCAAGATAAGTTTAAAATGGATACATGATTTCAACATAAAAGATGATACCATCAGCAAATTAGGACAATAGAGAATTTCTTACCTTTCAGATTTATGGAAAAGGGAAGAATATATGCCCAAAGAAGTGACAGGAGACATTATAAAATCTAAAATGAATAATTTTGAATAGAGTAAATTAAAAAGGTTTTGCTTTTTCAGATTCAATGAATCTGAAAGAACAAAGGGTCAAGAGCATCAAAGGAATTTATGAAAATGAAAGCAAAAGAAGGTATCTCAGCCATACCAGACTTAAAACTATATTAAAAAGCAACAATCATCAAAATTATTTGGTACTGGCTAAAAAATAGAGTGATGAAACAGTGGAATAGGTTAAGTACACAAGACACAGAAGTAATTAAAATACTGCTTGATAAACCCCAAGACTCCAGCTTCTCCATTAAGAACTCAATATTTGACAAAAACTTCTGGGAAAACAGGAAAATGATATGGAAGAAATTAGGCATAAACTGTTGAGTTCACACCCTATACAAATATAGGGTCAAAATGGATACATGATTTTGACATAAAGGCTGATACCATGACCCAAGCAGAAAGCAACAAATAATTGGTCGGATCTATGGAGAATGGAAGAACTTATTACCAAACAAGAGACAGAGGCCACTATGAAACACAAAATGGATCATTTAGATTGCATTACATTAAAAAGATTTTACACAAACAAAACCAGTGGAATAACGATTAGAAGGAAGGCAGAATGATGAGAAACAAATTTTACAGCCAGTGTTTCTAATCAAGGCCTCACTTCTCAAATATATAGAGGATTGAGTCAAATTTATAAGAATATAAGTTATTTGCCAGTTGGTAAGTGTTCAAAGGATATAAACAGGAAATTTTCAGATAAAGAAATTAAAGCAATCTATAGTCATTTCAAAAAACCATTTTTCAATCACTATTGATTACAGAAATTCAAATTAAAACAACTCTGAAACACCACATCACACATATCAGATTGGCTAACACAATGGAAAAATGAAATGATAAGTGTTGAAGAAGATATGGGAAAATTGTAACACTAATGCATTGTTGGTAGAGTTGTGAATTGATCCAACCATTCCGGAGAGCACTTTGGAACTATACCCAAAGGTCAATAAAACTGTACAAGCCCTTTGACCCAACAGTACCACTTCTAGGTCTGTATCCCAAAGAGATTATGAAAAAGAAATGGACCCACATGTACAAAAAGTATTTATAGCATCTCTTTTTGTGGTGGCCAACAACTGGAAATTGAAGGGATGCCCAATTGAACAAGTTGTGGTATAGAAATGTAATGCACTACTATTGTGCTCTAAGAAATGACGAGCAGAGAGATTTCAGCAAAAAAAAAAGCCTAGAAAGATGTATTGAACTGAGGGAAGTGAGAAGAACCAGGAGAACATTATATGCAGTAACAGCAGTACTGTGCAATGATCAACTACGAAAGGCTTAGCTCTTCTCAGAAATACAATGATCCAAGACAATTCCAAATGACTCATAATGGAAAATGCTATTCACATCAAGAGGAAGAGCTCTGGAGTCTAAATGCAGATCTAAGCATATTATTTTCACTTTCTTTTTCCTTTTTTCTGGTTTTCCCCTTTTGTTCTGATTCTTCTTTTACAACATGACTAATGTGGAAATATGTTTAACATAATTGTACATGTGTAACTTATATCACTTTGTTTGCTGTCTTCAGTAGGTGAGGAGGGAGCAAGTGAGAGAGAAAGATTAGGAACTCAAAATCTTATCGACATGAATGTCAAAAACTCACTTTTCACATATTTGGGGGAAAAATAAAATACTATTAAGTGAGGGGAAAAGAAATTGTTCATCTAATGAATGTAAAGTTATATGAAAAAATCTACATGTACTGATGCTAAGGGAAGTATCCAGAGCCAAGAAAACAATATTCATAATAACTATAATAATGTAAATGGAAAGTAAAACTACACACATACAAATCAAAAATGTTTTCTCATTACCTATTCTAATTCCTTCAATTTCTTTTTCTCTTTCATTTTTAACTTATTGCTAAAGCTAACATTTCTAGCACAATACTGAATAATTTTGGTGATAATGGTCATTCTTGTTTCACCTCAATCTTATTTCTGGAAGTTTCTAAGCTATCCCCATTACATATAATGCTTGTTCAAAGTTTTAGATAGATAGTACTTACTTTAAGATCAAGTATGTCTCATAAAGAGATATAAGATTTACCATAACCTACCACTTCATGAAGATGAGAAGCACAGTCATCTTTTCCAATTTTGCAAGTGTTACACATTACATGTGTTTTCATAATTTTTCAAAGTGTTGATCAGCTACACTGATTTTTTTTTTTGTTGTCTTTGTCTTAAAAGATTCATTTGTTACATTGGGTGCCTCTCTGGTAAGGGGAGGAAGAGGAATGATGGAGATAACTATGATGATGAAAAAAACAGAAACCTTCGATAAAAAACTTTTAAAAATGTTTTAAATAGAAAAAGAAAGTAGATTGAGGTGAAATAATTTAAGAATTATTAGAATACATAAAAGCCATGACCAAAAAAAATACCTAAACATCAAATTTTTAAGAAATCATCAAGGATAATTGCCCTGCTGTGCTAGACTAAAGGGGTAAAATAGAAATTAAAAAAATCACCTGATCACCAAATATGTCCTAAAAGAGATCTCAAAAAGAAAACTTGCATTAATATTATAATAAAATTCCAGAGTTCCGAGGTCAACGAAAAAATAGTATAAGCATCCAGAAGAGAAAAATTCAAATATCATGGAGCTATAATTGGGATGATGCTATATTTAGGAACTTATATGCTAAAGACTCAAAATCTCTGGCATTCATTGCAAGACCAATAATAGTCCCTAGCCCAAGTCTTTATGGCTTGTTGTTTATGTTTTGCTATGTTAGAATGAGTAAAAATAGCAGCTGTTTTCTATTTTAATTGGAAACTTTCAGGGTCATCCCCTTTCAGATTGATATTTTTGTGATGGTAAATTAGGCCATGTTTTTGTCTCAATTCTAACCTAGCCCTTATTCATTTAATGAGTATAGCCTCAGACAAACCAATACCTTTGAAAGACTTCAGTTTAGAAAGGTCAAGGTCACATAATGCATCCCCAGCCATGACCAGTTATTTTAACTTTTGTGTTGTCACCGGACTTTGATGAATCTGGAGGAGAGACTACAGTTCACAACTTTGCCCAGCTCTGCCCCACTTAAATCTAATTCAAATGCAAGTCAAGACATCACCCTCAAGATATTACTGTTTCTCTTTGACAATGAAGGATAAACAACAAATAAACAACAGGGTTGCTTGGAATGCAATACTCTGGATGGCAAAGTGGTAGGATTACAAGCAAAACTAACCTACCAAGCAAAAATGAGTATAATCCTTCATGGAGGAAAAAGATATTTAATAAAATAGAGGACTTTCAAGCATTCTGATAAAAGATCAGAGCTAAATAAAAAGTTTGACTTTCAAATATAAGAAGAAGAAACATAAAAAGAAAAACATGAAACAGAAATTATAAGGGATTCAATAAGTTTAAACAGTTTACATTCCTACATAAGAAGAGGATAGTTGTAACTCCTAAGAACTTTATCATTATTAGAGCAGTTAGAAGAACAATATATCAATACAGGTCATGAGTATGAATTGACTATGATGGGATGGTTTCAGAAAAATAAATTTAAGAACTGAGAAAAATGAATGCACTGGGAGAAGGGGGAAGGGAAAGAAAGAATGATGCAAGTTATCTCACATGAAAAAGGCATCAATACAACTTTAACAGTGAAGGGAAAGATGGTAAGGATGGGAAATGCTTGAACCTTATTCTCATGAGATTTGGCTCAAACAGAAAACAATGTACACACTCAGTACAGACATCTGTTTTGTCCTACACAGAAGTAGGAGGGAAAGGGACAAGTGAAGTAGAGGGTTAAAAAAAGTGGACAGATTGTGGGATGTAGTGGTTAGACTTTTGAGGAGGAAAAATGAAAGAGAGAAGGATATTTGAGGGGATAGTATGAATGAAAATATACAATTAGTAATCATAATTGTGACTATGAATAGGATGAACTTACCGGTAATACAAAAGTAGTGTACAAAGTGCATTAAAAACTAGAATCTTACAATATGCTGTTTGAAGAAACATACTTGAATCAGAGAGATACATAGAAAGTAAAGACAAGGGGCTGTGATAGAATCTGTTATGCATCATCTGAAGTAAAAAAAATAGCAGAGGTAGCAATCATGACCTCAGAAAAAGCAAAATTAGATCTAATTAAAAGAGGGAAGCAGGGAAACTGCATTTTGCTAGACAATAAGGTAATAAGAATACCAAGCATATATACACCAAATGATATAGCACACAGATTCATAAAGGAAAAATTAAATTAATAAGAGGATGAAATAAGCCATAAAACTATATTAGTGGAGTTTCTCAACTTTCCCCTCTCAGAACTAGATAAATCTAACAAAAAACCAGGAAAGAATTTAACAAAGAAACATGAACATGAATATAATTGTAGAAAATTTGGATGTAATAGACTTCTTTGCAATATATTGTACATACACAAACTTCACAACCAAATGCAGAAAACCAGAAATACTAAATTCATCCTTTTCAGATCATAATGCCATAAAAATTGCATTCAAAAAAAGGGCTCTGGAAACATAGATTATAATTAATTAGAAATTCAATGATGTAATCCTACAGGATGAGCAGGTAAAAGAAATCACAGAAATAAAAATTAATTCCATTAAATAAAATGATAATAATAAGACAACATACCACAATTTATGGAATATAGTCAAAGCAGTACTCAGGGGAAATTTTTTTATCTCTAAATCTCTAAAAGAACAGATCGGTGAATTGGGCATGCAACTCAAAAAATAGGAAAATAGCAAATTAAAAATCCCTAATTAAATGCCAAATTGGAAATCCTATAAATCAAAGGAGAGATTGATAAAATTTAAATTTAAAAAATTGAGCTCACAAATAAAACTAAGTGTTGTTTGAATGCTGAAACCAATAAAATAGACAAGCCATTTGTAAATGTAATTTAAAAAAAAACAAATTATTGATATAAAAATGAAAAGACTTGTCACAAATGAAGATGAAATAGCAGTTGTTAGAAAACAATTGCTAGGAGCTAATTTGGTCAATTATATATCAACGAATCTAAAAATCTAAGTGAAATGAATCAATATTTGCAAAAGAAAAAAAAATTCTCCAGATTAACAGAAAAGGAAAAAGAATACTTAAAGAATCCCATTTTAGGAAGAAAAATGAGTGGGGTCGGGGTGATAGAAGGGAGGGCAGACTAGGGGAAGGGGTAATCAGAATGCATGCCATCTTGGGTTGCAGGGAAGAGAGAGATGGGGAGAAAATTTAGAACTCAATATCTTGTGGAAATGAATGTTTAAAACTAAAAATAAATAAATTAATAAAAAAAAAAGAGAGAAAATGAACAAACCATAAATGAACACCTCAAGGCAAATACCCCAGACCAGGTGGATTCACAACTGGATTCTACCAACCATCTAAAGAACAATCAATTCCAAAACTGTATAAATTATTTGGAAAAATATGTTTTAAAAAAGAATCCTACCAAATTCTTGTTACAACACAAATATGGTGCTGATACCTAAGCCAGAAAGAGTAAAAACAGAGAAAGAAAACTATAGAACAATTTTCCTAATGGATAGTGGTGTAAAAAAATTAAATGAAATTCTAGTTCATGTTTTCTTTTTTTCTGAAGTACTATTGATTTTCAAACTTAAATTATCAGGTTTCTACTACAAACAAAATTAACTTAGAAAGAGAACAACAGGGACAGCTAGGTGGCGCAGTGAGTAGAGCACCGGCCCTGGAGTCAGGAGGACCTGAGTTCAAATCCAAACTCAGACACTTGATACATGTACTAGCTGTGTGACCTTGGGCAAGTCACTTAACCCCAATTGCCCTGCCCCCCCAAAAAAAACAAAACAAGAGAGCAACAAAAATATTGTGAGGTAATTTTATATTATAAAGGGACCTAACATCAAAAACAATAGATGATAATTAAAACACTGAAAAATTGTCCTTGTTCTGTGTTATTTCATTAGATACTTTACTAACACATTAACCAGATATTCCCAAGTGTAAAAGAGCCTCTCCTCTTCTCTCCTTCCACTTGAACCTTGTCTTTCTTCCTCACCCCAAGAAATCCTGGAGCTACATGCATATTTTAGGGGTAGGGAGAATGGGAAAAAATATTCTCTCAGAGGAACATAAACCATTCATTACCTAAAGCAAAAATTAGGATTTTCTCTCAGCTTTAAAAGATTTTGCTTCCCATGTTAACAAACATCATATAACAAAGTTACTTAAGAAAACAGCTCTAAGTGCATTCTCAGGTAATACAAAGAAATGTTCATATATGCCTTTTTGGTGTAGGAAATTCTACCTAGCTTATCAAGCTTTATTGGTTAGTGCCTATTTTGCCCTGTTTATCACCTAGTTTCTTAAGTAGGCACAGAAAGCAAACTTTCTGTGAATAATAAATGACTATGCAAAGGTAAGATTCAAATTATTCCCACCCATTAATATTTAATTCATCTATCAAGCTAAAACAGAAATTAATCAATCAATTAAAGATTTTAAACAGAAAAATCCTCTTAAGCCATTTGATGAACTGCAGTGATGTTACAGAAGAAGTCTGCTCTCATAGAATGATGGAGTAGGCTAATGCCTATATAAAACCAGAGAACTAGTTCAGAGCCTAAAAATTTGAACAAGCTGAGGGGGGAATGTGTATCTGCTAAACCCTTGAGGAGAATTTAGATGAGGAGAAGGGGCACAGCCCAGAACCTCAGTCTTGGTTTCCATCTTTGACTAGAAGAGGCCCTCCAATCAATGACTTTGGAGCTGAAGTCTTCCATTTTCCCATCAACCTTCTGGTAGCATTTATGGATCAGCTAATGGCACTGTATGTCTCAATAATCAAGGGTAAACTGGATGCAGACTTATTGCTCTACAAAGATACCAGAAAGAAAAAAACAAAACCACCAGTACATTTTATCTGGAGGAACATCTGAGGGCTAGTAAAAAGACTCCCAAGAGCTGTGAGTTATTCCTTTGACACATATGTTCTAATTTTGATCCTACCTTCCCTTGGACTCTATATGTATGTAAGAGAATGTGTCACAGATTTTTGTGGTAAACATTTGTAAATACTATACTACCTTATTAACACCAGCAAGACTGGAATTAAAGAGTACCTCAAGTGATCAATCCTCATCAACTTATGCAGCTTTTTTAAAATCCATAATGCAAAGAAAATAGATAGAATGAAAAATGATTTGAAAGTAAAATTATAATTAAAAAATCAAATATAGTAAAATTATAATAAAATTGATGTGGTTGGCACTTATAATATTAAAACATCCCTTTCTAAAAGCTAATTAAGTCTGGCTAACTAATTGCTAATCAACTAATATTATTGGAATGAACACACTGGAATGAGAGCTTGAGCTAATAGTTTTGGAAAAACCACCCCCAAACCCTTAGGGATAACCCTGAGAGGAGAAAAGGATGTAGGAGCCATGCTACAGGAACCTAACTTACCATTGCCCATGGGAGTAAGGGGCTCTTACTTATATGCAGTACAAGTATATAAATATAATGCCATATTACTGTTACTATTATTATTATCTGGGTCCTCAGCTGTTCTCAGGCTATACTAATTACACTCTGTGGAAACCAAACAGCGCAATATAATAACAAATATGCTCCATTGAATCCAGGCCATTTTGATGTCTTAAAATCACCCAGTATTTTCATTTTCATATACAGATGATGGTATTTTAATGTAACAAGAGACATGAAGAAATAACACATTATGTAAATGTGGTAACAAATATAAAATGATAAATTAGCAAGCTACTATTTAATTATTACTGTGACTAAAACCTGTAGGTGGTGCCATGGCTAATGAACCCGAACTTGTTCTGGTTGACTGCAGTATTCTTTGGAAACATTTCCATTTAATTTGTTTGCTGCTAGTGCCTCTCACTGAAGTAGATAGCATCTGTTTAATGAGCTCCCACTTCATTACAAAGCTGTACTACTTACTGAGTCATTCTCCTTAAGAATGCAGGCTATGTTCTCCAGTGTTGTTTTAAAGCAAATACTAATTTATGATTACTTGTCATATTAGGCCATTGAAAATTGTACTCACAATGCCTTGCATGAGCAGAATGCTAATGACCTGATTATGGACTATAGTGACATCTCTTGCTTACAATCTGTGGATATAAATTCAGATCCCAGTGCAATAAAATACTGGTTTATGAACAAAAGAGGCTGTTTCAAAGAAAAAAAAAACAATTAATAAAAAGGCTCTCAAAGGCAAACTAACCCAAGGATGACCTGATCCACTGTACATAGATCACCAGAAGTGCCTGGTTTTACCATCTCATGTACAAAGGAAGATAAAGAACTATCACACATGGTCATTTGCTAATTGAAGTATGGTGCCCACTCAAGCCTGATCCTGACGTGATATCTGAAACCTCTATTATATGGGTAAATCCTATGGATAAATCTGAAAATGGAGCCATGTAGAGGAAAGTCAAGTCTAATCAATATTTTTTTTCTGAAAAGCAGTATTTGTCTCCATCTAATACTTTTAAACATTCCTCATTCACATTTTTTAGAGCATTTTCCCTTTTAGATGAAAAAAAATTAGCAAAATTTCTCTCTCAATAGCTATCTCTGAGCTTATAACTTTTAATTAGCACTCTCCCAATAAATTAGAACTAGGAGAAGATATGTTTCATCCATTTTAGCTGGTTGCCTTTTTACATAGTTATATTTATTTTGTCTAGGGATTATTTGGTTTATTTCAGAGCCTGGTGTCCTTGCTGGTGTACCCTGTGCTGGGAATATTTATCTGGGGAAGTACTGAAATGACTAGAATGTTAACAAGTTATACAGATTTTGCTTCAAACAATAGTCATGAAGGTCACTGCCAGAGAAAGAAGTTATGAAATATTCAGAATAGCTTTTATATTCTGAATGTTTAAATGTAGTTTTTCAGAAATAAGTTTTAAATTAGCTTAAACACTACTTTCAAAACTATTTGAACACACAAGGAGAGAATACAACATATATTCCTTCTCCATTTCATTTTACCCTTTCACATAGTTTTTTAAAAAGACACCTTACATCAGGTCTACTCTCCTGAATACGGCTAAGGAAAAGAAAAAATTTAAAAAATAAATTATAATACATATTTCTATTTTGGCTACTGGAATACAGAGATGATTTAATGAGAATGTGACTTGATTTAGAGCCAGCAAATTGGTTTCAAGTTCCCTGACACTTTACTAGCTATGTGATCATGAGCAACTCACTTCCTGTCTCTGAGCCTGTTTCCTCATCTGACAAACTAGGATGACATTTTTATTACCTGATCCATAAGTATGTTTTGAGTAAAGGGTTTATAAGTGAGTTATTATTGTAAACTCTGAAATGAGAGGATTCATGTAGGTGATCTTTAATGTCCTTTAAGTTATAAGATTCTATCACTGTAATTTCCTCTATTTTGAGCCAGAAATAATTATAATGATTTGGACTTTTTATATGTAAGTTATAAGGACTTCAAAAATGAATTAATTAAAGTGATGCTTTTATCAACATGAGCATTCTCTACAGTGACTTAAATCCCAACCCATTGTTTCTTATACTGTGCAACTCTTGTCCATGCACACCTATAACATGGGTCAAGATAAGTGTGAAATATAATCTGATAATCAGTATGAAGGCTGTCCCCAAAGTCTTGGTGCAATTATAAGCTTTGATAATTTCAGAAATATAAATGCTACGAACTTACAAAAACTTGAAATCTTAATCTTTTTTTATTTTTTAACTCATTTGGTTTAATGAATTTCAAAAAATGCAGTTTTAATTTTGACAAGATGAGGCCATGTGTCATTATTCATAGTGTGTGGCAATATCCAGATGACATGTTTCCAGACTGAACATCAGTGGAGGAGTTTCTCTTGTTCAGCCACCTCGCTCGTCAGATCTATCTCCATTAGACTTTTTTGTGGGGTCACATCAAAACAGTCATGGATGTATCAAAACTTCATTTCTTGTATGACCCCAATGCTAGGATTATAAATTCAATCCTTTCAGTCATGGAGTAGAAGCTGAAGAAAATTTTTACAAAATTTGAAAATTAACTAGAGAGATGTATAACACAAGATAGTGGACAGGAAAAAATTTAATAAGTAACATCAATATTTTAAAATAATTAAATTTCCAAATATATATGAATATGTATATAATTTCTTCTATCTTTTGTCCATCCAAAAGAAAAAAGTGACTATTTGTTGTAACAACATTGCTTTTGCCCTTATTTATGCTTCCTTCTAGAAAAGAAATAAAAAATTCTAGAAAAATGAACCAATTTCAACAACATACAAACATGCATTCTAATTTGAAATGTTGCTCAATTTGCTTTTCTGAGAGCATTGCTTATCTATCTGACCTCTGAAGTCAAAGGGATTAATTCTGCTTTAGGATACATAATCATGACACTGAATGAATAAAGCATATTTACAAAGCATATTTGTATGTGATCTGGAGGAAAAAATTCATAGAAATTTTTAAAAATCTTTATCGAAACTAGTTTTTATTTATCTTGACCTGAAATATCTCAACATAAAATTCATGTGGTTGATCAAAATAATATTTTATTTTCAAATTTACTTTCAAATTGTATAGAAGAAGAAGGAAATTCATTTGTTCTTGTCTCTCATCTTTTGAGCATTATAGATTTCCCTTTTTAAACTTATAATGAACTACCACTGCCAAGGAAGGAAAGGAATAGTGTTGCAATTTTTCTCTGTGCAATAAGCAAATTGTGTTTGTTGATTTACATGAAGAGGGAAAAAATCTGCCTCCCCATTTACACATGAGATAATCCAATTTGCTTATTTTGCAAACCAATCAGTAGCTTTTTCCCGTTGGCAATACATTGCCTTCCACTTCCTGCATAAGTGAGAAAGAATGGAAAAGAATATCATTTTAGAAACAAGGCCACATAATGACTGTGCCCAATTTAAAAAAAAAAAAGCAGAGTACATTAAACAAAGAAAAGAGGCAACAGAATTTTTTTAAAAAAGCTGATTGAAAAGAGAAAAGACATGGATGGTTGGCTTTGGAATTTGTTAATCTTTGTCTCAGAAGCTGACTTGCCAAATAGCTTTTTCAAGCATTCCCATCTGTTACAAAGATGTTCAGTTGAAGTCAGCTTAAAGCTAGCATTGGCTACATACGCTTTCACAGAAAAAGTCAGGAAAAAAAAAGATCCATCCATGTCAGAAAAAAAATGTACTACAAAAGTAGAGCCATAGCAGCAGGGGGAAAATGAATGTGGTTTGGAGAATGCGGTTGATATATGCAAAACAGTTTGAATTGGTGATTCTGTTTTCTGCAGCTAATAATAGAGTTCAAATGCAAAAATCTTTCTGAAAGTCTCACACTGCAGTAGATTAAGGAAACATAAATAAATCTTTCTAATTTTTTATGAGATGCAATAAAATTATTAACTTTACTAGGCACATACGTACCTAGTGTCCCTTCCTTTTGAATCATCCTTATGTTAGCATATTCAGCCACAAAGATAGAAAGAAAATGACAAAAGATGTCCAGCTCCCAGAGGAGATATGTAAATAAGACTGTGATGGTAATACCAAAACCTTTCCTTGGCAGTTACTGGATACTATGCATAAAGAAAGTGACAGGCAAAACTAATTTGAGGGGGCTAACCAACAACATCCTTCCATGCAAAAGCAACAACCAAGTGTTTCTTTTCCCAAGGCTATTCAGGGACAAGCCAGAACTCACAATATGCTGCATATTTAGTAGGGGAAATGTGATCATTGATTTTTTTAATGGCTGAAATAAATTTAAGAAAGTTAGCAAAAGTATTCACCATGAATAGTTAGTTCCTTGAGGCTGAACTTTAAGAATATATCAATCAAATGTGGCTGGGAAATGCTTTAGTATGTGGGAAGATTACTAAGGAGGTTACATTTTCTGGAAACAAATCAACCCTCCACAAACCTGTGAACAAAAACTTGTGCCTATGAAGTATCTTGCTCCCTAAAATCTTTCCTCTGAAAGCGGTTTCTTGGACAGCAGCAACATGGTGTCATTTACTGACTTCAGAAATTTGAAAAGACAAATAATAAATGACAGAGACACCACTTCTCCCACTGCTAAGCATAGAATTCCTTCAACCCCAAGGTTTTTTAGTTCCTTCATGAAATTCACCTCAGGAAATTTCTACTCTTTATGTAATTTGACAGTGAGGACTAAATTGCCCATCCAACTAGATCTGCATTGGTGTCAGTGGTCAATTCTTTTCTCTAGACCTTTAGGCCTGCAACCCTCTGTGGGTATTTCCACTTTTTGGCCCTCTTGTCAGAACTAACATTTGAAGCAGTAACAATGCCCCAGTGAGGGTTGAAGATACAGGCAAAAAATAATAATAATTGTATCGAGTGAAAAGCTCTGCCTTTCTATGACCTAAAAGTATATTGTAGATAAAGTAATGATCCTAGTAAAATGTTAGCAAAACATTAGAAACACTTTAGTAAACAAATAATTTAATTTAAATTAATTAATAATGTATTCTCTAGGGCCATTTGTTCTGTTTGACCCTTTACCCTTAGATATTTCTGTACCTAAACTCAGCATGAGTTTCATACTTCCTATTCTTGTCACAGAATCTCTCCATCGTGTACTATTTAATATAGTATGCTCCAGGTGTTCTGTGGTGAATGAATAGTTATATTACTACCTGTCAGACACAATCACACTCTATTCATCATTCTCGGCTGGCTGCATGAAGCTCTGCTTCCAGCAGGCTCCTTCTCTATTTCCTTGTTCAAACGTCTGTGGTGCTTTTGGCCCATCTGTCAAGGCTGTCATTTAGAGGGAAAACAGTATCAACGCTTTAAATATATGGAGTTCTCTATTGAAACAGTGCTGTGATTGAACTGTCAGCATTCTCAATACTTCTGACAGTAATTCATGACTGGTCAGAGCTCCATTTAGGTTGCTATTACTACTGTGACCCTTTAGGGTCACAGCAAGGATTTTTCTTTTACAGTTTGGTCTATAAATAGTGCAATTAACCTTCCAGGAATTACAAAATACTCAAATTTTCTTTCGATTTGCTTAAAACTGGTTACATTTGAAGCTAGAGAAAAGAAAGTCTTCAAAACTTGTGTGGAAACACAGGGAATAGCTATTACTGATAGAATAGAAATGCATATAGTTTGAGGATATCTGTAATGTATGAATTGAGTGTTTCCCTACCCACTTCCTTTTTTGTTTTAGAACAAAATTATGTTTGCTAAAATTTCTAATCGAAATTAAATTGGTTTTGAGCCTAAAATAAAATGTGAAAGGACTTTTGTTCACCCTTTTGAAGAAAATGAAGTAGTAGTTTTCAGTTGTCAAAATCATTACTTACTGAAGCATACTTCTCAAGGTTTCTAGCCCTGGCCAGAACAGAAAGCTAAACACACACACACACACACACACACACACACAAAATCATTATGGAGAGCCATAGTTTATCTAAAATCTTAGGAACACAAGATGCAATGGGATTTTAGATCCTCAATATGCCTGTTTCAAGAACAAATAAATTACCACCTACAATTTTCCTCTGTGCTCAATACCCCCTTTCATTCGAGAACCTCAACTTCTTCCTGGTATTTAGTCATTAAGGAGATATTTTCTCAAGACTGTATATGAAATCTTTAGTGGCACAAAAAAATAAAACAAAAGGCATAAGGCAAGTAAAAAGTCAAGACTTTTGAAACTCAGACTTCAGCTAAAACTACTCTGTGGATTCCCCTCTCCTCTCTCTTTATCCATCCTAGATTAGGGATAAGTAGCTGTCATTTGCTGACAATAATCCATCCATTTTTGCATCTCTATACAAAGTCTCAGACAGATTTTTTTTATCTTATTCAAAGCAGTGACTTGGGGCTGGTCCACAAATTAGATAGAGAGTTTTCTTTGTTTTTGCATTTAAACAACATAAAAACCCCTAACAGGAATGCATAGAATCTTGATGAAGCTCAGTTTCTTCTCAGATGGATGTTTAATTTTTTTTTCCATTTTGCAGGCACGTTTAATGAGTCCAGCATGTCTGTTATTCTCATAGCTCACATAACACAAAGAGATTTTGTTTATTGTACCATTCATTCAATTTGCAAAGCCAATCAACTTCTATAAATTAGTCATACCAAAATTATATGGCTAAAAGTAACTGATCATTTGCTGTCACTATATTTTTCCTGCTTCAATAACAATTTTATCAAATGCTTGGGGAAGGGAAACGAAGAGTTAAATTTTTAGAGTTTTTTTTTTCTTTTGGAAGGACAAGGGTACAGGGGAATTGAGCTGGAGGAAGTGTGTGTGTGTGTGTGTGTGTGTGTGTGTGTGTGTGTGTGTGTGTATTTTAATTCATCAGAGAAATACTAAAGAGATAGCAAATAGTGCCTTTGCTGGTGGGAAGAGAATTTTATTTGTCTTTCACTGACCTTTCTCTAAAAATCCCCTGGCCCACAACAAACAAAAACCACACAATTTTCTGGAAATCTTAATTCAGGTAATACAAGTGAATTTAAGAGGCATTTCATCTTGCACAGTTTATTGGAGGATAAAAGGAGAAAAAAACCTTCCTGTCATGGCCATTGTCTTGTATGCCTCCCCCC
>CM053622.1:385186484-385205854 GCA_028646595.1 Phalanger gymnotis
GGGGGGGGCGAGGAAATGGGGAGAAAATTTGTAATTCAAACGCCTGTGAAAATCAATGCTGAAAACCAAACATGTCAAAAATAAATTTTAAAAAAATATATAATTAGGGAAACTACTTTTGCTAAAATGTACCACAGGCAATGAAGCAACACCAATACTAATCATATACAGCAAATGGTATAGCATTCAAATTCTTAAAGCAAAAGTTAAATGAGTTATGGGAAGAAAGAGACAGTATAACTACACTAGCGGAGGACTTCAACTTTCCCCTATCAGTACTACAAAAATCTAAACATAAAATAAGTGATAAAGAAATTGAGGTGAATAGAACTTTAGAAAAGTTAGATATGATAAACTTCTGGACAAAACTGAATAGGAATAGAAAGGAGTATAGTTTTTTCTCACCTATAAATAGCACCTTCATACACAAAAAAAGATCCTATATTAGGGCATAAAATTTTTACAAAGAAATGCACAATAGTAAAAACATTTAATGCAATCTTTTTAGAGCACAATGCAATAAAAATTATATTCAATAAAATACCATGGAAACATAGATTAAAGATTAGTTGGAAACTAAATAATCTAATCCTGTAGAATGACTGGGCCAAACAAGAAATAGGAACAGTCAGTAATTTCATTAAATATTATGACAACATTGAGACAACATAACAAAATTTACAGAATACAGCCAAAACAGTACTTAGGGGAAAATTTATATCACTAAATGCTTACATAGATAAAAGAGGAAAAAAAAGTAGATCAATGAATTGGAAAGGCAACTAAAAAAACCCCAGGAAATAAATAAATTCAAAATCCTAAATTAAACCTGAAAATATAAAACCTAAAATACCAAGGCAATATTAGTAAAGTTGAAACAAATAAATGAATAAGGACCTGGTTCTGTAGGAAAACAAAACAAGAAAATAGATAAAGTGTTAATTAATTTAATCTTTAAAAGAAAGAAAGCCAAATTGGCAGTATCACAAATAAAAATGGTCAATGCACCTCCAATGATGGTGAAATTAAAGCAATTATTTGGACCTATTTTACCCAATTTAATGTTGTTAAAATGACAATCTAAGTGAAATGGATGAAAACATACAAAAATATAAATTGCCCTGACAAACAGAAGAGGGAAATAAAAAACTTAAATAACCATATATTAGGGAAAAGAATCTGAACAAGCCATAAATCTGTAAGTACAAATCCCCAGAACAAGATTCTTTCTAAATGAATTTTACTAAACATTTAAAGAACGATTAACTCTAATATTATGTAATCTAGAAAAAAAAGTTAAGGAGTCCTACCAAGTTCTTGTATGACACAAATATGGTTTTGATACCTAAACAAGGGAGAGCAAACCAGAGAAGAAAACTACATGCCAATTCCTTAATGAATATTGAAGCAAAAATTTTACATGATACACTAGCAAGGATATTATAGTAATATGTCACAAAAAGTATACACTATCCCCAGGTGATTTATACCAAGAATGGAGGGCTGGTTTAATATTAGGAAAGCTATAAGCATGATTGACTATATCAATAACAGCAAAAACCCATATGATTATCTCAATAGATGCAGAAAAATCTCTTTCACAAAATACAACATTCATTCTTATTAAAAATACTAGAAAGCATATGAATAAATGGAACCTTTATTAAAATTATTTGTAGTATCTATCTAGAATGAAGAGCAAGCAATATCTACAATGGTGATAAACTAGAAGTAATCTCAATAAGATCAGGGGTGAAACAAGGATGCCCATTATCACTACTATTTTTCAATATTGTATAAGAATTGCTAGATATAGCAATAAGATAAGAAAAATAAATTGGAGGAATAAAAATGAAAAAAAAACAAAACTATCACTCTTTAGACTATGATGATATAGAGAACTAAAGAGATTCAACTGAAAAACTAGTTGAAACAATGACTTTTGCAAATTTGCAGCCTATAAAGTAAAAGCAAATAAATAGCTAGCATTTCTATATATAAAGCCGACCAGGAAAAAATAGAAAGAATGATTCCATTTAAAATAAGTGCCTAAAGTGAAAAATGCTTGGGATTCTATGTGCCAAGACACACCCAGTAAGTATATGAACACAATTACAAGCTACTTTTCATACAAATACAGATTTAAGCAATTGAGGAAATAATTGTTGATCATGGGTAGGCTAATATAATAAAATCAACAATTCTACTAAATTCAGTTATAGTATTGTACAATGCAAACTACCAAAGAATAATTTTTTGAGCTAAAAGAAATAATAACACAATTCTTCTATAAAAAAGTAAAAATTAATCAAGTGAATCAATGAAAAAAAGTAAAGGAAGAGGGCCCGGCAGTACAGATTTCAAAGTGGTAATTATCAAAGCAATTTGGTACTGGCTAAGAAATAGAGTGGTAGATCAAGGAATCAGATTTAGTATACAATGCATAATAATGATGATTGCAGTAATCTAGTGTTTAATAAACTCAAAGATCCAAGTTTTGGGACCAAGAACTCACTATTTGACAAAAACTGCTGGGAAAACTGGGAAGCTGTTTGGTGGAAACTAGGCACATACCATCTCACACAGTATACCAAGAGAAGCATAAAAGAAGTTCATCATTTAAACATGAATAGTATTTTCATAAACAGATTTGGGGAGCATGAAAAATTTTACCATAAAATCTGTGGACAAGAAAAGAGTTTATGACCAAACAAGAGGTAGAGAGGATCACACGAAATAACATGAACAATCTTGATTTATATGAGATTTAAAAGAGTTTGCAAAACAAAATGAATACAGTCAAAATTAGAAGGAAGGAAGGAAACTAGAGGAATTTTTTTACATCAAGTTACTCTGGTAAAGGCCACCTCTCTCTCTCCTCTCTCTCTCTCTCTCTCTCTCTCTCTCTCTCTCTCTCTTTCTCTTTCCCCCTCTCTCTCCTATCTGTATACATCTATCTATCTATCTATCTATCTATCTATCTATCTATCTATCTATCTATCTATTCTTCTGTATCTATCCACACACATGCACACATTTATGTAACTGAGCCAAAATTTATAAAAATAACTCCCCAGTTGGTAAATGGTTAAAGGATATGAATAGGCAGTTTTCAGAAGAAAGCAAAGCTATCAATTATCATATGAAGAAATGTTCTAAATCACTACCAACTAGAGTAAAAAGAGTTAAAATAACTCTGAAAGACCATCTCGCACCTATCTAATTGGCTAATATGAGAGAAAAGGAAAATGACAACTGCTAGAGGGGAGATGGGAAAATTTGGAAACTAACTCACTGATGGTGGAGTTGTAAATTAATTAAATCATTCTGGAGAGCAATTTGGAACTATGACCAAAAGGCTATAAAACCATGTATGTCTTTTGAATCTACTAAATCTGTATCCCAAAGGGATCAAAGAAAAATGAAAAGGACCCACAAATACAAATATATTTCTAACAGCTCTTTTTGTGGAAGCAAAGAATTGGAAATTGAGGGGATGCTATTCAATTGGGGAATGACTAGATGAGTTATGGCATATGATTGTAATGGAATACTATTGTTCTATAAGTGACATGAAGGGGAATTTTTTCAGAAAAACCTTGGAAGACTTATATGAACTGATGCAAAATGAAGTGAGCAGAACCAGGAGATTACTGTACATAGAAACAGCAATATTATAATGAATATCAACTGTGAGAGACATCTACTCTGATCAACACAATGATCCATGACAATTTCAATGGACTCATGAAGAAAAATGCCATCCAGCTCCAGAGAAAGAAATGATGAACATGGAATTCAAATTAAAGCTTACTTTTTAAACTTTCTTAATTTTTCTTTGTTTTTTTCAATTTTTGCAAGATAAAGAATATAGGAATATGCTTTCCAGAACTTTACATGTATAATTGATATATTGCCGACCTTTTCAATAGATGGTGGAGAGGCCGGAGAGAGGAAGAGTATTTGGAACTCAATTAGAAAAATAAATTAATAACAAAAAAGAAGTGATGATGGATATGGTTTCAGTAAAACCTGGGAACACTTATATGAACTTATGCTAAGTGAAGTGAGCAAAATCAGGAGAACACTGCACAGAGAACCAGTGATATTCTAACAATGATCAACTGCAAAAGATCTACTCTGATCAGTGCAATGATCTATGACAATTCCACGATGAAAACTAATGATGAAAAATGCTGTCCACATCCAGAGAGAGAACTGATGTACTTGAAGCATACCTTTTAAATTTTTTCCCTTTTTTTGCAACATGGCTACTATGGAACTATGGTTTGCATGACTTTACATGTATAATGAGTATCATATTGCTTGTTTTCTCAATGGGTGGAGTAGGGTAGCAGTCAGAGAGAGAATTTTCAACACAAAATTTTTTAAAAATTAAAGTTTAAAGTTAATAGAAACAATAACAAAAAAGAATATAATATTATCAACACTGATGCAGCTTGTGTAGAAGCATTCAGAACAAGAGAGAAGAGAAATTGCAGGGAACAACACAACAGCCCTACCTCTTTAACCACTGAAACAGACACCATTTTTTTTCCACTTTGGTGATTTCCCAGTATCAGAGGATCAAACATTCTTGAAGCAAAAACTTGATATGAAAATAAATTAGATAGGACCAATATCTAGCAAGATTACTTCTTTATTTCCTCCCACAACATAGACTAGGTTGGATTTTTCCAAAACAGTGACAAATGGAATACTTGTTTGGCCAGGAGTGACACCAGACTTAAGGTGGACCTCCCTTAATGCGGCTCCAGGTGGAAGTTCAGGAACGTATTCTGCCTGTGTTGATGTGGTTTTCTGATCATGTAAGAGCATAAATGGTACCATCCACATGGAATCAATGCCTTCGGACTTAGTTGATGTCCAAAGACTACATAAGTCACCGCAGCCTTTCTTCCTGAACAGATGGATTTCCATATGGAGATGAACAAGGGTTACATATACTTAAGCTAAGTTTTACTGTATAGACAGAATATATTAGGACAAAGTAAACTAAATTTTGTCAACTGTTCAGAACTTGTATAAGTTTCTCATTCCATCCTAATATCAAACCTAAACTAACAGGGGATCAGCATAGGCCTACCCTAACTTTTGGCTTTGGCAATAGGAACCAGAAGGCCTTGTGACTCACTTGCTAGTTGAGTTGGGGGAAGGTTGCTACAAATACAGAGGGTGGAGTGAGTGGGTGGCTAAATATGACACTGAGGCAGCCAGTGTCTAGGATTGTTCTGGTCATGTATGAGGAATCTTCTTAATGGAACAAGGAAGAGGCTCCCACTCACATGGAAGAGTTAGCTCAGAGGATGGTTAAAAAAAGGTTAAGAAAGCAACAATTATACCATTTTCTGATTGCTGTTGACTGTTGTAGCCAAGCTGGACTGTTAGCATAATAATAACTGGTCCAGCGCATGCAGCACCTAGAGACAGAACTCTCAGCTTTTAAAGGATGTATAATGAAAACCCAGGAACCCAGGGTTTGGTATCAGAAGCAGAGTTAAACTATATCCTGCTGAGTTCAGAGCTTTGAGACAGAAAAATGAGTGCAGTAGTGGAGAAGAGATTTGGAAACTCCTAACACTGGTAAAAAGAAAAGAAAGAAAAGGAAAAAAGAAAGCCCTAGACTTGTCTTATTACTGCTCCTGGGAGGATGGTGATTTACTCCATATGAGCAGTGATTGTGGGCAGGTTTTCATCACCAAAGATGTAGAGGTTGTATTATGAGTTCAAAAGAAACCTGATATAATGGCTCCTGAGGGCTTGACCTAATGGAGTCAATCCAGAGAAACTCTCCATAGCTGAGTTCCATAGGCTTAGATAAATCTTTGAAGTCCTATTGTTACAGAGACAGATAAATCATTTAGAAGATAGAGATACAGACCAGCATTTGACTCTTTTTAGGTAGCTTCCACAGAGAATTATTCACAACTGGCCCCATAAAGATAAATTCTTGTTACAGCTGTTTCCTCAATAAGGATCTGCAAAGAAAGAGGGTGAAATTCTATAGGGAATGGTTTTGATGAATTGCACCTATGTGCTAACCCCATTCCCCACAGCCTGCCACACCCTATGATCAGCCTGAATTGAGATAAATGAAGTCCTTCCTTATCAGTAGAGCTCCAAATGGCTTCAGACTTTAGCTATGGTTCTTTCCTACTACACACTTATATAGATGTGAGCTGATCAGTTGGTGAAATTTGAATAGGATCTCAAGATGACTATAACTTGTACAAACACTGCTCTTAGTGCAAATAGGTTCTCTGGGAATGGAGTGAGGAGAGGAATCTAAGAATCATGGGTCACATTGCAGTGTAAATGAGGAAAGAACATGGAAAATACTAAAGGTATGGGATGATCAGATGGCCAAATAAGCCACTATTTCACCCTATGGAAAGGATCCTCTGGTGACATATATAGAAACCTAACAATGGAATAGAGAACAGAACCCAATTCACATGGAGCAATTGCATCAATGCCTCTAGGAAGAAGCAGCTAGGGAGGGTAATGAAAATGTCAGATCCAATATTCTCTGTCTGTCGTGAGCTATCCTGCAGAAGTTGAACTAGCCATATTATAATACAGCAAGTAAGTGGACTCAGCACATTTAGCAACCAGAGATAAGAGTTCTTTCCTTTTAAGGACTTTATAATGAAGGGTGAGGGGGCTCAGCTAATTGATCTGGTAACACTGTAAGTGAAAGGATCTCTAATCATAGGTAGGGCCAACAGGCCATAGCTAAGAAATGACAGGCCTCTGGTGAGAAGTGTAATCCCTATCCCAGAGGTTTCACTATATAACATGGCATCAGAGCCTTTAGACAAGAGAATGAGAATAGTAATGAGAAGGAAACTTAAGCACCTTTAGAAAGAAAGCTCATCCTATTATGTCCTGTTTCTTATCCTATTATTTCCCCTGACAGAGCATGATTTCTTCTACCAAAGTGGGGAGATTTTTACCACCAAAGAAGTAGAGAAATGGGGAGAAACTATAAGAGAAGATAAAATAGCAAGTAACCTGATGCACCATTGCAGCAACAACTTTGTTGGGTGTGGTCACATGCAGCCAATGAAGACTCTGAAGTTTTCAAAGAACTCAATTTTACAAGATCAGATGAATCAGTTACATGCTTCACAAAAAGTCAATCCTTTGCGTCTTTTTTGGTGGCTAAAGGTAAGGAGTTACTTGACTCCATAAATATGAATTTCCATGGTGGCCCCTACAGAGAATTAGCAAGAGAGGTATGAAATCCCTAAAGGAAATGAGTGTCAAAGATTGGATCTATGGCTTGATATACCATGACTGGTCTGCTTAAGGGACAATTAGATCATTCTTTTTGGTTGCTGTTTCATGATGTGTTGTGGTGGCTTTGTCTCAAAGAATTCAGTCAGACCACCTATAATCCAAGTACAGGCATTTATTGAGATTGATGCCTCTCATGAAGCAAGCTAAGTTCCAAGAGGAACCAGCAACTTCAGAGAAAGCAAGATAGATTTTTATCAGGCAAAGATGCAATTACATAACAGAAATTATGAATATTAAAAATGCAGGAGGGGTTTGTTAAGGAATTAGGTAATAGAGGAGGGGTGCCAGCCCCAGTGTAACTGTGCATACAGTTATGCACAATGCATACAGAAAAATTCATTTGGATGGGTATGTATGTATGATGATGATATTATAATAAGCCTCTGTAAGAACAATGCTACTTGTTGCTACTGTGACTAAGACCAACAACACCAGCACACAAGAGGGCTACTAGCACTAGTTCTTTGATCTGCTTTTCTAAGGAAAGCAACTTTAAGGGATTTACAATCACATTTTAATTAAACATACATATATCATTCACTTAGTTCAGGGGAAAAAGTCAGCACCCTGAACTTCAGAGAAAATATAAACAAATTACAGAGAAAATAACACAAATCAACAGACAGGCTACTGTCTCACTATAGCACTACATATTTAGTTACCATAGAGAGAAGCACCAATATCTGGGCTTTCAAAGCCCGGGGTTGGGGGTGGAGGGCAGCTCCTTAAGAGCTATCCAGAGTCTCATCTGGTCAAATCACAGGAACACGCTTCCAGTGAGTGAGCCGCCAAAGCAAAACCTCTCCTCCCACAATTCTGAGAGTTCTTGATTCTATTCTCAATTCTCAATTCTGAGTTCAGTGGCTATCCTCTGGGTGCATACACCCTTTTTCAGGGCCTGAGGGCCTCATACCTCTCATGACCTAATTAGGAAGAGGGTGTGGGCCTTCTTACAAACAAAGGCAAGACTCAATCAAAGGCACTTGATTGCCTTGGTGCTGAAGAGCACTCCTAAAGAAAATAAAAACAGTAAAAAGTCCCACTTTGTTTGAACTTACAGCCTCTTTGTGTTACAAGTTCACCTCGAAGACATTTTTTGCTATTGCTGCATGGATTCCTACTTAGAGAAAATTTGTTTTGGGGTCTACATCTTGCTTGAGCATCCTGGTGCTGCTGCTTTCTGCAGTAATGTGCTCCTGTCTGAGACTAGATAGATGTGGTTATGGTTGGCTGCATGGAAACACTTGCTGTTTCTGTGGGAAACATGAGGAATGGGTCTGAGGCAATGGCTAGCTGGAGGCAGTGGCTGGTATCCCATCACATGGACATGCCTGCTGTTTCTATGAGAAGTGTGAGTTCATGGACACATTTATTTTTCTATTGAGTGGTGAGGCATATATGAAGAAGTTAGGATATTGAGTGAAGTATGTGTGGGGGTGAGTGGCTAGGTAGGAGCAGTGGGACTGCTGTTCATTGGGACCTATAAAGAAGTTGGAAGATTGGGCCTAGGGATGGATTTATTAGGATTCCATCAGTATACACAGCTGGATTTCAGCAGCCACTAATCTAGTAACAGAGGATACCATAAAGAGTTGTGGTATTGCCAAGAACTTCCAATGGGCTGAATTTCAAGTTATATGTGATGTCATGTGAGAGTAAGGGATGGGTCAGTGCATATAGTTATATACACTAATTCCTGAGTGGTAGCCTTAGGGCTGACCAAATTGTCTGGGGCTTGATAGCACAGGAATGGAAAATCAAAGACCCTTGGGGTAAAAAAATTTGCTCCTACTGCATACAGTTGTTTGTGGGGTGGGTCAGCATCCATTAGATATATTATATGCCAGACAAACAGATTGGAACCATTAAAAGAGCAGAAGTTGGGAATATGTCCGTTGCCAATGTGGACATTAGGTTGCTGATGCCATATTATTTTGGATATGAGATCATATGGTACCTCTAAGGACAAGGAAAGTATTCTTTCCCAACTAAACTTCTTGGCTCAATCACAATGGCCACTGAATTGCCCTCAGCTTATCCCCAACTAACAAAATGTCATTCTCTCATATCAGGCGATAAGTTTTCCCTCACTAAGTAATAGATGCATCATCAGGCAATTGATTAGTTATATGTCCAGTCATAATTAGCAAAGGATGTGTGCCTGGGCCTCACCCCTACTTAGTAAAACAGTGTGGGCCTGGGGCTTCCCACCTAGTAAGTAAAGGGTGTAGGCTTGCCTACAAACAAGCCTCTCTTAATCAAGATTCCCTTAACTAGCTCCACCTGAGAACTGTTAATTGGATTAATGTGGGTGGGGGAATCTTTAACCACATTAACACATCCATTACATAGGCCACTTGTGTCTGAATAGGTACTAACATTTCTTAAACACAACAAAATCCCCTCAAAATAAACACATCACATTTGCAAAATACTTAACATAATATCTCATCTCCAGAGTGACCACATGGCTCATTGTCAGCCCCTAAATCTTTGTATCCATTGCATAAGTCTGTGGGAAACTGGGACAGTAATACCATACCAGTATAATAATACAACAAGGATAATACAAAAAAAAAAAAAAAACCAGAACAATATCATCATCTCCCCCCTCAAATGAATGAGGCTCAAAATCTTGGGGTAAGGGGTGAAGGTCTCATCCTCCATAGCTTCTTCCTGCTTGAAATTGGACATAGAGCTGTCCCTGCCCCAAGAGGTCAAGAGTCTTATTCAAGAGGTCAGTTCTTTAGTAAGCTGGCATCCCAGAACTTGATTGACTCCAGGTCCATGGATGACACAGTACAGTCATGGACAGTGGGTGATGTCCAGGTTAAGCACTTGGTCCTCTGCAAGGGTAGGGTACTTAAGCCTGGAGGAGACAGAACTAACAAAAACGTTAAACAAAACAAAGACCAAAAAGAATAGGAAAATATGGACTGTTATACTTCAAATAGGGTCATCTCCATTTTGCTTCTCCAACTATGCAATGCCAATTCAACCTCACAGCCAAACTCAGGTGGGAAAGGTTTCTTTTCAAAAGGAACACAATGGGTAACCTAAGCCAAGAGGATCCCATCTTTGATAGAGACTAAGATTGTCCTAACTGCTTTTCCCCTGATATACAAAAGAACACATGGGAAAACTAAGTCAGGAAGATCCCGTCCTACACAGAGACTAGGAACGTCCTCATGGCTTTTCCCCCCAGATACAAACTTCCACTTGTTAATAGTATAAGAATACATCCTCTCTGAATGGCTTGTGGCATTTATCAGAGTTAGCCATGCTTCTGGAGTCTATGAACCCACTATGATAGACCTAGTCATGGTAAAAAATATGTCAAGGGCACAATTTGGTAATTATCTTCTCTTGAATAAATAACTGTTACAGTATTGTCTTTCCCATGGGCTATGATTAATGCAGCCTTGGGAACATCATGTGACTTCTGGTTTTTTTTTTTGAGGGGGATGGCAAGGCAATTGGGGTTAAGTGACTTGCCCAAGATCACACAGCTAGTAAGTGTCAAGTGTCTGAGGCCAGATTTGAACTCAGGTCCTCCTGACTTCAGGGCCAGTGCTCTATTCACTGCATCACCTAGCTGCCCCTGGCTTCTGTTTTACCCATACCTTAGCTTGCAGTTTTATTCTATCAGTATAACCAATCCCTTCCATTCCTCTACTAGTTATTTTGGAAGGAGGATCAGTTTTCACAATGGATATTTTTTCAAAGGGATAATGATTACTTGAACTTTTCTGTTATTTGTACAAAACTGTACAGGTTCTTGACCCAAATTCTGGAGTGTCACAACAATTTCTCTTTGATAATTAAAATCTAGCACTCCAGTCAATACATGTCTTCCTTGAGCTGCTAATCCTGGTTTAGGTAATATCCATCCAAAGTGATTCTTAGGGATTCTCATATATGTCCCAGTAGAGGTTTCTCTTTTTTCTATTCAACCTAAAGTTCTCTATACAATGTAAATCATATCCTGCCAAACCAGATGTTCCTGGTTCCTTCACAGTCCAAAATTCAATATTTTGGATCTCACGTGTTTGCTGTTTTCTAATGTACAGACTTGGGGTCATCATTCTGGCTAGAGATGTACTTCCTCTTAAGAGACTATTATTTAAGTTACATAAGGCAGTAAACATATCCTTCCAATGTTGGTATGAATTATTAGAGCTTAACTTTCTCAACTGTTCTTTCAACAATCCATTCATTCTTTCAATCAACCCAGATGTTTGTGGGTAATATGGAATATGATATACCCACTCTATATTATTCAATACACAATATCTCTTCATTTCATTACTGTTGAAATATGATCTGTTTTCACTTTGAATCTGCATTTGGGTTCCTTAGTATAGAATTACAATATCTAGGGTTTGCATTCTTCTAAGGACAAACCACTAGTGCACCTGAATGGGTCTCAATGCATGTATATATATATATATATATATATATATATATATATATATATATATATATATATATATATATATATATATATATATATATATATATATATATATATACATATATATATATATATATATATTCACATCCTTTATCTTGGGATAGTAGTCCACTATAATTAATCTGCCAAATTTTGCCTGGAACTTTTCACCTTGCTATTTCTCCAGTTACTACCCTGGGAATAGTTTGTTGTTTTGTCCAATTGGCATATACAACATTCTTCTGTTATTTGTTTTAACAATGCATGAGAGATACTAAGACCTTAATCTTGTGCCCACTGATGTGAAGCTATGACTCCAAAATGGCCAGCTGTCTGGTGGACCCATTTATCTAATACTGGATCATCAGTTGGAGTCAGATTAGGAACAATATGTTCAGTAGCAATCTTTGCTAGTCGATCAATGTGTGCATTGTACTTACATTCTGGTGTGGTGAGGGTCACGTGAGCGTCTATGTGGAAAAACTGACAAATTAGTAACCAGAGACATGTTACATATATCTTCCCATAATTCTTTACCCCAAAATTGTTTACCATGAATCTCACAATTCTGATTTTTTCCACATAGGCATCCATGTAACCAACCCATTAGCTATTGCCCATGAATCAGTAAATATGTGACACTGTTCTCCTTTCTTTGTTTGACTGCTTCCACCTACTCCAGTACTTTCCAAAGTCCACCTAGTACATGGGTTATAGTGTACTGCTTTCCAATGTCTTTTGTGTCCCAAATATTTTGCTGTCCCATCAGTAAACCAAGTATGTTTCTTCTGTTATTCAGTTAGTCTATCATATCTATCATTCCATTTCACCAAGGACTGTACCAACTGTTGTTTTAGTTCAGGGGGTCTGTCATTTCCCTCAGTGTCAATGTTCCTTATAGCTTAATGTAGAGCAGAAACTCCACTTTTGCCTGCTCTTGATCTATTCTGAATATACCATTTCCATTTGATTATGCTTGCCTCTTGTGCATGCACAATTCTGTGGGAAGCTGGGGTACTCATTATGCATTCCATAATTGGAATTCCAGGTCTTAATATCACTTCAGGGCCCAGAGTCAGTTGTTTAGTCTCTACAAAAGCCCAATATGAAGCTAACAATTTTTTCTCAAAAGGTGCATTTTGTATTCCAGATGAAGGTAGTTTTCTTGACCAAAATCATAAAGGCACAATTTGGCTGTTGTTTTTGCCATAAATTCCAGTTTGCATAGTCATCTTGTAGTCCACTGGTCGATTTTGCATAGGCCATAAATCTAGAGCCAATTGTATAGCAGCCTTTGCTTCTTCAAAAGCTTTACTTTGTTCAAATCCCCAGTCAAAATTCTGTTTTTGCCTGGTAAAGTTTCATATTTTTTCCTGGTAAAGATTTCAAAAATCTATCTGAAATGTGGTATATGGTGTCTCCAGTAACTAAATAGTCCTATGAAATTTTCAATGTCTTTCCTATTGGTAGGAGTAAAAAAAATCCTGAATTTTTTGTTGAACTTGTTGGAAAATTTATATAAGTCCTTTATTCCATTGTATACCCCAAAATTTTAGAGTTTTAACTGGCCGTTGAATCTTTGCAGAGTTAATTTCCCATTCTTTGTTCTTCATATGCTCAATTAAAAGCATCAAACTCTTCTCCACTTCTTTTACATTTTCTCCCTGTATAATAATATCATCTGTGTAGTGGGTAAGCTGTACACCAGGTAGCTTCAATTCATCCAAACATTCAGCCACAATCCTATGATAAATAGTTGGACTATGCAGATATCCCTGTGGCAATTGGGTGAAAGTATATTGTTGGCCTTGCCAAGTAAAAGCAAATTGGTCCCATTGTTTAGAATCTATTAGGATTGAAAAAAAAAAAAAAGCATTGGCTATGTCAATAATTGTGTACCAAGTCCCATCATATTTCTGGATCCTTTCTGTTAAGGTGATGGTTTCTGGAACAGCAGCATACAAGGGAGGAGTCGCTTTATTCAACTATTTATAATCTACTGTCATTCTCCATATTCCATCTGACTTTCATACTGGCCATACAGGATTATTCCATCAAGTGATTTTAGGGACTAACACTCTTGCTTCAACATATTTCTTTATAGCATTAGCAATTTCATCTTGCCCATCTGACACACAATTCTGCTTCTAACTAATTACTTTAGGAGGTTCAGGAAAAATGATTGGATCCATTTTTATTTTTCCTGCTAAAACTGTATTAATTCCTGTTTTCCTCACTGCAAATTGGTATCTCCCCTCAGGTAAATTCAGTCATCCCTCTCAATATATCTATTCCAATGATGTATTCAGGAATGGGTACAATGACCATGGTACACCCTTTTTTAGGTAATTGTCCCAATTTTTATCATTAGTTTAACTTGTCTGGCTGATATTTCAGTTCTTCTTAGTCTTATAATGGTAATAGGAGTTCCATGCCCGAACTTATCAGGATTTCCAAAAATAAGGGAGGCCTCTTCCCCAGTGTCTATTAATGCCCTAGTTACAGTATTTGACCCATTTTCCAGTATATAGTCAGGTTAATATGGTGTCTGTAATCCCTTCTGTGTGTTTCTTTAATCTGAGCTGGGGTTCAGCCATTTTCCTTTTCTCCCTTAAGGTGTGACTCACTTGGATACAAGGGTTCGAGATCTGTAGCATCTGTAGGGGAAGTTCTCTAATCTGTCTACTATTAAGCCCCTTATCTTGGTATATTTTGTATTGCTCATTAGTTGGAATACCATTTATGCTTCCAAAGTCTACTCTTAGCAGAGCAGTAAATATTGCTTCCCTTGTCACTTTATTCTGATTTTGCATCTGCTGGTTCTTCACTCTTCTCTCTCAAGGAAATTTATCTTTTCCCCTAACTGTGAAAGAGTATGCCCTATCTCCTGAATTAGTAGAGTCAAAACTATATTTTTATAAGCAGAGGAGCTGTCTAAACTATTATATTCCTATGAGAGACTCCCAAGAGAGTATCATAATTAAACCCCAACATTTCCAGTCACGATTGCTGTCTTCATGACCTCCTCCTTCAACTTTCTAATACAAAACCTAAGCGAATGCTAGGGTCTATCCCCTCTGGGTCACATAGAATCCACTGGATACTCTCTGTTGCATCCTTCTGCTGTTAAAGCTAACAAATTTGTTGTGTTGTTGTTAATCCCTTGTAGATGATAACCTCTAAATGTTTGCTGCACAAAAGAATTCTGACTAATGCTTATGAATTTCAAGCTGTCCATATTATCTAGTGATACTCCTGTGACCTCTTCATCATTGATTCTCACCATCCAAGACATCAACAATTCTCCCATTCTTTGTGTAAACTGACCCAAGATATCTGTGACCTCCTGCTGAGTGAAATCTAAAATTTCTCTAAAAACTGATTATCTCCCAAGGTCTCTTTTTTTCCATCATAATACTGGGCACGAAACTGCCTGAGCTTCATGTGACACTATGTCATTCTCTGTCTGAGGAGCATAATGTAATGTAGTAACATTTTGTGCCTCAACTTCTAATATAATATCATTTTCTACCAACTCTCTTTCCCTGTTGCCATGGCAATAAGACTGGCAGCCGGAGTCACCCTTAGTTGAACTTAGAGGCGCTTTTGACCCTCTGGGCTTCCTGTTCTTTCTAGCCACATTAACAGCAAAATCCTCATTCAGCTCAGTAGATTCTTGAACAATAATCTGTTCTGCAACCAGAGCTTTCCTATTTTGGTGTGGCAAAAAAATATTGTCCTTTAGGCTAACTAATTCTCTTTCTATCTGAGTCTTCTCTTTCAACAGTTTGCTCCTACTTTATATTTCAGACCATAAGTTGATAACACAATCCAGCCTCTCCTAGACAATTCTGCTGACAATTCTCTCCCTGGTTTAACTTTAATTTCTTGTAAACATCTTTCCAAATCTCTAGGCTCTCCCTTCTGTAGCTTCTGTTCCCAGCTTTCACAGAGTCTAGCTCCTTTAGCCCATTCCATTTCTAGGTAGGAATAAGACAAATTCTCCCATCCTGAGATATTCATCTCTTCCTCTAAAGCCCTTTTGCCTCTAAATAGAGATTTTATGTCCTGCAATCCCATCCTTGTGGCCAAATGTAAGGCAAGTGTCACAATATGGATGATGACCATGAATATGCCTGTGTAGTTCTGTATCACAGAATATAAGAGACTCTCCATATAGAAGGAAGAAGTAAAATATTTGTTCAGACACCAGAGGATCAAATCCCAAAACCAATAACCCCAATTCAACATAGCAGCATATGTATATATATGTATGCTTTTGTGGTTCTAGTAAGTTATGGGTCTTGTTATGCATAGGAATACCCAATCAAGATTCAGAAAATTTCTATGATTGCTAAAGTATTGTGAGAAACATATTTCTTGGTTGACGTAGTTCCTTCCAGGATCAATTCAGAGCAGAAAATAGACTTCGAAAATATACTCTGCTCAAAGAAATGTTAGCTTAGGCTGACATCAAGAAGCATATTAACACTTTGCCATCTTAGAGGGAAGCCATAACATGAATATTTGAACCTCACATTGATTAACGTGTTAGTGATATTGAGACAGAACAAAAATCACAATGGAGGCACAATATGACTTTCCTTGTCTGTGTGTATAAAATTCCTCTAGGAATAGTGTCAACATTGCTAATAGCATTATACCTTTACTGCTGATGTTTGAACATGAGCCATGTGGGCCAATTGCTTTGTGTATTGGAGTCTTCAAGAATGAAGATACTGCAGACATTGATATACAGCTCTCAACTAAGAGAGTCTTAAAGTAGCTTCCCAGTTAGCTACATCTTCAGCTAATAAAAATGCTTCAAGACTATGATGATATGATGCCAGTGTTCATTATCAAGACCTATAACAAGGTGACAATTCTCTTGAGAAATCTGGTCGTGAATGGGAAAAATGTTAGCAGAATGATGATGATACTACTCCGTATTCAGTTGGAGAGAGACTGGGTATAAGAGGCACAGCCTAATATCTGCATTTTCTTAGGTTAAATTTTGGATGAAATGAAATACTTGTAAGTCATTGAACAGTGGACAAAATAAAGAGATTTACTGTAACTTAGCGAGGGTATGCAACAAGGATACAGCTTTGGTACCTGTGACCTCCCTCACTTCCAGAGAAAAATGTGTCTAATCAGCAAGTCATCAGCATATGGCAAATCATGAGGTTTATTCTGCGTGTTTTCATGCCCTTAAGTGAAAAGGAAGCTTTGTCAGGGAAGCCTGGACTAATATGGAGCCAAGGGAAAAGCTTGTTTAATTTCAAGGAAAACTTAGCTTTGTTGGAAGAGAGGAAGAAGGCCCTGATTCTACCCCATGTTGAGAGTGGGGATGGAGTGGGAAGAGAAGCATGAGGCAATCAGGTCCTAGGGATAGCTTTGTCTCTTTTTAGGGAAAGCTAACTCTTGGCACAGTAGGGAAGGATGAGGAACATGAGGTTACCCCCATATGGGAGGGGGTGCAAAAAGGAAGGAAGCTTTGTCAAGAAAGCCAGAGCTAATAAGGTCCTGGGGACAGTTTTGTTTCCTTTTAAAAAAAAGCTATTCCTCCTTGGAGAAGGGAAGGAAAGAAGAGGGACTTGGGCTATTTCATATTGAGAGAGGGGGGAAATTATGGTAGCCTATCACACTAGGAAACTTCTCTGTTTACAAAAATAGCACCATAAGACTTATGGGAACCTGGGAAAGCACTTAAACCAATTAATTTATTGATAATTTTTTAGTCATTTTGATTCCTTGATTGGAAGCACATCAGAGAACTTTAACTGTAAAGGACAAGTTTTCCATGGAATATTTGAGCCAGACAATGGCCTGTTATTTCTAGTAAGGAAGACTATCTATACTATACCCCATCAAAAAGTTCAAATGATGGAAAAGAACTGAACACACAGAGGCAACATATTTATCTGCCTAGCAATTCAGCAATAGAGACTCATTGGAAGATGTCTGAGAGAAGCCAGGAAGTTGCCTGAGATCTCCCCAGTTTCATTTGGAAACAATGATAAATCAAACCTCTAAAAGAATTCTGGAGTGATGGGATCAACAAAAAGATGGAATGAAACAATATTCCAGCCTGAGATAACTTAGAAGGAATTCAGGAAAACTCTGTCTCTCTTGGGTAAAAGGGGAGCACAGCCCAGTGCAGGCAATGTCCAGGCAAGCCACAATATAGATCAGCAACCAAGGCCCTGTGATCTGGGCTAAGCAGGTCAGTGGCACTACAGGCCATGCATAAGTCTCCCAGTCCCAGCACAGCAGGTAAACTGCTAGCCCTGGAACCAAGGGCACAACAGATGTGACTAACTTCCACCCTCCCCCCCCAACAGAGCAGTGGGCAAGTCACCAGCCTAAGAGACCCTGGCACAGAGAGTCAGTGACCAGAGCTCCTGTGCAAGAATATTGGGATTGGGCCTCCAGTACCCCAGAAGCAGAACTCAACTTTCAAAAATGAACACAAAACAAAAAAAAGCCTTGACCACAGAAAACTATTATAGTGACAGGGAATATCAAAACACAGACTCAGAAGAGGACAAAAATGTCAAAATGCATACACATGAAGCCTCAAAGGGGAATATAAATTGGTCTCAAGCCCCAAAATTCTTCTTTTAAGAGCTCCAAAGAGGGGGCGGAGCCAAGATGGTGGCTGGAAAGCAGGGACTTGTGTGAGCTCCCTGCCAGGTCCCTCCAAAAACCTATAAAAAATGGCTTTGAACAAATTCTAGAACTTCAGAACCCACAAAAAAGCAGAGAGAAGCAGGGATCCAGCCCAGGACAGCCTGGATGGTCACTGGATGAGGTCTATGGGGCATGGAGCTGAGGGGAGCAGAGCATAGCGTGAGTGGCAACAGGACCAAGCAGACCAGGAGCCAGGCTGAACAGGCCCTACAGACCTGAATCAGTGAGCTGTGACAGTTATCAGACTTCTCAACCAACAAACACCAAAGACAACAGAGAAGGTTAGTGGGAAAAGCTGCTGGGGACAGAGTGAAAAGAGTTTACCGTTTGGCCACCACCCCAGGGGTGGGGAGGGGGGGGAGATGCAGCTACAGAACTAGAGATGCAGTTGCTTCTGGCCCCAGGCCCACCTGGAGGGAGGAATTAAGTGGCAGATCAGAGCAGGAGTGAAGAGCCTGCTTAAGATTTGTGTCAGATCTCGGTTGGTGGTTATTGGGGAAGGAGGACTGCTGGTGTGTGCAGAGCTGGCTGTATAGACATAGCTCTGAAATCAAGGGCGCAACCCCTCAAACTTGGAACAAAGTACTCTTTACTCTACAAGGAGTCATACTCTGCTGAAAAACTAAAGGGTCAAGTAAGTTGGCTAGGAACATGGCTGGGCAGCAAAAATGAACTCGAATTCAGTCTCAGACTTTGGAATCTTTCTTTGGTGACAAAGAAGACCAAAACATACAGTCAGAAGAAGTCAACAAAGTCAAAGAGCCTACATCAAAAGCCTCCAAGAAAAACATGAACTGGTCTCAGGCCATGGAAGAGCTCAAAAAGGATTTGGAAAAGCAAGTTAGAGAAGTAGAGGAAAAATTGGGAAGAGAAATGAGAAGGATGTGAGAAAACCATGAAA
>CM053622.1:385206354-385222068 GCA_028646595.1 Phalanger gymnotis
CACAAAAACTGCTGGGAAAATTGGAAAATGGTAGGGCAGAAACTGGGCATAGACCAATATCTTACACCATACACCAAAATAAAGTCAAAATGGGTTCATGATTTAGAAATAAAGGCTGAAACTATAAGCAATTTGGGAGAGCAAGGAATAGTTTACCTATCAGATTTATGGAAAAGAAAAGAATTCATGACCCAACAAGAGACAGAGAGCATTATAAAACGCAAAATGGATAATTTTGAGGGAGGGAAGAAAATCTGGAACCCAAAACTATGTAGAACTGTTTGTTGCAATCTAAAAAGAAAAAAAGAAAAAAAAAAGAAAAAGAACAAGAAAAAGAAATTGCAAGGGACTTACGAAAGTTGGACTGTTTTGTTTACATTCCTACATGGAAAGATGATGTGTATGATTCATGAGACCTCGGTATTAGGGTAACTGAAGGGATTATGCATGTGTGTGTATATATATGTATGTGTATATATATATATATATACTATATATATACACACACATTATATATGTATATGTATATATATATATATATACACACATATATATGTAGATATATATGTGTGTGTGTTTATGTATATATATGTATATGTGAGTGTGTATGTATGTATATATGTATGTGTATATATATGGAGAGAGAGAGAGCAGGCACAGAGTGAGTTGAAGATGAATAAGGGATGAGAGAGGAATATATTGAGTGACGGAGAAGGGGAGAGATAGAATGGGGTACATTATGTCATGTAAAAGTGTCAAGAAAAAGCAGTTCTGTAGGAAGAGAAGAGAAGGCAGGTGAGGGGCAATGAGTGAATCTTGCCCTCATCAGATTGGACCTGAAGAGGGAATATCATACATACTCAATTGGGTATCTTACTCTACAGGAAAGAAAGAGGAAAAAGATAAAAAAGGGGGGATGATGGAAGGGAGGGCAGATGGGGGTGGAGGTAATCAAAAACAAACACTTTTGAAAAGGGACAGGGTCAAGGGAGAAAATTCAGTAAAGGGGATAGGTTAGGAAGAAGCAAAATATAGTTAGTCTTTCACAACGTGAGTATTGTGGAAGGGTTATACATAATGACACGCATGTGGCCCATGTTGAATTGCTTGACTTCTTAGGGAGGGTGGGTGAGAAGGGAAGAGGGGAGACAATTTGGAATTGAAATTTTTAAAAAAATGGATGTTCAAAAACAAAAACCAAAAAGTTTTTGCATGCAACTAGAAAATAAGATACACAGGCAATGGGCCATAGAAATTTATCTTGCCATACAAGAAAGAAAGGGAAAAGGGGATGAGAGGGGAGTGGGGTGACAAAAGGGAGGGCTGACTGGGGAACATGACAACCAGAATATATGCCATCTTGGAGTGGGGGGGAGGGTAGAAATGGGGAGAAAATTTGTAATTCAAATTCCTGTGAAAATCAATGCTGAAAACTAAATATATTAAATAATAAAAAAAAATTAAAAAAAAAGAATTATTGGTCTGCCAGAAAGCCATAATGAAAAAAATATGCACGGAACTGAATCAAATTTATAGGAATACAAGTCATTCCCCAATTGAGAAATTGCCAAAGGATATGAACAGGCAATTTTCAGAGGAAGAAATTAAAGATATCTATAGTCATATGAAAAAAATTCTCTAAATCACTATTGATTAGAGAAATGCAAATCAAAACAACATTTAGGTACCACATCTCTCCTGCCAGACTGGCTAACATGACAAAACAGGAAAATTATAAATGCTGGAGAGGATGCGGGAAAATTGGAACATTGTTCCATTGTTTCTGGAGTACTGAACTGATCCAGCCATTCTGCGGAGAATTTGGAACTATCCCCAAAGGGCTATAAAAATATGCATACCCGTTAACCCAGCAATACCATTCCTAGGGCTGTATCCCAAAGAGATCACACAAATGGAAAATGGACCCGTATGCACAAAAATATTTATAGCAGCTATTTTTGTGTTGGCAAAAAATTGGAAATCAAGGGGGATGCCTATCAGTTGAGGAAATGGCTAAACAAATTGTGTATATGAATGCTATGGAATACTATGGTGCTATAAGAAATGAGGAACAGATGGACTTCATTGTAACTTGGAAAGACTTATATGAACTGATGCTGAGTGAGGGGAGCAGAATCAGGAGAACCTTATACATGATTATAGACACACATCTTCTGTAAGGACTAACTTTGATAGACTTGGCTCTTCTCATCAATGCAAGGTTCAAAGACAGCTCCAAAAGTCTTATAATGGAAAAAGCTATGCCCATCCAGAGAAAGAATTACAGAGTCTGAATGCAGATTGAGGCAAACTCTCTTTGCTCTCTCTTTTTTATCTCCTTCTTCTTTGGTTTCATCTCTTCTTTCTCATGATTCATTCCACTGGTTATAATTCTCTACAACTGGACTATTATGTAAGTAAGTTCAATGAGAAGGTATATGTTGGACCTATATCAGATTACATGCCATCTTGCGGGGGGGTGAGGAAAAGGAGAGAGAGAAAATTTGGAACTCAGAAACTTGTGGAACTGAGTGTTGCAAACTAAAAATTAAAAATAATTAATTAAAAAAAAGAATTTTTTACATCTAGTGTCTCTGATAAAGGCCTCACTTCTAAAATATACAGAGAACTGAGTCAAATTTACAAGAATACAAGTCATTCACCAATTGATATGACCAGGCCATTTTCAGAACAAGAAATTAAAGATATCTATAGGCATATGAAAAAAAATTCTCGAAATCACTATTGATTTGAGTGATGCAAATCATAACATCTCTGAGGTACCACATCACACTTACCAGTTTAGCTAACATGATAAAACAGGAAAGGGATAAATGCTGGAGAATATGTGGGAAAGTTGGAACACTAATTCATTGTTGGTGGAGCTGTGAGCTGATCCAAACATTCTGGAGAGCAATTTGGAACTATTCCCAAAGGGTCATAAAATTGTGCATACCCTTTTACTCGGCAATAGTGGTTCCAAGGCTATATCCCAAAGAGATCATAACAATTGGAAAAGGTGCCACATGTATGAAAATATTTGTAGCAGTTCTTTTTGTTGGCCAAGAACTAGAAATTGAGGGGATGCCCATCAACTGGGGAATGGCTGTACATATTGTGGTATATGTATGTAATGGAATACTATTGTGCTATAAGAAACCATGAGGTGGACTTTGGGAAAACTTGGAAGGACTTATATAAACTCATGCTGAGTGAAGTGAGAGGAACCATGAGAACGTTGTACACAGTATAACAGCCACAGTGTATGATGTCTGATTTTGATGGACTTAGTCCTTCTCAGCAATTCAAGGACCTAGAACTTTTCCAAAAGATGGAAAATGCCATCCACATAGAGAAAAAACTATGGAGTCAGAATGCAGAGTGAAGCAGTCTCTTTTCTCTTTTGGTTTGTCTTGTTTTGTTTCTCATGGTTTCTCTAATTCATTATAATTCTTCCACGCAACATGACTAATGTGAAAATGTGTTTAATATTAATGTATGTGTAGAGCACATATTGGATTGCATGCCATCTTGAGGAGGGAAGGAGGAGAGAGGGGGAGAAAATTTAAAATCTATGGAAAGGAATGTTGAAAACTAAATTTAAATTAAAAAAAAAAAGTTGAACTATCTGCATTCCTGTATGGAAAGATGATGTAACTCATGAGACCTTTCTCAGTATTTGGATAGTTGAAGGGAATTCATAGATAGATAGATAGATAAATAGATAGATAGATAGATAGATAGATAGATAGATAGATAGATAGATAGATAGATAGATAGATAGATAGATGGATAGATAGAGATAGAGACAGAGACAGAGATAGAGATAGAGATAGATATGTAGACACTGACAGAGGGTACAGGGTGAGTTGAATATGAATATTTAAAAATATAAAATTAAGGAGTGAGAGAGGAATATATTGGGAGAAGGAGAAAGGGAGATATAGAATAGGGTAAATTATCTCACATAAAAGAGGCAAGGAAAAGCTGCTACAATGTAGGGGAAGAAGTGGGAGGTGAAAGGAATGAATCGACCTTACTCTCATCAGATTTGGCTTAAGGAGGGAGTAACATACACACTTAATTGGGTATCTTACCTTACAGGAAAGCAGGAAGGCTGGGGATAAAAGAGAAGGGATGATAGAAGGATAGGCAGGTTGGAAGAGGGGGTAATCAAAAGCAAACACTTTTGAAAAGGGACAGGATTAAAGGAGAAATCTGTGTAAATGGGAGGCTGGAAAGGGTAGAGGGAAATATAGTCTTTCACAATATTACTATTATGGAAATGTTTTGCATAACTACATATATATATATATATATATATATATATATAAGCTATATTTAATTGCTTGCCTTCTCAATGAGTGTTGTTGGGGAGGGAAGAAGGGAGAGAATCTGGAATTCAAAGTTTTAAAAAGAAATGTTAAAAATTGCTTTTAGATGCAACTGGGAAATAAGTTATACAGTCAATATAGAATTCTATCTTGATTACAAGAAAGTAAGGGGGAAGGCAATAAGGGGAAGTGGGGTGATAGATGGGAGGATAGCCTGGAGGAAAGGGTAATCAGAATGCATGCTATCTTGGGGCAGGGGTAGGGGAGAGATGGGGAGAAAATTTGGAACTCCAAATCTTGTGGAAATACATGTTGAAAACTAAAAATAAAGAAATTAATTTTAAAATAAAATAAATGGCTCTCAAGTGAGGTGCACCCTTCCTGAAATTAGAAATACAGTAAAAAGTTTAGTAAAAACAAAATCTCCAAATGTTGTTATGGCAAAGACAATACAAAAACTAGAAAAGTTAATATTTATTGATAAAGGACAAACACTCAGGTGAGCCTATTAGAACTTTAAATATCTACTCCCCCCAAAAAATGTCTAGAGTTCTTTTGTCCAATTATATCCCAATAAATTTAACAATTTAAGTGAAATGGAAGAATACTTATAAAAATAACTTATATTAGCAAAAGAGTAAATAGAATATCTAAATAGATGCATATTAGAAAATGAAATTGGACAGGCCAAAATGAGTTTCCTAATAGAAAAGCACAAGGACCAGATGGATTTACAAGTGAATTTTATCAAACACTTAAAGATCAACTAATATTAAAGAAACTGTTTGCAATAAGAGGTAAAGAAAGGATCCTACCAAATTCCTTTCACCAAACAAATATGGTACTGATACCTAAACTGGGAAGAGTAAAAACAGAAAAAAAAATTATAGTCCAATCTCACCAATGAATACGGATGCAAAAATTCTAAATAAATCTAGCTAAAAGGTTAAAAAAGTGTATTACAAGGATTACACAATGATTAAGTGGGATTTATACTAGGAATGCAGGGAAGGCTTAACACAAGGAAAATAACATAATTGATCACATTAATAAAAAAATTTAAAAAATCATATGATTATATAAATCTATGAAAAGCTTTGGATGAAGATAATTTCTTGTAAAATTTTATTGAGATTCTTTTTTTTATCATGGTTTTCAGGTAGTCTGACTATTATTATATTGTCTCTCCTTAATCTGTTCTCCAGCTCAGTTGTTTTTTTGATTAGATGTCTCCCATTCTTTTCTATTTTTTCATTCTTTTAATTTTTAAAATTATTTCTTGATGTCTTATAGTGTCATTATCTCCCCCTTGCCAAATTCCAGTTTTCAAGGAATTATTTTCTTCCTTAAGTTTTTTATTCTCTATTTCCAGGTGATTGACTTTCTTTTCCAAATTTTCTTGATTTTCTTGGATTGCTCTTACTTGTTTTATAATTTTTCCTTGATCTCTCTTATTTCATTCTTAAAGTCCTTTTTAAGTTCTTCCAAAAACTCTTTTGGAGCGTGGGACCATTTGACATTTCCCCTTGAAAAAAAGAGTGGCTTTTTAAACTCCACTATCTTCCTCTGAATATGAACCCAGATCTTCTCTATCTCTATAGTAGCTGTCTATGGTTCTTTTTCTTTCTCCTTCACTTACTCAATTTTATTTTTTTTATTTTTGCTTTCAGCAGCTATTAATATAATCAAGTTCTAGTCCCAAGGGGAATTATGCACCAAGCCTCAGGTACTTATTACTGTTATTTTCTGGGTTCTGTCCCAGGGACCCCACCTTGGGCATTCTTCTCCATCCCCAGACCATAGCTAGAGCCCCTAGCCACACCATCCTGCAAGTGCTCTTGCTCCTAGTGGTCCCTCTGGTGTTCACAAACTACAGCTTTCCTCTCTGCCTTGGAAATGAAACCAGGGACTCTGCTCCCCTGTTAGCTCCCACAATCAGCAGGGTCCCTGCTCCTCTGCTACCTCACTCACCAGGAATATTGTAGCAACAATCTGCTAGCAGCTGCTTATAGGGGTTTAAGACCCACCAACAATCAGCACACAGAAAGCTGCCAACACAGGTTCTTTGATCTGCTTTACTATGGAAAGTAACTTTAAGGGGTTAGCAATCTCAGTTTAATCAAAGATACAAATATCATTCACAGTTCAGGGGGAAAAGATCAGCCCCTTGAACTTCAAGGCAAATACAAACATCAACAGACAGACCTTGTCTGATTCAAATCACAATACGTACTTAACAGAGAAGAAACAACATCTGGGTTGCAAAGCTGGGGGACAATTTGCAGCTTGCCCAGAGTCTCAACACTCCTTCCATGAGTGTGCCCCAAAAGTCAAACACCAAGCTTTCCTCAATTATATCCTGTTCAGAGCCCTTAGAGCTCTGACCTCACCCTAGCTGGGTGTGGGAAAGTTCCCCATCCCCAGTATCATATAATATACAAATCAATGACTCCCAATTGTCTCAGCACTGAGAAATACTCCAAGACAAAAAGATCCCACTTTATCTGCCCCATTCAAACTAAGGCCAGAATCATTAAAGGCACTTAAGAGAAGAACAGGAAAAAGTCCTACCTTAATTACTATTACACATATGTTAGCTCTTTCTCCCTGCAACCACAGACTGGGAGGAGATCAGGTCAGCATAACTGGTCTTAGTGTCCCTCAGACAAAGAAAGACCCTGGACACTGTCTATGCTCCCCGGGTTTATTTTTTGTTGATTCTGTAGAATTACTCTGGAAGTGTTTGCAAATCACTTAGGTAATCATCCACCCCTGGAGACCAAGTCTTTCCCGGAGTCTTCTCAAATTATTTTAGGACAACTGCTTTGCCCCAACTTCTGTTAATTTCTGCCACTCTATGTTATCTCTGAGGTAGTGTTCTGTCTTTGTGCTTGTGGACAGAGCCAAAAGTTTTCTAACCTACTCCATCATCTTCCCAGAATCCTCTCTTTCACCAGAATCTGATGTGGGGTTTGAACCCAGGTATTGCCACTTATCCATGACTCATACTGAAGAGGTTAAATCAAAAATGATGATTGTAAGGGAACCATAGGTTTCTAGGTGTGCTCAAGACTCCAAAATACCGACAGGCCAGGTCCTGCGGAAAGAATTCCCCTCAAACCTTCTCAGCCAAGGGAAAAGACAAAGTTTATTAGGGATTCACCATAATGAGTTGTCTTAAGAAATCCCACCCTTTGTGATGCCTGTTTTCACTGGGCTAGATTGAATCTGAGCACCTTCACGGAGGCAAGATGGAGATTATATACAGAAAGGTTGTAGGAGGGATTGAGGGGTGGTCTGGGGTGACTAGAGGACGGGTTAGGGAGGGTCCTGAGGAGGAGTCTAAGGAGGACCAGATGAAGTCAGAGTCCAGGAGCCAAGAGAATGGAATTAAGGGTTGGAAGTAGCTGAAGGCATGTATACTGATAGTATCAAGGGTGGGAAGTAGCTGGACAATAAAGGGTGAGGCTAGGTAGAGATTTGGATCTAATGATAATGTAAGGCTTATGGCCTTAGGGAAAGGCCAGATCTAGTTGGAAGAGTCAAGGACAGTTCAAGGGGGCTCCCAAAGACTGTATTCCAGATTCAAGGGGGTTCCCAGAGACTGTGCCCTCATCAATACTGCCTCTTTTCTCTCTTATAATCTCAAGACACCCATTAATCAGAGATATCTCTGACACAAATGGCCAATTTACCTTCTAGAGAGGGAGAAATGAACCTTGGGGATGTTCATATACTGGACAAGACAACCTGGTGCAGTAAAAAGAGCATTCAGTAATACCATTAACTGGCTTTTTAATTGTCACTTTATCTCCCCGAGTCTCAGTTTCCTCATCTGTAAAATGGAAGTCCCTTCTAATTCTAAGTTTTCTGATTTAAACCCAAGAAATAAGGTAAGTGTTGTTAAGATGTCTGGAAATCAGTCCTTAATAGAAACCTAAAGAATAGTCAATGCCTGAATGTCCCATATGCTCCATGGTGTCACATCACTTGTCATCTATTACTCAGTCATCTTTGCAGTAAAAATCTCTTCTCTCTAGTTCAGCTAATAAAGCAAAAATAAAAGTACAATGATCAATTTACTTCTCTTCACAAGCATCATGTGCAAATGCAGGAAAATGAATAAGCAAGCAAAAAAAAAAAAAAACAGCAAGAACTGAGCCAAAACTAGTAAAACAGCCAAATATTCCCCACCTAGATTTTCAAAGAGGAGACATAGTGGGTGATTCCACAGAAACTTGTATGTTCTGTTAGTTGGTGTTTGTTTGGGACTCACCTGCTATGTTTATGAACAGCAGGCAGGCTGTGAAAACATAGTAAGGGAAATCAGATTTCAGCTTCTTTGAAACACTACTGTTTGTGAGATGAACAAGACAGCTGAAAAAAAATTCTGACAAATGTTCGGCTTGCCACAATTTCTGCATTTTTTATAAGAAAGAGTCATGCTATGTTTTCACATATTTTGTAAGTCACCTTACTCCAGGATATATTGCAAATGCTTGAAAGAGCAATTTTTCAGGATATGTAAATTCAGCACATTTAATAAAGCATCTCATAAAGCAGCATTGGTAGGGGAGGCAGGGAGGTGGATAGCTTAATATAGAGAGAAATACAAGCAGGACCTAAGTAGATCAGGAATATTTGTTAATATTTCTCCTTTGTCAAAAATGCTGATTAAAATAAATTAATAGGTTTGAGGACATTAGATAGGAAGAGGAGTTCAATTCCAGCTAATCAAAAGGGAGCATGTATCCTTAGCATATAATTCATCTATATCTGCAGGTCACATTCAACCCATCTCTACTTATTAATGTTCAATTCAATATAATACTGTCCACTTGTGTATAGTCCCTTCTATTTTATTATGGAACATGTTTTTCTTCTAGATATTCAAATTTAGTAAATTTATCTATGACAAATGCTGAGTTGAAGGGAGAGCAAATGACAAAAATTTTGAATACAGCTATATTCATCTAGGTCATTTAAGATTCTCATCATGTCTTGGATATATTCAAACTATTTCATAAAATTCTTTTCTTTCTAATTCCAAGGCTTTCTCCACTCTCCACAGCACTTGGTGCGTTGCCAAACTCTATGAAAATCTGCTTGCAATGTTAAGAACATGTGGAGAAATTATGTGTTTTTGTCACACCCTATTAAATGGTATTCAAAACACAATGCCCCAGAAACTAAAATGATTGTGGGTTTTATAATCCTTTTCAGGCTAATGGAAACAATTTAGTACCATGAATGAAAACATAGCTAGTGCAGCTGTGGGAATCCTAAAAGTGCTCAGCTCAGCAATCTTGTTCTGGCTTAAGTAGGATAAAGTAGTTAAAGTTCAGATGGATTCCATTCTTCTGGATATTTGACAAATCATTTCTGATTAATAACTTCAAAGTTTCCACATTCCTTTTAAAATGATTACTTCTTTGACACTCCTCATTTGCATGTTTAAATTTTCCTGAAACCAGGTAGCATCATCTGGGATGTGAAATGGATCAAAGGGTCTTCCGCTAACCATATTATTATTATTTCTGCATATACCTTAAAAATAATTAACTGGGCTAAAGCTGAAAGAGGCAGGAAACACAGTTTCTCTCTGTTAAAAGAACTCCAGGATAGGTTATTATTACATCACTCTTTTAGAAACTCCCCCTTACCCCCAACATGTGCATACACACACACACACACACACACACACACACACACACACACATACACACACACACACACTCACATCCCCAAAACACCATATATCATAAAGAACAACTTCAGTTCTGGAAGAAAGAATATCACTTTCATTCATAGTCTGCAGTTGAAACTGTAATGGAATAGTAAGGATATTTTCATTTTAAAAAAGATCATTCTTTATAATGTTGATCAGTAATCCCAAACTTGTTAACTCCATCTCACAATGCATATCCCACACCTAAACACATATCAGAAGTTATCTCTCATTTCATCATTACCTACAGTGTACACCTCTTTCAGAAAAAAAAAAAAATATCGCTAAATGAGCCATTAGCTTAAGGCACTTTTGGAAACCAGGGTTCAGCAGATGAAAAATGCATATAGAAGCCAGAGGGACAGGAAGGAGGAGTAGGGGGAGGGGATGCAAAGAGAAAATGGTGATAAACCAAACCCAGGCAAAACAAAAAAAAAAAAAGTCCTTTTCAAAGTAAACTGTTGATGAAAAAGCAGCAGTAGTAAAACTGCTTAATTCCTTCCAGTGCCTCAGGGGAGAAATCTAAGCCATTTGAGAAGTGATGGAGAGAGAAATGTAGCCAGTATTGTACTTGTCAGTAAGAGAAAGCTAGGGAAACCAAATTAGTAATTTTACTATCCCTGATTGCCAGGAACTGACAGGTGTTCAGTTTCCTATTGTTCTGAAAGGCTGCCAAATACAGCAGCTTAATATTCATCTCTTATTCACAGTGTGGGGGAAAACAGCTGTCTCATTGGTTCAGACCACGAGTCAAAAAAAAGCCAGGTTCATGTCCCTTTTCTACCATTTTTTTTTCCCTAAAATCATGTGATCTGGGGACAAGTACACTGCACTGAAAATCATTGTGGGGGCAACTTTTTTCATAGTGACTCCAAAAGATTTTTGTAAATGGCATGTTGTAAACTAAAGGTAAATAAAAGCAAGAAAAATATCAAGATTGGGTTATTTTAGGTCAAACAGCAGATCAATAACAGATTCTGTAAGTCCTTTTGTTTTCATATCATAGAGAGATGTTTAGAAATGAATCCTTTGAGCACAGACGATTTTCTGTCTTATATGATGTTGAGGTTTTCTGTCTTACATGTCACTGAGGCTAAATTCCTTCCAGAAGGGAGCAAAAAATCCCCACTGGATTTATAGTGTATCAGATGTGATAGGCTGTAAGACTTAAAGTATTGCAATTAGTTCTTCTTTGTGTTAAGGTAAAATAGGGTATCAAAGGCTCTAGAAAGCTAGCTGGGCCTAGATCTCTTCAACATACAGTAATAGGCAGAAAACATTTGTAGTTAGTCTAAAGTCATCTGGATGGATAATTTAGAGAACATCAGTTGTGTCTATATCTTTTATATTTATAAGAAGACATTTACATCCATTACCAGCCTAACCAAGGTCTCAAAGGCCATTTGAAAAATACTCTCCTTATTAGTGGAGGTGATTATTCAATGCTCTATGCTTGCGTAAGGGGCAGAGTTGGCAATTGCTTGGGAGAAGAGAACCCCTGATGATCTGGCTTCTGGTTTTGAGAGAAAAGATACTTGGTTCCAGATAAAGACTCTGAGAAGAATACAATATGTAGATGAGTTAGTACCTCAATCATGTCACTATCACCAGCTATCCAAACTTCAAAAAATTTCCCCTTGGGTGAAATATGGAACAATTTCCCTCCTCTTCCCTCCCCCTTTTAGTCCTTTTAGTTGAGCTGAGATTTTTGACACCTAGTAGGAGAACTCATTTACTCTCTATATTGTCTGACATACTCTCTTCTGATTTCTTTTGGCTAGCTACTTGGATAGATATGTATATTTGCTATTAGCAAATTTGTGTGTTTCCTCAGCATAGGCAAACTTTCTTCCTGTATAACGTTCTTCCATTTCCAAGTGATTTTCACATTTAGTTTAAAGCCTACAATTGATTGGCTGAAATGAAAGCTTATTGACTGAGTTGTTTGAGGTACCAGAATATCTTATTACTTAATCAAAGGGTGTGAAATAACTTAATTGACAATTTATTTTTTAAATAGAGTTTAATTTTTCCCCAATTACATGACAATAAAATTCTAACATTCATTTTCACAAGATTTTGAGTTCCAAATTTTTCTCCCACCATTTCTCTCTGCTCCTTTTTTGAATATTGAAGGTAGTTTGATGTAGTTTATACATGTGATGTCATGTAAAACATATTTCCATACAAGTTATGGTTGTGGTAGAAGAAACAGATCAAAGGGGGAAAATAATAAGAAAAAATAAAGTGAAAAAATAGGCATTGATTTGCACCTTCTATCGTGTGTTTCTGAGAAAAGCTGAATCATTCCTAGTTGATCATCAAAAAATTTTGCTGATATGATGTAAAACATTTTCCTGGTTCTGCACATTTCATTTTGCATCAGTTCATAAAAGATATTCCAGGTTTTTTTTTTCTGAAATTCACCTGCTCATCATTTCTAATAGCATAATAGTATTTCATTACATTCATATAACACAGCTTATTCAGCCATTCTCCAATTAATGGGCATCCCCTCCATTTTCAATATTTTGCCACCATGAAAAGGTCTGCTATAAATATTTTTGTACACATAGGTCATTTTTCCTTTTCTTCTTTTGTTAATTTATTTAATTTTAGATTACACGAATCAGTTTCACAAGCTTTTGAGTTCCAAATTTTCTTCCTCTCCCTCTCCTTCCCCCTATCCTGTAAGACTGCATGCAATCTGATATAGGTTCTACATATACTTTCACATTGAACTTATTTTCAAAATTGTCACATTATAAAGAAAAATTGTAACCAATGGAATGAACCACAAGAAGAAAAAGAAGAGAGAGAGCAAATACTTTGCTTCAATCTGCATTCAAACTCCATAATTCTTTCTCTAGATGTGGATAGTTTTTTCCATCATGAATGAGTCTTTTGGAGTTGTCTTGCATTGCTGAGAAGAGCCAAATCTATCAAAGTTAGTCATCACACAATATATCTGTAACTGTGTACAATTTTCTCCTGTTTCTGCTCTTGTCACTCAGCAACAGTTCATAAAGCTCTTTCCAGATTATTCTGATGTCTGTTTGCTCATCATTTCTTATAGTACAATAAGATTCCATTCATATACCACAACTTGTTCAGTCACTCCCCAACTGATGGACATCCCCTTAATTTAAAATTTTTTGCCACCACAAAAAGAGCTGCTATAAATATTTTTGTACACATGGGTACTTTCTCCTTTTGTATATTCTCTTTGGGATACAGTCCTAGAAATGGTATTGCTGGGTCAAAAGTTATAAACATGTTTGTAGCCCTTTGGGCATAGCTCCAAATTGCTTTCCAGAGTGGTTGGATAAGTTGACAACTCTACCAACAATGCATCAGTGTTTCAATTTTCCCACATGTTCTCCAGCATTTATAATTTTCCTATTTTGTCATAGTAGCCAATCCAACAGGTGACATGAAGAGTTGTCATTTTCATTTCTCTAATCAATAGTGATTTAGACCATTTTTTCTTATGACTACAGATATCTTTAATTTCTTCCTCTGGGAATTGCCTGTTTATATCTTTTGACCATTTAGTAACTGGGGAATGACTTGAATTTTTATGAATTTAACTCAGTTCTCTGTATATTTTAGAAATGAGGCCTTTATCAGAGATACTGGTCATAACAATTCTTTCCCAATTTTTTGCTTCCCTCCTAATCTTGGTTGGACTGAGTTTGTTTGTAGAAAAACTTTTCAATTAAATGTAATAATAATCACACATTTTACATTCTATAATGTTCTCTATCTCTTTTTTGGTCATAAATTGTTCACTTCTCAATAAATCTGTCAGGTAAACTATTCCTTGCTTTCCCAGATTGCTTGTAGTATTTGCTTTTATATCTAAATCATGAGCCCATTTTGACTTTATTTTGCTAAATGGTATAAGATATTAGTCTATGCCCAGTTTTTGCTTTATCATTTTCCAATTTTCCCAGCAGTTTTTGTGAAATAATGAGTTCTTATCCCAGAAGCTGGACTCTTTGGGTTTATCAAACAGTAGATTACTATAGTCATTAACTACTGTGTCTCGTGTACCTAAACTATTCCACTGTTCCACCATTCTATTTCTTAGACAGTACCAAGTAGTTTTGATGATTGCTCCTTTATAATGCAGTTTAAGATCTGATACGGCTAGGACACATTGCATAGCATTTCTTTTCATTAATTCCCTTGACATTTTGGACTTGTTCTTCCAGATGAATTTTATTATTACTATTACTAGCTGTATAAAATAAATTTTTGGTAGTTTGATAGGTATGGCAATAAAAAAGTTAACATATTTAGCTAAAATTGTCATTTTTATTATGTTAGCTCGGCCTAATTGTGAGCAACAGATGTTTTCTCAATGATTTAGATCTGACTTTCTTTGTGTGAAAAGTATTTCATAATTCTGTTCATATAGTTCCTGGGTTTGTTTTGGCAGGTAGACTCCCAAATATTTAATAATGTCTAGAGTAACTTTAAATGGAATCTCTCTTTCTATCTCTTGCTGTTGGGCATTGTTAGTAATATATTAGAAAGCTGAGGATTTATGTTGGTTTATTTTATATCCTACAACATTACTAAAGTATTTTTTATTATTTCAAGTAATTTTTTACTTGATTCTATAGGATTATCTATGTGAATCATTATGTCATCTGCGAAGAGTGATAACTTAGTTTCTCCTTTGCCTATTTTAATTCCTTCCATCTTTCTTCTCTTATTGCTAAAGCTAACATTTCTTGGACCAAATTGAATAATGGGGTGATAACGGACATCCTTGTTTCACCCCCAATCTTATTAGAAATGCATCTAGCGGGGGCTAAGCCAAGATGGCAGCTTTAGAGCAGGGACTGGCATGAGCTCCCCACCAAGTCCCTCCAAAAACCTATAAAAAAAATGGCCCTGAACAGTGCTAGGGCTGCAGGACACACGAAACAGCAGAGGGAGGCGGGGCTCCAGCCCAGGACAGACTGCATGGTTGCTGGGTGAGGTCTTTTGCCCACAGAGCTGGGAGAGGAGCAGAGTGGAGCAGAGCCCAGCATGGGTGGTGCGGACCAGCCCTGAATCAGTGAGCTGTGGCAGTTACCAGACTTCTCAACCCACAGATACCAAAGACAACAGAGAAGAACTGCAGAGACCACAAAGTGCTAGAGGGAAACAGGGCTCTAGCCCAGGACAGCCTGGAGGGTGTCTGGGTGGGGTCTGTCCTGCATAGAGCTGGGAGTGGAGCAGAGCCCAGCGTGAGTGCAAGGACCAACCAAGACCAGGAGCTGGGCGAAGCAAGCCCTAGCGCCCTGAGTCAGTGAGCTGCAGCAGTTGCCAGACTTCTCAACCTACAAACACTAAAAACAACAGAGAAGGTTAGTGGGAAAAGCTGCTGAGGACAGGGAGTTTGCCCTTCTGGGCACCACCACAGGGCAATGGAGGTGGGACAGCTTTAGAACTGCAGCTGCAGTTGCTTCTGGCACTAGGCCCACCTAGTGGGAGGAATTAAGTGGCAGGACAGAGCAGGAGTGAAGAGCCTGCTGAAGATCTAAATCCAGTCCTGGTTGGGGGTTCTTGGGGAAGGAGGAGTGCTGGTGTGGCAGTGCATCCACCCAAGCTTGGAACATAGAACTCTCTACTCTACAAGCAGTCATACCCTGCTGA
>CM053622.1:385222568-385240333 GCA_028646595.1 Phalanger gymnotis
AAAAAAGAGCCTATATATCATCTTTCAAGAAATTATCAAGAAGGACTGCCCTGATATTCTAGAACCACAGGGCAAAACAGAAATTGAAAGAATCCACAGATCACCTCCTCAAAGAGATCCTAAAAAAAATCTCCTAGGAAGATTGTCACCAAATTCCAGAGCTCCCAGGTCAAGGAGAAAATACGGCAAGCAGTCAGAAAGGAACCATTTGAGTATTTTGGAAAAACAATCAGAATAAGCCAAGATCTAGCAGCTTCTACATTAAGAGATCAAAGGGCTTGGAATATGATATTACAGAGGTCAATGGAGGTAGGACTAAAACCAAGAATCAGCTACACAGCAAAACTGAGTATCATGCTCCAAGGTAAAACATGGATTTTCAATAAAATAGAGGACTTTCAAGCTTTCTCAGTGAAAAGACCAGAGCTGAATAGAAATTTTGACTTTCAAATGCAGGAATCAAGAGAAGCATGAAAAGGTAATCAAGAAAAAGAACAAGGAAAAGAAATTGCAAGGGACTTAATAAGTTGAACTTTTTTGTTTATATTCCCGCATGGAAAGATGATGTGCATGATTCATGAAACCTCAGTATTAGGGTAGCCAAAGGAAATATGCATACATATATATATATATATACATATACATATATGTGTATATGTATATATATGTATATATATACACATATATATATGTATATATGAGTGTGTATGTATGTATATATGTATGCATCACATATATATACATATATATATATATATATAGAGAGAGAGAGAGAGAGAGAGAGAGAGAGAGAGAGAGAGAGAGAGAGGGCACAGGGTGAGTTGAAGATGAAGGGAAGATATCTAAAAGAAATAAAATCAAATTAAGGGATGAGAGAGGAACATATTGAGGGGGGGGGAGATAGGGAGAGATAAAATGGAGTAAATTATCTTGCATAGAAGTGGCAAGAAAAGGCAGTTATGTAGGAGGAGAGGAGACGGCAGGTGAGGGGGAATGGGTGAATCTTGCTCTCATCGGATTTGCCCTGAGGAGGGAATACCACACACACTCAATTGTGTATCTTACCCCACAGGAAAGAAGGAGGAAGAAGATAAAAAAGGGGCGGGGGATGATAGAAGGGAAGGCAGACAGGAGGAGGAGGTAATCAAAAACAAACACTTTTGAAAAGTGATAAGGTCAGGGGAGAAAATTCAGCAAGTGGGGATAGGTTAGGAAGGAGCAAAATATAGTTAGTCTTTCACCACATGAGTATTGTGGAAGGGTTTTACATAATGAAACACATGTGGGCTATGTTGAATAGCTTGCCTTCTTAGGGAGGATGGGTGGGAAAGGAAGAGGGGAGAGAATTTGGAGCTCAAAGTTTTAAAAACAGATATTCAAAGACAAAAAAAAAAAGTTTTTGCATGCAACTAGGAAATAAGAAACACAGGCAATGGGGCGTAGAAATTTATCTTTCCCTACAAGAAAGGAAGGGAAAAGGGGATGGGAGGGGAGTGGGTGACAGAGGAGAGGGCTGACTGGGGAGTGGGGCAACCAGAATACATGCCATCTTGGAGTTGGCAGGAGGGTAGAAATGGGGAGAAAAATCATAATTCAAACTCTTGTAAAAATCAATGCTGAAAACCGAATATATTAATTGAATTAAATAAATAAAATAAATAAATTTTAAAAAAAAGAAAAAGAATTTGGTTCTTCTTCACCTTCTTCACCTATTTTCCCAAACAGTTTATAAAGTATTGGAATTAATTGTTCTTTAAATGTTTGATAGAATTTGCATGTAAATCAATCTGGCCCTTGAAATTTTTTATTAGGGAGTTCATTGATGCCTTGTTCAATTTTTTTTTCTGTTTTCTGTTAATTTGGGCAATTCATATTTTTTGCAAATATTCATCCATTTCCCTAAGATGGCCAAATTTATGGGTAAACAATTACGCAAAATAATTCCTATTTATTGTTATAATTTCCTCTTCATTGGAAGTGGATTCACCCTTTTTATTTTTGATACTGGCAATTTGATTTTCTTCTTTTTTTAAATCAACTTGACCAAAGGTTCTGATTTTTAATTTTTTCTTAAAAAATTTCCTTTTACTTATTAGTTCAATAGTTTTCTTAATTTCAATTTTATTAATATCTCCTTTGGTTTTCAGTATTTCTAATTTGGTGTGTAATTGGGGATTTTCAGTTTGTTTCAATTGTTTCTTTTCTTCAGTTTCATGCCCAATTCATTGATCGCTTCTTTCTCTATTTTATTTATGTAAATCCAACTTGACAAAGAGCTCCAAAGTCAAGTAATTGGTTGGAGAAATGAGCAAACAGTGTAAAAAATTAAGACTATAGAATTTTACATTGGCGACAAAGAAGATTAAAACATATACCACCAGAACAAGACAACAAAGTCAAAGCTGTTACATCCAAAGCCTCCAAGAAAAATATGAATTGGTCAAAGGCCATGGAAGAGCTCAAAAAGGATTTTGAAAATCAAGTAAGAGAAGTAGAAGAAAAATTAGGAAGAGAAATGAGAGGGACAAAAGAAAATCATAAGAAAATTAGTCAACAATTTACTAAAGAGGACTCAAAAATACAGAAGAAAATAATACCTTGAAAACTAGACTAACCCAAATGGCAAAAGAGCTCCAAAAAGCCAATGAGGAGAAGAATCTTTAAAAAAGCAGAATTCACCAAACAGAAAAGGAGATCCAAAAGCTCACTGAAGAAAATAATTCCTTAAAAATTAGAATGGAGTAAATGGAAGAGAATGACTTTATGAGAAATCAAGAAATTACAAAACAGAAACAAAAGAATGAAAAAAACATAGAAGCTAATGTGCAATATCTCATTGGAAAAACCACTGATTTGGAAAATAGATCCAGGAGGGAGAATTTAAAAATCATTGGACTACCTGAAAGCCATTATCAAAAAAAGAGCCTAGACGTCATCTTTCAAGAAATTATCAAGGAAAACTTCCCTGATATTCTAGAACCAGAGGGTAAAATAGAAATGGACAGAATCCACTGATCACCTCTTGAAAAAAATCCTAAAAGGAAAACTCCCAGGAATATTGTAGCCAAATTCCAGAGTTCCCAGGTCAAGGAGAAAATATTGTACACAGCCAGAAAGAAATAATTCAAGTACTATGGAAACACAATCCGGATAACACAAGACCTAGCAGCTTCTATATTAAGGGATCAAAGGGCTTGGAATATAATATTCTTGAGGTCAAAGGATCTAGGATTAAAACCAAGAATCACCTACCCAGAAAAACTGAGTATAATACTTTATAGGGAAAATGGATATTCAATGCAATAGAAGACTTTCAAGCCTTCTTGATGAAAAGACCAGAGCTGAATAGAAAATTTCACTTTCAAATACAAGATTCAAGAGAAGCACGAAAAGATAAACAGAAAAAAGAAATAATAAGGAATTTATTAAAGTTGAACTGTTTATGTTCCTACATGTAAAGATGATATTTGTAACTCATGAGACCTTTCTCAGTATTAGGGTAGTTGAAGGGAATATACACAATTAGCTGAATATAGAAATCTCTTTTACCCACCAGAGAAGCAGGAAGATAAGAGACTACATAAAGCAGAGGATAGAGACTGACAGAAGGGAGGGCAGAGGAAGGTGGCTGACAGAAGCAAAATTCTGGTGGGGAGAGAAAGGATGAAAACAGAAAAAAAAGGATGAAGAATAGGATGGAGGAACGTGCCCAGGTAGTAATTATAATACAGAAAGGCTTACATAAACTGGTGCTAAATGAAATGAGAAGAATGAGGAGAATATTGCAGACAGTAACAGCAACATTGTGAGAAAGCTAACTTTGATAGACTTAGCTCTTCTCAGAAATGCAAAGATATAAGATATCTCCAAAAGACTCTTGGTGGAAAAGGCTATCCACATCCAGAAACGAACTATGGAGTCTGAATGCAAATTGAAGTATACTATTTGCTTTCTTTTTTATTTTTGTTTCTTTTTTATCACAGTTCCTCCCATTGGTTCTAATTCTTCTTTACAACATTACTAATGTGAAAATATTTTTAATATGAATGTGCATGTACAGCCTGTATCAAACCACATGCTGTCTTGGGGTGGGGTTAAAAGGAGGCAGAGAAAATTTAGAACTCAAAATTTTATGGAAGTGAATGTTGAAAACTAAAATTTAAGTATGAAATGCAAAATGGATGATTTTGATTACATTAAGTTAAAATATTTTTGCACAAACAAAACCAATGAACCACGATTAGAAGGGAAGCACAAAGCTGGGAGATGAATTTTACAGTGTCTCTGATAAAGGCCTCGTTTCTAAAATACATATAAAACTGAGTCAAATTAGTAAGAATACAAGTCATTCCTCAATTGGTAATGGGAATAGGATACGAACAGGCAGTTTTCAGATGAAGAAATTAAAGCTATCTATAGACATATGAAAAATGTTGAAGGCACTATTGATTAGAGAAATGCACAACAAAATAACTCCTCACACCTGTGAGGTTGGTTAACATGACAAAACATGAAAATGATAAATGTTGGAAAAGATGTGGGAAAATTGGGATACTAATGCACTGTTAGATTTCTGGACTGATCCAACCATTCCAGAGAGCAATTTGAAACTATGTCCAACGTCTATAAAACTGTGTATACTCTTTTATCCAGCAATACCACTTCTAGGTCTGTATCACAAAGAGATCATAAAAAAGGGGAAGGACCCACAAAAATATTCATAGCAACTCTTTTTGTAAGGACCAAAACTTGGAAATTGAGGGAATGCCTATCAATTGAGGAATCATTGAACATGTTTTGGTATATGAATGTAATGGAATACTATTGTTCCATAAGAGATAATGAGCAGACCAACTTCAGAAAATAGTCAATACTAATGAAAATAAGGTTCAAGTGATGCTCATCACTGACCCTCCCATGTTCCCCTTCACTAGTATCTTTCTTTCACACCTCTTCATGTGGAATAATTTACCCCATTCTACCTCTCCCTTCCTTCTGCACCCACTGTACTCCTCTTTGTCATCATTTAATTTTTTATATCATTCCCTTAAATTCACCTTCCACCTGTACCCTGTCTATTTGTATTGCTTTTAGTTGTATTAATAGTAATACAAGTTTTAAGAATTACAAGTATCATCTTCCCATGTAGGGATGTAAACAATTTAGCTCTATTAAATACCTTATGTTTTCTTTTCCCTTTTTATGTCTTCATGCTTCTCATGGGTCTTAATATTGGAGGCCAAATTTTTGGTTAAGTTCTGGTCTTCTTATGAAAGCTCGAAATCCTTCTATTTCATTGAATGACCATTTTTTCCCTTGATGTATTATGCTTAATTTTCCTGAGTATTTGATTCTTGGCTGTAGTTCTAGTTCATTTGCCCTCTGAAATATCATGTTTGATGACCTCCGATCCTTTAACAATGCAGCCACCAAGTCCTGTGTAATCCTAATTGTGGCTCTCCCACATGTGAAACATTTCTTTCTAGCCACTTGCAGTATTCCTTTACCCTAACCTGATAATTCTGAGATTTGGCTATAATGTGCCATGAAATTTTTGTTTGGGGATTTCTTCCCTGAGGAGATCAGTGGATTCTTTCAAAGCCTTTTTGCCCTTTTGTTCCAGGACACTGGGGAAGTTTTCCTTGATAATTTCTTGAAAGGTATTGTGTAGGCCCTTCTTTTGATTATGACTTTCAGATAGTCTAATGATTCTGATATTGTCTCTCCTGGATCTATTTTCCAGTCTGTTGTTTTTCCCATGAGGTATTTTACATTTTTTCCATTTTAAAATTTTTTAAATTTGTTTCATTGATTCTTGATATCTCATAGTTATTACCTTCCACTTGCCCAATTCTAACTTTTAAGGTGTTGTTTTCCTCAATTAGCTTTTGAGCTTTCTTTTCCATTTGACCAATTGTACTCCTTAAGGAGTTATTTTCTTCAGTGGATTTTTGTATCTCCTTTTCCATTTGGCCAATTCTATTCTTTAAGGAGTTTTCTAAGCCATTGACTCTTTTTTTCATAAGTCTCTTGAATCACTCTCATTTCTTTCCCCAGTTTTTCTTCTTCCTCTCCTATATGATATTTGAATTTTTTTGAGGTCTTCCATGAGTTCTTTCTGGGTTTGAGACCATTTCTATTTTTTGGGGGGAGGCGGTGTTTACCCATAGCTGTTTTGACATTGTTGTCCTCTTCCGAGTTTGCATCTTGGCCTTCTCTGTCACCATAACTTTTTATGGTCAGATTCTTTTGTTGTTTATTTTTGCTAATCATTTTTTTAAATCTTTTTTTCCTTTCAATTAAATTCTTTCTCTGTTCCCAAGGTGGGAGGAGTACTTTCTTAGGATTCTTGTGCCAGTGGTTGCAAGCCCTGGATGTTTACCTGGTGCTGGTGTTGATGTTCTCCTGGGGCCCACAGGTGATCCTTGTGTCTTATTCTGAACTGAGGGGACATGGGGGAGGGGAGAAGGTTGGCTAGCTCTGTTGGAGGCCATAGGGGTCTGGCAGCTTACCAGGTGCTGAGCTGGGGTTCCAATGTGTGCTGAGGTCAGTGTGATTTTTCTGTATTTCTCCTGGGTTATACTGAAGCATTTGGTGGTTTGCTTGAGGCTGTGCTGAAGCAGATGGAGGCCTGTCTTCCTGGGCATGTTGTGTATCTTGGCATTGGAGTATTCCAGTGTAGCAATAATTTGGCTAGCAGCTCTTGTGAGGTGTAAGACCCAACAAGACCAGCAACAAGATCTGCCAGCACAGGTTTTTTTGATCTGCTTTACTAAGGAAAGTACCTTTAAGGGGTTAACCATCTCACTTTAATCCAACATACAAATATTATTCACCTAGTTCAGAAGGAATAGCCAGCATGCTGAACTTCAGATCAAATACAAACTGACATCTGGGTTAGCAAAGTGAGGTGGGGGGGAAGGGGGCAGATACAATGGCTTGCCCAGAGTCTCAACACTCCTTCCATGAGTGAGCCCCAGACAAAATGCTAACCTTTGAGTTTTTATACAATGTACAGGGTCCAAAGGATTCACACCTAATCAGCAAAAGGGTGTGAGGCTGACGCTTAGCACCAAGTAAGACTTAATCAAAGGCACTTGATTACTTTAGCATTCTAAAAGAGAAAACAGTAAAAAAGCCCCACCTTAATTACCAATACAGCCAGATCCCCTGGCTATGTTAATGCACATGGGGGATCCTGGTATTGGTATTTACCTGCTCCACCACACTGAGGCTCAAGATCTCCCACTCGTTTGGTGAGGTGGAGCTTGCTGCTGGCTTGCTGGGCTGCATCCCATCCTAGGCTGCACTCTCTTTACACACAAATAAGATGGACCTTTCTTGCTGATCCTCCAAGTTTCATTTTTTTTAGTTATCTTTTATTTTTAGCTTACAACTCTCAGTTCCACGAGTTTTTGAGTTCCACATGTTCTCCGACTCCCTCTCCTCCCCACCCCCCCAGCTACTGTGGCTGTGTAAAATCAACAATAACCAGCATACAGAAGGGCTGCTAACATGGGTTCTTTGATCTGCTTTACTAAGGAAAGTAACTTTAAGGGATTAACAATCTTATTTCAATCCAACATACAAATATCATTCACTTAGTTCAGGAGGAAAGTCAGTAACCTGAACTTCAGAGCAAATACAAACAAATTACAAACATACACAGTATAAACAGACCAAATCACAATTCAGTTACCAGGAAAGCATCAACATCTGGGTTGACAAGGCAGGGAGCTCTTAACAATGGTTTACCCAGAGTCACACGCCACTCCTCCAGTGACTGAGAGCCCCAAGGGAGAATGCCAACCTCTGGGTTTACATTTCTTCCTCAGGGGTAAAGGGTGTCACAATGTGCAACTTAAACCCATGTGACCAAAAAGCATCACAAACCTGGGACTCAAACCCATGTGGACTAAAAGTCTCTGGCATCACAAACATGTCACTCAAAGCCATGGAAACCAGGATTTCCCTTGAGGTAAGGAGGTCATCAAAGACTCCTAATTTAATCAAAGAAACAAAGGCCAGACTCATCAAGGGCACTTGATTAAATGTGTTCCAAAAGGGAAAAGAGTAAAAAAAAAAAGTCCCACCTTAATTAATATTAGAATCACCCTTTGGGCATAGTTCCAAATTGCTCTCCAGAATGTTTGGATCAGTTCACAATTCCACTAAAAATGTAACAGTGCTCCTATTTTCCCACATCTTCTCCAGCATTTATCATTTTCCTGTTTTGTGTGTACACATCTCACAGGACAGATGTGTACCTCAGTATTGTTTAAATTTGCATTTCTCTAATCAATAATGATTTGGAATATTTTTAAATAGGACTATAGAGAACTTTAATTTCTTTCTCTGAAAAGTGCCTATTCATATCCTGTGAATATTTGTCAATTGGGGGATGACTTGTATTCTTATAAATTTGACTCAGTTCTCTGTATATTTTAGAGATGAGACCTTTATCAGAGACACTGTTTGTAAAAATTCTTTTCCAGTTTTCTGCTTCCCTCTTAATCTTGGTTGCATTGGCTTTGTTTGTATAAAAGCTTTTCAATTTAATGTAATCAAAATTATCCATTTTGCATTTCATAATGGTCTTTATCTCCTGTTTGGCCATAAATTCTTCCCTTTCCTATAAATCTGGCAGGTAAACTATTCCTTGCTTTCCCAAATTGTTTTTAGTATCAGCCTTTATATCTAAATTGTGAACCCATTTTGAGTTTATGTTGGTATACAGTGTAAGATGTTGGTCTATGTCCAGTTTCTGCCATACTATTTTCCAGTTTTCCCAGTAGTTTTAGTGTAATAGTGAGTTCTTATCCCAGAAGCTGGACTCTTTGTTTTTATCAAACGGTAGATTACTATAGACGTTGACCACTACGTTTTCTGTACCTAAGCTATTCCAGTGATCCACCACATTTCTTAGCCAGTACCAAGTAGTTTTGATGACTGCTGCTTTATAATACAGTTTAATATCTGGTATGGCTAGGCCACCTTCTCTAGCATTTCTTTTCCTTAATTACCTTGATATTCTGGACCTTTTGGTCTTCCAGATGAATTTTGTTATTATTTTATCTAGCTCTATAATTTTTTGGTAGTCTGATTGGTATGGCACTGAATAAGCAAATTAATTTAGGTAAAAGTGTCATTTTTATTATATTAGCTTGGACTGACCATGAGCAACTGATGCTTTTCCATTTACTTAGATCTGCCTTTATTTGTGTGACAAGTGTTTTGTAATTGTGTTCATATAGGTCCTGGGTTTGTCTTGGCAGGTATACTTACAAATATTTTATATTGCCTACAGTAACTTTAAATGGAATTTCTCTTTCTATATCTTCTTGTTGGACTTTGTCAGTAATATGTAAGAATGCCAATGATTTATATGGGTTAATTTTATGTCCTGCAACTTGGCTAAAGTTATTTTATTATTTCAAGTAGTTTTTTACTTGATTCTTTAGGATTCTCTAAGTAAATCATCATATCATCTGCAAAGAATGATAACTTAGTTCCTTCTTTGCCTATTCTAATTCCATCAATTTCTTTTTCTTGTCTTATTGCTAAAACTAACATTTCTTGTACCAAATTGAATAATAAGGTTTTTAATGGACATCCTTGTTTCACCTCCAATCTTATTGGAAATACACCTAGCTTACCCCATTTCATATAATGCTTGCTGGTTGTCTTAGGTAGGTGCTATTTATCATTTTAAGGAAGATTCTGCTTGTTCTTATGCTTTCTAGTGCTTTTAATAGGATCAGGTGTTGTATTTTGTTAAAAGCATCCATTGAGATAATAACATGGTTTCTATTAATTTTGTTGTTGATATGGTCTATTATGCTGATAGTTTTCCTAACATTGAATGAGCCTTGCATTCCTAGAATAAATCCTACCTGGACACAGTGTATTATTTTCATGATAAGTTGCTGTAATCTTTTTGCTAATATTTTGCTTAAAATTTTTGCATCTATATTCATTAGGGAAATGGTCTATAACTTTCTTTCTCTGTTTTGATGCTTTCTGTTTTAAGTATTAGTACCATATTTGTGTCATAAAAAGAATTTGGTAGGACTACTTCTTTGCCTATTTTCCCAAATAGTCTATAAAATATAGGAATTAACTGTCCTTTAAATGTTTAATAAAATTTGCTTATGAATCCATCTGGCCCTGGAGATTTTTTGCTAGGGAGTTCATTGATGCCTTGTTCAATGTCTTTTTCTGACATAGGGTTAAATAAGTATTTTACTTCCTCTTCTGGTAATCTGGGCAATTTATATTTTTGTAAATATTCATCCATTCCCTAAGATTATCAAATTTATAGACATACAATTGGCCAAAATGTTTCCTAATTATTGTTTTAATTTCTTCTTCATTGGAGGAGAATTCACCCTTTCCATTTTCTAAGCAGTAATTTGGTTTTCTTTTTTTAAATCAGATTGACCAAATGTTTATCAATTTTATTGCTTTTTTTTTTTATAAAACCAGCTCTTAGTTTTATTTATTAGTTCAATAGTTTTCCTAATTTCAATTTTATTGATCTCTATTCAGTATTTCTAATTTGGTATTTAATTGGGGATTTTCAATTTGTTCTTTTTCTAGCTTTTTCAGTTGCTTGCCCAATTCATTGATCTCATTTTTTCTCTGTTGTATTCATGTAAGCATTCAGAGATATAAAACTTCCCCTAAGAATTGCTTTCACTGCATCCCATAAGTTTTGGTATGTTGTCTCATTATTGTAATTCTCTTGAATGATGCTATTGATTGTTTCTATGGCTTGTTGTTTGGCCCACTCATTCTTTAGGAATAGATTATTTAGTTTCCAATTAATTTTTAGTCTATTTTATCATAGCCCTTTATTACAAATAATTTTTATTGAATCATAATCTCAAGAAGTACTATTGACTACTTCTGCCTTTCTTCACTGGATTGTAAGGTTTTTATGCCCTAGTACACAGTCAATTTTTGTGTATGTGTGATTTACCACTGAGTAAAATGGATATTCCTTTCTATCACCAATCAGTTTTCTCCAGAGGTCTATCATATCTGCCTTTTCTAAAATTCTGTTTACCTCGTCAACTTCTTTCTTGTTTATTTTGATGTTAGATTTATCAAGTTTAGAGAGGAGGAGGTTGAGGTCCCCCACTGGTATGGTTTTGCTGTCTATTTCTTCCTGTAATTCCCTTAATTTCTGTGCTAAGAATCTGGATCCTAAAGCGCTTGGTACATATATGTTAAGTAATGATTTTACTTCATTATCCATAGTGTCTTTTAGCAAGATATAGTTTCCTTCCTTATCTCTTTTAATTAGATCTATCTTTGCTTTTGATTTGATTGAGAATAGGATTGCTACCCCTGCTCTTTTTACTTCAGCTGAAGCATAATATATTCTATTCCAGCCTTTTACCTTTACCCTGTGTGTATGCCCCTGTTTCAAATGTGTTTCTTGTAAACAACATATTGTATGATTACGGTTTTTTATCCATTCTGCTATCTGCCTCGATTTTATGGGAGAGTTCATCCCATTCACACTCACAGTTATGATTACTATCTGTGTCTTTTTCTCCATCCTCTCCCCCAGCCCGTTAATGCTTTTATTTCTCCCTTCTCCCTTCCCCTCCTCAAAAGAGTTTTGCTTTTGACCATCACATCCCTCAATCTTCCCACTCTGTCACACCCCCCTTATCTTACCCTTTTTCCTAACTCCTTCTTCCCTCCCTTCTAACCACCTTTTTTTTATTTCACCTTTCCCCTCCTACTGCCTGTAAGGCGAGTTTGATTTCAATACTTAACAGAGTATGTTATTCCCCCCTTGAACCAAATCTGATGACAGTAAAGCTCAAACAATGCTCTTCTCCCTCCCTTCTTTCCCTCTGCTATAATATTTTTGTGCCTCTTCATGTAATGCAATTTACCCTTTTCTGCTTCCACCTTACCTCTTCTCCCATTAAAATACTTTTACATCCCTTAATTAATTTTTTTAATCGTCATATCAGTTAATTTATACCCACACCCAGTCTATGTATAACCTTTTTAGATGTCATAATAACTATATAATTGTCAAGATTAACAAATATCATCCTCTTGTGTAGGATGTGTAGGGGTGTAAATAATTTACCCTTTTTGAATAACAAGGTATTTTTCCCATTCACTTTTTTATGCTTCCCTCAAGTCTAGTATTCGAAGATCAAATTTTCCATTGAGCTCTGGCCTTTTCTTCAGAAAGGTCTGGGAGTCCCTTATTTCAGTGAATGTCCATCTCCTTGCCTGAAAGATTATGCTGCATTTTGTTGGATAGTGGGTCCTTGGTTCTAGTCCAAGCTCCTTTGACTATTATAATATCATATTCCAATCCCTCATATTTTTAATGTAGTAGCTGCAAGGTCCTATGGGATCCTGACTGTAGTTCCACCGTATTTGAATTGTATTTTCTCCTTGACCTGATAATTCTGGAATCTGGCAACAACATTCTTTGGAGTTTTCAATTTCGGATCTCTTTCAGGAGGTGATTGGTGGATTCTTTCAATGACTATTTTATCCTCTGGTTCTAGGACCTTGGGGAAGTTTTCCTTGATGATTTCTTGGAAGATACTGTCTATACTCTTTTTTCATCATGGCTTTCTGGTAGACCAATAATTCTTGGATAATCTCTCCTGGATCTATTTTCCAGGTCAGTTGTTTTACCAATGAGGTATTTTATTTTTTCTTTTATTTTTTCATTGTTTAGATTTTGTTTGACTGACTCTTAATGCCTTATAGAGTCATTAGCTTCTACTTGCCCAATTCTAATTTTTAACAAATTATTTTCTTCAGATAGCAACCTCTCTTACAATTTGGCCAATTTTACTTTTAATGGAATTATTTTCTCCTGATAGGTTCTGTAATTTTTCTTCTACCTCTCAAATTTGGCTTTTAAAATCCTCCTTGAAATCTTCCAGGAATGTTTTTTTGGCTTAAGGTCAGATCATATTACTTTTTGGTGTTTTAGATGTGGGTATAGTGTCAATGCCATCCTCTTCTGAATTCATATTTTGATCCTCCCTGTCTCAATAGTAAGAGTCATTTGTCTTTACTTTTCTCTTTTCTAGTTTGCTTCTTTATGGCAGTTGCCTTTTTCCTGGCTTTTAAAGTAGATTTCTACTTCCCAGGTACAGGGGACTCTGTCTCAATCTTCTTGTGCTGCAAACTATGGGCCTGGTTACTGGCTTTGTGTGCTGTGACCTCTGATTTTGTCAGCTAGAAACTATAAAATGCCACAGCTCACCTGGTGCTGAGCTGGAGCTGGCTTCTGTGACAAAGTCGAGGTTCAGTGAAGTCTTTCTGAGTTTTTCCAGGGTTACACTGAAGCTCACAGCATGAGGTGTGGGAGAGGAGTGGTTTGGCTTCTGGAAGTCTCTTCTTCCCCTAGGGCTGCACTATAGCATGGGCAGCCTCCACTGTTGTCTGCACTGGTGTCTGTCCATTCCCCTGGCTGTGCTATGGCATGTCTGGAGCCTTGGTGCTGGAGCTTACCAGCTCAGAAACTCCCACTGGTCTGCTAAGGTGGGGCTTGTATGAATGCCTCTGCACTGGTCCCTTTCTGCCATCACAAGAGGGGCCTGTCTCCCTAGCTTCCTGAGCTAGAACACTGCTGAACTGTACTTATGGTTCTTCCATTCCAGGGTTTTTCCTAAAGCATTATTTTCTGGGTTATTCAAGGTCGGCAAGGGAGGGATGAGAGCTCTTACTGTTCATGCCAACATCATGGCTCCTAGAAGTTCAAGAAAGTGTTTTGAACCTTTAGATTGTGGCTGATAGCCCCAGGAGAAGATGCTGTTGCCTGCCACAGGATCAGCACTTCTGTCTCACCTAGCACCAACAGATTCCTGTTCTGCACTCAAAGTCCTGGGGATCACTACCACAGGCAGCGATTCAGCCTGCTGCATCTGCTCCCACTTGGGTATGTAGTTCTGTGTGCTCAGTGCTCTCCCAGCCCAGTGCAACAGATCCTTCTTGTTGACTTCCAGAACTCTCCTGGGCTGGAAATCTGTCACACTCTGTCTCCTAGTGGATCCTACCTCTCTCGAATTTGTTCAGATTCACTTTTTTAGAGTTATCTGAAAGTATTTTGGACAGAGCTCTTTTATGTCCATGTTTTCACTCTGCTATCTTTGATCCTCCAAGTTTCTTGAACTAAAATATTGTTTCACCCCATCATTTTGCTGGTTCTGCTGTTCGAGGATTTGTTTGGGGGGTGCTATTTTATGTTTGTTTACAGCTGAATATGGGAGAGTTACAGTGATTCACTGCTTATTCCATCATCTCCTTAATTGAGTTAATTAATCAAATATTCCTATTCCATGATTCTTTCCCATGAAAACTGAAGAATATGCTATTCCTGGTAAGAAAAAGCATAGAAAATCAGTCCAAACTATTTTCTTTTCAGATGGACTTTTGAGGGAAGATGGCAGGGATGAAATATTGGGGCAGGAGGAAGAAGGGTAAACTCTTAAAAAATACAAATTATAATCATGCCAATCAAGGATGAAACTATGTGCTCTGTGTTGTAGTATTTAGAACTTTTTTCTTAAGCCAATTACCTTTAAAAATCCAACATGTCTATAAACTAGTGAAAAATGTGTTGCAAATAAAACAAAACTTCAACAGATTTAAGAAGAGAAAAAAAGCCACAACACCAGTTCCTTTCCTAAAGAAGTTAGATTCCCCAGAGGAGAGATAGATTTCATATTAAATATCATCATATAGATCTGCAATTTCAAATGCATTTTCTTTAAAAATTCCCATTCTTTGATGGAAAGCCCAACAAAGGCAGCACATCTTCAACAACATACAAGTTAAAGTAGTTATATGTTGACAAAATGTCTGTGTGTGTGTGTGTGTGTGTGTGTGTGTATGGGAGAGAGAGAGAGAGAGAGAGAGAGAGAGAGAGAGAGAGAGAGAGAGAGAGAGATTGAGAGAGAGAGAGATTGAGAGAGAGAGAATTTGGAGTGACACTTAACCACTATGTGTTTCTAGATGCAACTTGAAGAATATGAGAACCAGAGCTACTAAGTTAAGAGAAGAAAAAAAATCCAAATATTTGATCCCTATTCAAATACTTTAGTACTTTGAAAAGTCTGCATTCCTACCCAAACCTAAATAAGAATCCCAACTATACCTTAGTAAGTCATCTTCTTGAATAATTTCAGTTTTGAAAGAATGTTCATCACTTGTTGACCAACTTTCTAAAGGTTAGCCTCTCTGCACTTAATGATGCTAGACCTTAAAGAGTAGACTATGTGTCAGTCCCATAGTCAACAAAATTTTAATAAACACTTACTTTAGAAGCATCTAGGTAGCACTGTGGTTGTATAGCTAGGCCTGAAGTCAGGAAGAACTAAATTTAAGTCCAGCCTCAGACACTTACTAGCTGTTTGACTCTGGGCCAGTCACTTGACTTTTGTCTCAGTTTTCTCAACTGTAAAAGGGAGGATTAAATGGGACAAAAATTGTTATATTATCAGCATAGTGTCTGACACATAGTAGGTGCTTGATAAATGCTTGTTCCCCTTCTTTTTTTGCAAGTGAAAAAGTAATGTGAATTTTTATTTTATTATTTAATCATAAATAGTATACAATATGCAATATACATTCAAAAATGAACAATTAGTCACTCCATTCAGTAATAGTCAAATACTGTGTGGTTGGTATAGATACAGAGAAAAATTAGTCCATCCAAACTCAGTTGTCAGCCTATTGTTGTAACATCTAATGGCCTTGGCAAGAGTGATTAGAATATATTCTGCAAGGTTGATAATACACTGGACTAGGTCCCATGTATTACAGATTTTTGAGACTAAGTTATTAGTTAGGTTTCTTAGATATTACTAAGGCCACTTAGTTCATTGTTGACTTCTTGTTGTTATTCAGCTGCTTAGTCATGTCTGACACTTTGTGACCCCATTTGGGGTTTTCTTGGCAAATATACTGGAGCTGTTTGTTATTTCCTTCTCCACTTCATTTTATAGATGAGGAAACTGAGGCAAACAGAGTGAAGTGACTTGCCCAAGATCACACAGCTAGTAAGTATCTAAGGCTAGATTAGAACTTAGGAAAATGAGGCTTCCTGAATCCAGGCTCAGGCTCAACTGTAAAATTAGGATAATAATAGTATTTATTTCGCAAAGTTTTGTGAGAGAAAAATGAGATAATGTTTGCAAAGTTCCTGGAACATCATAAGCTTTTTCCCTTCCCCAGTAAAATGAAAGGGGTTAGACATGAATATCCTCTTATTTAAATCTATGACCTTTATTTTTTGTTTTTCTTTTTTTTCATATTTTAAGATATCTTTTTTATTGCATTTTATTTATTTTGTTAAATATTTTCAAGTTATATATTTTTTAACATTTTTAATTTAATTTATTTAATATACTTAGTTTTCAGCATTGATTTTCACAAGAGTTTGAATTATGAATTTTCTCCCCATTTCTACCCTCCTGCCCACTCCAAGATGGCATGTATTCTGGTTGCCCCTTTCCCCCGTCAGCCCTCTCTTCTGTCATCCCACTCCCCTCCAATCCCCCTTTCCCTTCTTCTCTCGTAGGGCAACATAAATTTTCTATGCCCCATTGCCTGTGTACCTTATTTCATAGTTGCATGCAAAAACTATTTTTGTTGTTTTTGAACGTCTGTTTTTAAAACTTTGAGTTCCAAATTCTTTCTCCCCTTCCTTCCCTGCCCACCCTCCCTAAGAAGGCAAGCAATTCAACATAGGCCACATGAGTATCATTATGTAAAACCCTTCTACAATACTCATGTCACGAAAGATTAACTATGTTTTGCTCCTTCCTAACCTATTGCCCATTATTGAATTTGCTCACTTGACCTTGTCCATTTTCGAAAGTGTTTGTTTTTGATTACCTCCTCCCCCTGTCTGCCCTCCCTTCTATCATCCCCCCTTTTTATCTTCTTCCTCCTTCTTTCCTGTGAGGTAAGATACCCAATTGAGTATGTATGACATTCCCTCCTAAGGTCAAATCCGATGAGAGCAACATTTACTCATTCCTCCTCACCTGCCCCCTCTTCCTTTCTTACAGAACTGCTTTTTCTTGCCACTTTTATGTGAGATAATTTACCCCATTGTATCTCTCGCTTTCTCCCTCTCTCAATATATTCCTCTCTTATCCCTTAATTTGATTTTGTTTTTTTAGATACCATCCCTTCATATTCAACTCACCCTGTGCCCTCTGTCTATATACATATAAACATACATATATACATACATGCACACACACATATGAATATATATATGTATGTATATACACATATACATACATATTCCTTTTGGCTACTATGATACTGAGGTCTCATGAATCATACACATCATCTTTCCATGTAGGAAGGTAAATAAGACAGTTCAACTTTAGTAAGTCCCTTATTATTTCTCTTTCTTGTTTACCTTTTCATGCTTCTCTTGATTCTAGTGTTTGACAGTCAAATTTTCTATTCAGCTCTGGTTTTTTCCACTGAGAAAGCTTGAATGTCCTCTATTTTACTGAAAATTCATATTCTGTCTTGGAGCATGATACTCAGTTTTGCTGGGTAGGTGATTCTTGGTTTTAATCCTAGCTCCATTGACCTCCGGAATATCATATTCTAAGCCCTTTGATCCCTTAATGTGGAAGCTGCTAGATCCTGTGTTATCCTGATTGTTTTTCCACAATACTCAAATTGTTTCTTTCTGGCTGCTTGCAGTATTTTCTCCTTGACCTGGGAGCTCTGGAATTTGG
>CM053622.1:385240833-385264816 GCA_028646595.1 Phalanger gymnotis
GGGATGAAGGTAATCAAAAACAAACACTCTCGAAAAGGGACAGGGTTAAGGGAGAAAATTCAATGAAGGGGGATTGGTTAGGAAGAAGGAAAATATAGTCAGTCTTTAACAACATGAGTATTGTGGAAGGGTTATACATAATGATACGCATGTGGCCTATGTTTAATTGCTTGACTTCTTAGGGAGGGTTGATGGGAAGGGAAGAGGGGAGAGAATTTGGAACTCAAGGTTTTAAAAAAATAGATGTTCAAAAGTAAAAATTTTTTTTTCATGCAACTAGAAAATAAGATGCACAGGCAATGGGGCATAAAGATTTATCTTGCCCTACAAGAAAGAAAGGGAAAGGGGGAGGGGACGGGAGGGGAGTGGGGTGACGGCTGGGAGGGCTGACTGCGGAATAGGGCAACCAGAGTGTATGCCATCTTGGAGTGGGGGGGGTGGAAATTGGGAGAAAATTTGTAATTCAAATTCCTGTGAAAATCAATGCTGAAAACTAAACATATCAAAAAATAATAAAATTAAACTGAAGTCATCTTTCCCTCAAAAAAAAAAAAAAAAGAAAACACACCCTGTCAGATAAACTCCGTGAGTACACTAAGTAAGATTACAGATTAAACTACAGTTAGAGGATTCACAAAAGGCTAATTGCGGAGGAAGATTTATATGTTGCCAAGGAGTCAGGGACAGTTGAGATTCTTCCTCTGGTTTCTTCTAAGAGGAATGTTTAAGACTCTAAGTAAATGTTCACATCCCATAGGACAAGTTTTGGTCAGGTGCAGTTAATATTTTAGACTTTTAGCTTAACCAAGATTTGCTGTAGCAATGGCCCTGAGTCTCAAATAATAAAAGGAAATCAAAAATTCCCATAAGAGCTCAGTAGGCAGAAAGTGTTTTTATATGACTACATTATAGCTAGGTATGATTAGAATAAAACAGACACTATACTAGACCAAGAAATCAAAAACAATTTTACCATATAAAAACTAGCGTTGGTATTTTCATATGGAACATGTAGTGAACATTCCTTACGATAATAGAACTATTATATGAAATGCTTAAAAATGGCAATTCATGTGATGAAATACAAATAGGATAAAGACATGACATGATTTCATTGGTATAGGGAAACTTTCGGTGAGTAAACTCTCTCAACATCTTCTCTGAAACTTAGAATGTGAAGTAAGTGATTTGCTCAGGGTCACACACTCAAAAGACACTATATGCTTACTCTCTGCTACATCATGCTTTCTCTAATGAAATATAGTGCTTAATATATTTATAACATATCAAATACTAAATGCTCAAGTAATGTACCGAAGACCAATAAGTAGAGAATAGTGAATGTTAAAAATATAATCTTTATAGACTTTATTATTTTTAAACTGGTACTATTATTTTTGTCTGTTTCAAATGAACTTGATTGAAGTAATATGCAAGTAATTTGCGGGAAGAAAGAAGAAGATAGAAAAGAGAAGAGCTGAAGCTTCCCCTATGAAGTCTCTCTCACCCATTGGACTTGGCTTTGGAAGGCATTCTCTTTGGGAAATATCCCTACTATCTCTCTCTTCCTCAAAATGGCTAAGGGTAGGGAGAATAATAAGATAACATGTCTAATACCACTGCTAATACTTAGCTACAGACCTTCCACTTCCTCCTCTTTCCAGATCAGAGTGAAAACATCCTGAGGGATAACCTAACCCCAATTCTGTCCACTCCAAGTTATATGGTATTTCATTTCCTCCTTAGACAAAGCAGAGGAAAAGAACTAAAAGTCACCAAATTCTCTCCAAGGTTTCCAACGGCTTATTCCTGGGTGAATTTACTTTGCATACCTGCCTTACATAGGCATAAATGAAAATGACCATTTCCATTGCAAAAATCTGAAAATGAGAATTTTATATCATGCTACTAAACTTATTTTATAATGCTTCAAAATATATAATAAATTCAACATGACAATGTAAATGTCATCCTATTTGGACTCTTCTGCTCTTCTCTATTTTTTTAGAGTTTCATTAATACTCTTTTCTGTCTTTGATTCCTTATTTCACACCACTATTATTACCCTCTTGGTCTTGCAACTCTGGAAACTTACCTAAAAATAAACAACTTCTCTTGTAACAAATTGAAATAATCAAGACAAACAGATCAAATTAGCCATAAAAAATATTTCTCACTGCATACTTATCCATCAATAAATGGAGCAATAATTTTTACGGAATCATAGTTATTCATTGCATTGAATAGTTATTGTCTTTCACAGCTATCTCCTTTTATAATGTTGTAGTTGAATAAATTATTTTCCTTATTTTCTTTACTTCACTCTGCATTAGTTCAAACAAATCTTCCTTTGTTTTCCTGAATATATGACTTTCATTATGTCTTAAGATGCCCAGACACCCATTACCAAAATCTCACATTATTAGCATTAAAGAGGGGGAAAGTCATTATGGGCATTTTCACAAGAAATTAGCAACAATTTCTTACTTCCAGAGGTGGAGCCAAAAATGTCAGAGTAGAGGAAGCATACATTCAAGTTTCCCAACATCCCTCTCCAAACAACTTTAACACAACACCTCAAATTAAATTCTGGCATGGCAGAGCCAACAAAAAGTCAGGGTGAGTTATTCTCCTAGACCAAGACAACTTAGAAGTTTGGAAGGAGAGATCTGTGACATAGGGGTGGAGGCTGGCCCAGAGCCCACATGGATGAAACAGCAGTGGAGGGACAAGATGTTAATAACAGAAACATCAGGAGATCTTAGGCATGAAATGGTAAGGGAACCTGGAAACTGGTCAGAAAAAGGTTACAGGGTATCCCTGAGCTGGTACCAATCACAGGGCTAGATCTGTTTGGTAGCTCCATTGACTATATCCATTTCTGGGTCACAGTTCAATGGCAAAGAGGAATAGTCAATGGATATCCTGAAGAGCAGCATCACTTCTGGTCCCAAGGGAGCAAGGGTCCTGAAGAGAAGTGTTGATTGTAATCTCAAGGGATCAGGGCCCTTCCTGAGTAAGGATCAGAACACAAAATAAGAGTAGATCATGTCACCTTGGAAGGACTGAAAATTTCTAAATCCTCAGAACTAGCTCTGGAAAAACGAGCGTGAAAAAGCCTGAAGTTTATGACAGTGCTCCCCCCTGACCCTTCTCCCATCTGTTGGGAGGAGAATCCAGCTTTAATATAGAGTTCAAAAAGGAAAAAATAGGGTGTGAAATGAGCAAGCAAGCAAACAAAAAAGAACCTGATCATAAAAAAAAATCTACTATGGTGACAGGGAAGATCGAGATACATATTCAGAAGAGAATGAAGTCAAAACAGATACAAGTAAAGCCTCAAAGAAAAAATATGAATTCATCACAAACCCAATAATAATTAAAGGAAAAGATAAAAATTATTTTAAAAATCAGAGTGGCAGAAGAAAAATTAGATAAAGAAATGAGAGTAAAGGAAAAAAAAATTATGACAAGACAATTGGTTGTTGTCCTTTATTCTCAAAGAGGACCAAAATGACATCACTATGTTAGAGTCAAGTTATTACGTGCCCAACTGTGGCTGATCAGACTAATACAAGCTCAGAATGCTCTACCACAGGACAGGCATAAATAGTCCATGGGAACATTTGAAGTGGATTCTCTAAATTTGCATATTTCATGTTTCTTTTGAGTTACTTCAATTCTGCTTTGCTCATAAAGCACAGTGCCTTCTTTGATGCAGGGTATGCCATGCTGAGCAGTATTTTGCCATCATCTCCCATGTCAAGAAATTGATTTGAAAGTTTTTCAAAGATCGTGAGAGTGTTGTTATATCACTATTTCTGACCTCCATGTGAGTGCTTGCCTTTTTTCTAGAAAATAGTGTTTTAGGCAAACATAATTTTGGCATTCAAACAACATGGCCAGCCCACTGGAGCTGTACTCTCTGCAGTAGAGTTTGAATCTAAAAAGGACCTCAGTGTCTGGTACCTTACCTGCCAAGTGATCTTCAGAATCTTCCTAAGACAATTCAAATGGAAGTGATTCAGTTTCCTGGCATAGCACTGGTATACCACCCAGTTTTCACAAGCATACAAGGAGATCAGCACAATGGCTCTTTAGACTTTCAGTTTAGTAGGGAGCCTAATAACTCTTCTGTCTCATGTGTTCCTTTGGAGCCTCCTGTGTGTAGCAACCTCATCATCAATGTGCACCTCCCAGGAAAGTATACCATCAAGGTAAGTGAACCTATCAACAGTATTCAAAACTTCTCCTTTTGCTACAACTGATGATTCCACATATGGGTGGTGTGGTACTGGCTGGTGGAGCACCTATGTTTTCTTGGTATTATTTGTTAGGCCAAAATTAGAACAAGCAACAGAGAAATAATGCATACTTTGTTGCACCTCAGCTTCAGAGACTGCATCAGGTGCACAATCATTTGCAAACAAAAAAATCATGCATCAACTCTCCCTCTTCTTTGGCTTTGGTTTATCATCTATTCAAGTTTGATAATTCACTGTCAGTATGTTAATTGACCTCGATGCCATATTCATCCTTATTAAAGGTATCTGACAACATTGCTGAAAACATCATGCTAAAAATCCTGAGAGCAAGCACACAGTCTTGCTTCACTCCACTGGTGACTAGGGAAGCATGGAAGCATCATCCATTATCCAGTATCTGGGAAAGTATGCTGTCATGAAATCGAGTACAATAATGGTGAACTTTTCCTGGCAATCAAATTTTGACATAATTTTCCATAAGCCCTCACGATTGACAGTATCATAGGCCTTGGTCATATCTGCAAATGTTCCGTACAGACCTCTGTTCTGCTCCTGGCATTTCTCCCAGAGGTGTAGGGCAGCAAACACCACATTGACTTTTCTTTCACCCTTTTTGAAGCCACACTAGCTCTCAGGTAGATAACTATCTTCCAGATGAAGGATCAGCCTATTAAGGAAGATTCTGTCAAGAATCTTGATGGTATTGAGTGAGAGAGATCCACTTGTGATTGTCACATTACAATCTATTTTCTTTACCTTCATAGAGACGAACAATGGAGGTGTCTTTGAATTTCTGTGGGATAACCTCCTCTTGCCATACGAACCAGAAAATTTCAGTTGGCTTTCGTATAAGCAATGGACTCCCTACCTTGTAAATCTCAGCTGGAATAGAATCAGTATCATGTGCTTTGCCACAGAAAAAGAACCTAATGACCTTTAAAACCTTTTATTCAGTTGGAAATTTGGTTAGAGTGGGATTGGCTTCAACCTGAGGTAAACAGTCAGTGGCTTGACCATTGATTGATGACAGTCTGTTGAGAACACCATGAAAATTTCAGCACATCTCTCCAAGATCATGTCCTTATAACTAATCAATATAGCTCCATTAACACTGAATATTTGATATGTACCATATGTCTTTGGTCCATAAATATGCTTCAGGGCATCATAAAAGCACTTCGGATTGTTGCTATCAGCATAAACCTGAATTTCATCTGCCTTTTTATTGAGCTAAGAATCTTGCATCTCTCTAATATTCTCTTGTAATTTACTTTTCATGGAATTAAATGCTGTCTTCTTTGAGACAGATGAATTATCCTACTGGTAAAAACCTTTGGAGTTACCATTTTTCATTTAGCAGCTTCTGAATTTTCCCATCATTTTCATTCAAACTAATCTAGATGTTTGCAAGAGTAAATGCCAGTGCTGTATACCACATCTCTGAAAGCTGCCCATTCTTTTTCTGCTCCATTGTTGCCCATCATGTGTTGGCCCAGCTTTCCCCCCAAGTTAGCAATGAATTTTTCCCACTCAGAGAAATGCTCTAATCTGTTGACATTAAGTCTTCTGGCAGTCATCTTGCCTTGGGCTGCTGCTTTTGTTAAATGCGAATATTTAGGTTGGAGAGAATGAGTATAATCAGGCCAGCATTATTTGCTACATATCACCTTTGTCACTCACACTTCCTGACTGTCTCTTCTTACAATGACATAGCCTATTAAATGCCAATGTTTGCTGTGAGGATGCATCCATAAAGTTTTAGTGCATTTAGGTAAACAGAAAACAGTGTTGGTGATGAGAAGGTCATGAGATGCACAACTCTTTAGTGGTAAGTGACCATTGCTAATGTTGTTTCTGACTGCCTTCCTCCCAAGGAAGGTATGCCATGTCTGATAGTCTGTGCCTACTCTGGTGTTAAAGTCACCCAGAATTACAAGTTTGTCCTCTTTCATCATATTGATAATAAAATTTTTCTTTAACCTCATTAGGGTCCATCACAGTGGGAGATATATGGAAATCACATTGTTATGGGCCTGTCATTTATACAAGGCATACAACCTTGCTGACTAGATTAGTTTTGATTGCAAAACCTATGTCACCTTCACAGCACTTCCTATCACTGTGGTCACTCCAAAAAAAAAAAAATAGAAAGAAAAGAAGAGCGTACCCAGCTCCCACTTCAGTAAGCTGGATTTCATTTGCCAGCCTGGCTTCACTCAGGGCTGCTATTTGGATGTGATACCTGTTGAGTTCTCTCACAACAAGAGCTGTTCATCTTTCATGTCTACTGGATTTTCTGTTGTCTACAAGCTTGTGCACATTCCATGTACTGACGATGAGTGCAATCGTCTTTGCAAAAATTTTTGTATATTTTTTGTTGTTGTTTTTTAACCATGGGGTGAGATCCCTACTTGCCATGATAAACAGGACAGTGTTGGATAAGGCAGACAATTTTTAGGACACCTTTTCTAGCTCCTTCATCACACCAGGAGGTGAGCAGTGCAGTTCTTAAAAGCTAACAAAACACCGAGGGAGCTGCCAAATCCCACTGCTGCTTCCAGTGAGAAGAGGAAACTATAGCCAAGGCTGCCTGTGCAGGGTTGTGAATACAGCTCCCAATGAATGCACACTTATTTTTTTTTTATCATTTCCCTGTCACCACAGGACTTTGAGACAGGTAAAATTAATAAAATGGTATGGATGACGTCTTTTGATTCATGCATAAATTGGATTTAAGTGAACCATAGTGACACAAAATCATTGATCTCACCTTCTTTTCCAGAGTAATCACAGTACAGTGGCAGGACAGAGTCAAGATGACTGGTGATGGCTTGGGATGCAGTGGATAACTTTGGTGTCTTCAATGTCTAACCAAGCTCTAATAGCTCCACAGCACCTTCTTCAAGCACCTTCATGTCCATTGGAACAAATTCTCATCCACCCATTCCACCAGAGTAAGTCTTCACATACTTGGTGTAGACATTCCCCTAACTTATCAAATGGTTTGAGACCCCTTGGTTATACTCAACCTGGTTTAGCCCATCTGCCAAAATAGTTTACTGGGGTGTGGCCACAAAGAATGCTAGAGCTTCTTAGAGCCACAGGTGAGAGTTGGTTGAGTCAGGCAGACACAAAAGATGGAAAGCAGCCCTGAAAAGGCCTAGCAACTCTCACATCAAAGATACTAATCTTCCCTGAATACTCCCTACACCCCAATGAGGAAGCAAATGAGCAAACAAAAAAAGCGCTTGACCATAAAAAAAGCTATTATGGTGACAAATTCCAAAGACAATGGATTAAAACAGATACAAGCAAAGCCACAAAGAAAAAAATGCAAATTCAACACAAGCCCAACAATAATTCCTGAAGAAGCTAAAAAATTATTTTCAAAATCAAATAAGAGCGGCAGAGGGAAAAATAGATAAAGAAATTAGAGTAAAGGAAGAAAATTGCAAAAGGATAATTGACAGTTTGGGAAAAAAGTGGAACAAAAATATTGAAGAAAATAACACCTTAAAAAACAGAATTGGCTTGATAAAAAAAGACACACAAAAGATCACAAAAGAAAATAATTCCTAAAATTTTGAATTGGAAAGTGACTTCAGCATGAAACAATAAAGCAAAGTCAAAAGAATTAAAAAAATGAAGAAAATTTTAAATAAAAAAGCGATGCAGGGAGAATAAATAGAAGGCTATTGTAATAGCCCAGGTAAAAGATGATGAGGACCTGAATTAGGGTGGTATCTGTGAAGGCGGATAAATGTATGACAGATGTTGGGATGATAGAAATGGTAAGATTTAACAACTGACTGACTATGATGGATGAGTGACAATGAAGAGTCAAGGATAATAACAATGTTCTGAATCTGGGGACAGGAAGGATTGCAGTAACTTTGACAGTAATAAAGAAGTTGGGGAGAGAAGCAATATTGTGGGGGCAGCCAGGTAGGAGATAATGAGCTGTGATTTAGACCTGTTGACTTTGAGATCTCTATGGTTCACTTTTATCTATATATTGTGTTTTCATATACAATAATATATTGAAAGATTCAACCCATCTTAAATGTCAGTTTCTTGGGAGAGTATAACAATAGTAATATTAATATTGCTTCTTCTTTAAGTTTTTGGGTCAATGTGCATGTTTTGGTAAAGGGAATAAATAGCTCTACTACACATAGTCTAATTGTAAATTGAGCACTTTTTCATGCCCTCTTTGGTGAGACCTTAGAAAAGAGCCAAAACCTAAACTTTAATTACTTTTCCCCAGGGCTACAGGGTGATGGTATAAAAAACTAAACAGAGTAAGAAAGAAAAACTCTTCTTCTGATCTCTATGTTTGGATCCAGAGCAGTGAGATCCCCTCAGTAGAGAGAGAAAGAGAATAGCACCAAAAACTCTTGGACCCAGCAGTAGTTTATGTTACATTTTAAAAAGTCATATCCCCCTTTTTGACAGTAAGTTCCAAAGATGGCTTACCTATATATTTTATCTTCTTCTCCAGACCCAGCATGGTGTTCTTCATATAGTAACTAGTTAGTTAATAAATACTTGTAGAAACTGGGACCAGACCAGTTAGAAGAAGCTAAAATCAGAGTCAGGAACACCTAGGTTTAAGTCCCCCCTCCTACACACATTGACTCTAGGCAAGACAACCTCTCAGTGTCTCAGGAAAATTATTGTTATTGCCAATCTGCGCTGGTAAAGAGATTTTTTTCTTACTGGAAGTTCTCTAAACCAATTAAATCACAGGTCTGAATTGAAGAATTAAATTGAATGATAATAGAGGACAATCATCTAATAATACTCCTAATTCCTATGAAGACAATCCTGAATACTCAAACGATAGATGAGTAGAACAAAATTTGAATGGCTTCAGATAGAATTCTTGATAATGTGACAAAAAGATAGAGGTCTAGACATGTTCTTTGATCCTTATGACCTCTCAAACTTCTCCAAAATAAGAATTTTTATTAAGAAGTAAAGCAATTGGGGCAGCTAGGTGGCACAGTGAGTAGAGCACTGGCCCTGGAGTCAAGAGGACCTGAGTTCAAATCCGACCTCAAACACTTGACATATTTACTGACTTATGACCTTGGGCAAGTCACTTAACCCCAATTGCCCTGCCTTACCCTCTCTAAAAAAAGAAATAAAACAATTGAACATTTCCCCCATAGTTTAAGACATCAAGGATATTAACAAGGTAACAACCCAATGAACAAATAAAAAAATTCCTGGTGGCAGAGCCAAGATAGCAGTGTAAAGGCAGGGACTCACCTGAGCTCTCCCCCAAAAATGCTTCAAATACCTTTAAAAATGACTCTAGAGAAATTCTAGAGAATCAGAACCCAAAAGAGACAGAGTGAAACAAACTTCCAGCCCCCCAAAACTTAGAAAGTTGGCAGGAAAGGTCTATTGTACCAGGGTGAAAGAGAAGTGCAGGCCACACCCCAGGGAACCCAAAGCAGGCCTTGGAGTGACTGAATACCTGGCAGCAGTGGTGTTTTCCAGACTTCTCAGACTATAGACAGCAAAGGCAACTTGGAAGATCAGCAGAAAGGGTCTGTCATACCTGGGTGAGAATAGAGCACAGTTCTGTGCAGGTCACATCAGCACAACCCCAGCCACAGCAAAACAGGAACAGGCTTTGGGAGTGACTGAATCAGCAGTAGTAGTGGCAACAGCAATGGCAGCAGCATCTTCCTGAGATCTCAGCCCACAGATGGTAAAAGCATTGAACAACTAGTCATAAGGAAATTAGAGGGATCTTTCTGCTAGCACTGTAGCAGGACTCTGTTCCTTTGCCCATACTCAGATCTGGGTTGCAGTGCTGGATGGCAATGCCAGGAGGAAGAGGAACACTAGCATAGCAGAGCTTGTAGCCACATTTGAGGGAGGAACCTTCCTCACAGTTCCAGGGCAGAAATGAGTGCTTGTGGTCACTCATAGAACAGAGCATAGGCCAGGAGAAGAATATACACCTCTCTTTAGATTATACCAGATGGAAGAACTGAAAACATACAGATCCCTAGAAGCATTTCTGAAAACAGCTGCACAAAGCCCCTCAAGCTTGGGACAGTGCACTCTCCACCCTGGAAGCAGAGCCCAACTGGGAAAATGAGTGAACTATGGAAAAACACTCTGACTATAGAAAGTTACTATGGAATCAAGGAAGATAAAAACACATTCAGAAGACAACAAAGTCAAAGCTCCTAGATCCAAAGTCTTCAAGAAAAACATTACTTGGTCTCAGGCCATGGAAGAGCTCAAAAAGGATTTTGAAAATCAAGTAAGAGAGGTAGAGAGAAAATTGGGAAGAGAAATATGGCAAGAAAATCATGAAAACAAGTCAACAGCTTGGTAAAGGAGACAAAAAAAATACTGAAGAAAATTAAAAAAAAAACAGAGCAAGCCAAATGGTAAAAGAGGTCCAAAAAGCCAACGAAGAGAAGAATGCTTTATACTACAGAATTGGCCACATGGAAAAGGAGGTCCAAAGGCTCAGTGAAGAAAATAATTCCTTCAAAATTGGAATGGAGCAAGTGGAAGCTAATGGCTTTCTGAGAAATCAAGAAACAATAAAACAAAACCAAAAGAATGAAAAAAATGCAAGACATTGTAAAATATCACATTGGAAAAACAACTAACCTGGAAAATTTTTAAATAATTGGGCTACCAGAAATCCACAGACAAAAAGAGCCTAGACATCATCTTTCAAGAAATTATCAAGGAAAATTGCCCCTATATTCTAGAACCAGAGGGTAAAATAGAAATTGAAAGAATCCACTGATAACCTCCTGGAAGCAATCTCAAAATGAAAACTGCCAGGAATATTATAGCCAAATTCCAGAGTTCTCAAGTCAAGGAGATAACATTGGAAGCAGCCAGAAAGAAACAATTCAAGTACAGTGGAGCTACAGTTAGGAAAACACGAGATTTAGCAGCTTCTACATTAAAGGATGAAAGGGCTTGGCATATGATGTTCTGGAGGGCAAAGGCACTATAGTTACAACCAAGAATGACCTACCTAGAAAAACTGAGTATAATCTTATGGCGGGGTGGGGGAGGAGAATGGAAATTCAGTGAGATAGAGGATTACCAAGAGTTCTTAATGAAAAGACCAGAGCTGAATAAAAGATTGGGCTTGCAAATATAAGACTCAAAAGAAGCATAAGAAAATAAACAGGAAAGGGAAATCATGAGGGATTTAATAAGGTTAAACTGTTTACATTCCTACATGGGAAGATGATATTTGTAACTCATAAGTCCTTTCTCATCATTAGGATAGTTAGAAGGAGCATGTATAGACAGAAGGAACAGGTGTGAATTGAATATAAAGGGATGATATCTAAAAAAAAATGAAATTAAGGGTTAAGAGATGAATGTACTAGGAGAAAGAGAAAGGGAGTACCTAGAATGGGGCAAGTTATTTCATGTAAAAGAGGCAAGCAAAAGCTTTTACAGTGGAGAGAAAGGGAGGGGAGGTAATGGTAAGTCAGTGAACCTTACCCTCATCAAAATTTGCTTAAAGAGAGACTAACATACACACTCAATTAGGTATATTACCATACAAGAAAATAGGAGAGGAAGGGCATAAGAGAAGGGGTGAGCGATAGCGATAGCAGATTGTGGGAGGAGGTAATCAGAAGCAAAACACTTTTGAGGAGGAACAGGGTGAAAGGAGAGAATAGAATAAAAGGGGGAAGTGGATAGGACAGAGGAAAATACAGTTAGCAATAGTAACTGCGAAAAAAATTTGAAGCAAGTTTCTCTGATAAAGGCCTCATTTTTCAAACATATAGAGAACTGAGCCAAATCTATAAAAATGAGAGCCATTCCCTAACTGATAAATAATCAGAAGATATGATCAGTTTTCAGATGACATATCTATTGCCATATGAAAAAATACTCTATCTCACTTTTCATTGGAGAAATGCAAATTAAAACAATTCTGAGGTACTAATTTGTAACTATTAGATTGGCTAATAGGACAGAAAAGGTAAATGACAAATTTTAGAGGGTATGTGGGAAAAATGAAACATTAGTGCACTGGTAGTAGAGTTGTGAATTGATTCAATCAGTCTGTATAGCAATTTGGAACTATACCCAAAGGGAAAACTATGCATACTCTTTGGTTTAGCAATACCACTGCTAGGTCTGTATCACAAAAGAGATTTTAAAAAAGGAAAAGGACCTGTATGTGCAAAAATATTCATAGCAGTTCTTTTCTGGGGGAAAGAATTACAAGTTGACGGGATGCCCATCAAGTGGGGAATGACTGAACAAATGTAGCTATTTGATTATGATGGAATACTATTTTACTATAAGAAATGATGAGCAGGATGCTCTCAGGAAAACTTAAATGGGCTGATGCAAAATGAAATGTCCCTTGTACTAAGTAAGAGCAATATCATAAGATGATTAACTATGAATTACATATCTATTCTCAGCAATACAATGATCCAAGGCAACTCTGAAGGACTTTGCTGGAAAATGATATCCATCCCAGAGAAAGAACTGATAGTGTCTGAATCCAGATTGAAGCATACTTTTTTAACCTTATTTTTCTTCAGGTTTTTTTGTCTGTTTTCCTTCACAACACAACTATTATGGATATGGTTTGCATGAATAAACATGCATAACTTGTATTGGACTGCTCGCCTACTCAATGAGAGTGAGTGGGAAGGAAGCAAGGGGGGAGAGTTTGGAACTCAAAGTTTTATAAATGAATGTTAAAATTGTTTTTACATGTAATGGGAAAAAATTAATTAATTTAATTTAAAAAACAATAATTCCTAATGTGTTCACTCAGCATCAGTTCCACTACAAACTGGCAAGGTGGCATAGTTCTTGGATCCACTCAGCAACTGCCTTACTGTTAGATCACCTCAACTCCTATCCTTGACTTAACTCTACCATTCAGAGATAATAAGAACATCTAAATTCTGCCCCTCCAGAGATAGAAGAAATACAGGAAAGAAGCATACTGGTTTTTTTCTGGGTCAACAGTATGTCAATGTGCTATGCTTTAGAAATGCTCAGCCAGAGAACTAAGAAACATGGGGGACTATGGAAGAGTGTACCAGCATATATGTTTAGCTTCACAAAAGGAAAGAGAACTGGCATCCAGCTGAAGTTAGTCATTTTCCCCCAGTAGTTATTTGGGACAGAAAGCGAAGTCAGTAAAAAATGAATTCCCCAGTATGTCTCAGCACTCAGGAACCACATTCAAAGGGGAAGAAGTAAGAAACTGTGCAAAAGGGAATATAAAGAAAAAAAGAAAGAAATTGCCAAAAATCTCAAGAAGTAGAAATTTGTTTAAAGACTCTTGAAATGAACTAACAAAAAAGATATAAATAAATAACAAAAGAGAAAATGGCCTTCAGATGATGCAAATGAGCCATATCTCTTTATAATTATTGCAAGACAAAGGAATGTGGCTCAATACATGATGAGGCCAAGAACATTTTGTCCCCTACATATGGAAAGTTCTCCCTGCTCATCTCCACTTTTTGGATTCCTTGGCTTCTTTCAAGTCCCAGCTAAAATCTTATCTTTTGCAACATTCCCTAATGTGGCTCAAAATTGATTAAAACATGGTTGGTAAATATTTAACAAAATAAAAATACAGTAAAACATAGATAATATTAACTTTTAAATTAAGTCAATGGATGACCTCCAGGTTTTCCTATATGTGGATTTCAGGTCTACTATTTCTATTTGAATTTAACATTGTTTCTCAGGAAGCCTTTCCTGATCTACCTTAATTCTAGTACTTTCCCTCTGAGGCTTATTTCCTATTTATCCCCTATTGTTATTTTTTTAATAGTATTTTTTTTTTTTGCTGTCCACATCCAGGAAAAGAACTATGGAAGCTAAATGCAGATCAAAGCATATTATTTACGCTCTCTCTTTTTTTGTTTCTTCTTTCTTGTGGGTTCTCCCACTGGTTCTAATTCTTCTGTACAACATAAATAATGTAAAAATACATTAAATATGAATGTACATATTGAACCTATATCAATTTACACACTATCCTGGTGTTGGGGGGGGAGAGATGGGGAGAAAATTTGGAACTCAAAATCTTGTGGAAGCGAATGTTGAAAATTTAAAATAAATAAATTAAATTAAAAATAGTATTTTATTTCTTCCCAATTATGTGTCAAGAAAATTTTAGCATTCATTTTTTAGAAGATTTTGAGCTCCAGAGTCATATGGATATGGATAGCATTTTCCTTTGTGAGTACTTTTTACTTGTCTTGGATCATTGTGTTGCTGAGAAGAGCTGAGTCATTCATAGTTGATCATCACATTTCCTGGTTCTGCTCGTTTCACTTTCTATCAGTTCATGCAAGTCTTTCAAGGTTTTTCTGAAATCTGCCTGTTCATCATTTCTTATTGCACAATAGTATTCCATTATATTCATTTATCATAGCTTATTCAGCCATTCCCCAATTGATGAGCATCTCCTCAGTTTCTAGTATTTTGTCACCATGAACACTCCTACTATAAATCTTTTTACACATGTGGGTCCTTTCTCCTTTCTGATGATATCTTTGGGATCCAGACCTAGTAGTTATATTGCTGGATCAAAGGGTATGCAAAGCTTGGTTGCCGTCTGGGCATAGTTCCAAATTGCTCTCCAGAATGGTTGGATCAGTTCACAACTCCACCAACAAAGCATTATTGTCCCAATTTTCCCACATCTTCTCCAACATTTATCATTTTCTCTTTTTGTCATATCAGTCAATCTGATAGGTGGTACCTCAGAGTTGTTTCAATTTTCATTTCTCCAATCAAAAGTTATTTAGAGCACTTTCTCAATATTTCCTTTACCTTTTAAAATCCTCTTTGAGCTCTTCCATGGCCTGAGACCAATTCATGTTTTTCCTTGAGGCTTTGGATGTAGCAGTTTTGACTTTGTTGTCTGATACTGAGTGTGTTTTTTGATCTTCCTTATTACCACAGTGACTTTCCCTAGTCAGATTTTTTTTCTGTTGTTTGCTCATTTTCTAGCCTATTTCTTGACTTTTAACTCTGCTGAAGTGAGACTCTGCTTCTAGGGTGGAGGGTACATAATGCCAAGCTTTGAGGGTTTGTGCAGCTGTTTTCAGGGATGTTTCTAGAGAAAATTTACAAGTTTTCAGTTATTCCAAGATGGTTCCATCTAAGAAGAGGTGTTTTTACTACTCTACAGCCTGTGCTCTGGTATGTGAGTGACCACAAGCACTCCTTTCTGTCCTGGAAATGTGATAAGCCTCAACCAAGGCTTCAAGCTCTGGTGTGCTAGTGCTCCTCCTCAACCTGGGACTACCACCCAGGACTGTGACCCAGATCTGAGTATGGGCAAAGTAAGAGTCCTGCCTTCAGAGCTAGCAAAAAGACTGTTATAATCTCCTTCTGACCAGTTATTCAACCCTCTTGCTATCCATGAGCCAAAAGGTCCAAAAACTGCCATGGCCTCCAATGAGTCTGTCACCCTCAAGGCCTGCTCTTAGTTTTCTGATTCACTCCTTTCAATCCTACATATCATTATCTGCATAATCGTCTTAGTGAAATGTCCACATAAGCTGTCTTGTGTGCAAACATCCAAGACTAAAAGGTGACAGTTCTAGGAATTTAGTTCCTTAGTCAGGATCCTGAAATATCAGTATTCTGAAACACTGTTTTTTATCTACAAATATTATTCATTTCTTTCAGGAATTATGTTCAGATTGTTTGAAGAATTTGGTGAATCCTGTTGTGTAAAACCAGCAGACAAGTTTGCAATTGAGCAATCAAGCATCAAAAAGTTCAGTAGAAGAAGCCATCCAAGTCCCGAAAGAAGGAATTGCTCAGAAAGTGGCAAGTGGGGAGAGGAGAATGCCTTTGCCTCTTTCTTACGCATCTTAATAAGGGGAGGACCTTCTCAATTTTAGAGGGTCAGAGGAATTTTGAACTCTCCATTTGTACCTCAGTCCTTGTAACTTTCCCAGAAGAGCTGATACAATGCCTGCATTGGGAACTAAGGAAACACTAACACACTAAGGAAACACAGCTTTAAGATTAAAAGAAGGTTGGCAGAAAATTTGTACCATGACTAAGGGGAACTTTATGGGTGTCTTATGATGTAGAAAAATGTACTTCCAGCAGCCAAGAGTTGTGAATTACCTATTTGCTAGATGTGGTCTCTCTGCATATACACTGGTGTGATAGTATTACAGACTTTTGAATGTAATATTTGTAATAACCATTCTATATCACCATAATCAATAACTCTTTCTAAAATCTATGGCTTAATAATTGATACAATGTATAATATAGGGTGGAGTGGGGACTGATGGCTCATGAGCTTTAGTACTATAATGCCATCTTCTGACCCCTCAAGGCTACCCACAGAAACCTAGAGGGTGCTGTTGTACCACAGTCCCTGCTAATGTGGATATGGGATCAGAGAATAAGTTCAGAGTTTGTGCAATTTGGGATAACTAATGGATAGCCCACATAATACAATGGTGTCCTTAAACTATCAAGAAAATAATCCCCTTCATTTAAACACACAGTATATACAGTAAAAAAAAAAGAGTATACATGTAGTTATATACAGCTTATATACAAGTATCAACCATGTAGAGAAGTTAAGATAGAGTAGAAGAAAAATAATAAATATTTCCATTAGTCCACATTTTCTGTGTGTTTTTATGTCATTTATGAAGTGGAATATAGGAGAGTTGGGTTTTATAACTGCTATCTTTGACTAGAAAAAAAAACTAAAATAAAGGTCTTTTTTCAGCTGTAAAAGTACTACTGAAAAGGGAACTGTGATCAATATTAGAATAGATACATGCACAAAGAAAGATTTATCTGCAAAACAACCAGAATATTCAGGAGAAGAGATATAGATATATGTGATTTAGTAAGATGAGTGGACTGATGGAACTAGGAGAATGTTGAAGGCAAGTATAAGGGATTTTTCTGAATGAAGCCAAATGAACCGGTGGAGAGTTTTCATAAAACAGGAGATTGATTTGATTATATCACATTTTGTTTAAGTGAATGTCTCCCAAAAGATAGGAAATGAAGCTCATTTTTTTCATCAGAATTCACACATTTGGAAGGCCATCTCTGTGGAAAGTTGATAAATGTGCAGAAAGCAGTTCAGGTGGCTTATAATGAGAGCTAAAAACCAAATTCTGACCAGCACTGATTGAGGAGTCTGAAGGCAAAAGGGCTAAATAGAGTCAGTAGGAATAGGATTATTGAAGGAAATTGTCTATGTAAGGGCAGTAATGGCAAAGTCTGGCATCCACTATGAAAAGAAAAAAAAGACCAAGAGATATAATCATATTTCATCTCATGGAATCTCAGCCTGATATGCTATGGAAAACAGCTTAAGAGTTTATTGGTTACATGGCAAATATCAATTAGTAATGATCAGTTCCAACCTTGTAAGAGATTCAAATTTCCTCAAGAAAATATTGAGCATCAATCTCTGTGCATGAATCACATGGTATTCCTCTTTGTGGCATGTCTTAGTCACGCCTACATACTGAGGTTTGTGCACACCTGACTGAAATGCAAAACGGCCGCTGAACAACTGTTTCCAAAGTCTGAATCCCTTAATGATGAGAAATTACAATTCCTCCCTCTTCTGAGGCAGAAAAGCCATCCTATTTGAAGAAGCTCTGTTTAGAAGACAACAACAGAACCTGATCAATCAGTGTCTTTCTGACTCTCCACACTTCATTCAAGAACATTTTATTTATTCAGTTTCCAAATGCTGACACCATTGAAGCAGTGACCTCAGCAGGACTAGTGGATGGAGAATGAAGGATTGAAATTCAGAACATTTTGCAGAATGATTTGTTTGACATACCCAGTAGGAAACTTGCTTGTTGAACTTATTATTCATTCATGTATTCACGAAAAAATACAATAAATGCATAATCTCTGCACAGTGCCTGAATGATCACATTGAAATGAACCTAAAGCTTTGCCATCTTTACTTGGCAACAGAACAGTTTTACTTTTCAATATCATTAACTGCTCCTTGAGTATACATTATGCTTATAAATCAGCAAGGGAAATTTAAAAGGCATTGTAATTTGAGGTTATACAGAAAATTAGACATTAAAAATGCATATGCATAATAATAACCACTTATGTGACTTTTTGGTTTCTCCTCCTAGAGAGTTATTTAACAATTGCCATATTGAAATGTAACTGAATCTATGCTTTTGTTTTGACTTTTTGACAACTGGACTACAGCCCCAGAGAAAATGGCTCTTTAAATAGACTATTAGAGGAAGAGGAAAACATGTTACATTATTTGAAAAACAGCTACTGTTAAATGTTGAGTTTTAAAACAGCTGTTATTAGGTTTAAAACAGAAAAGGTCAAACTATTGTAAGTAGCATATCCCTTGTTTTCTTCCTGATAGTTTGTATTCATATATGCAGAGATGACAGCAAGTGCCAACCAGCCCACTGAAAATAAATTCATAAAAGATTAGAAAGGATTATTAGTTTTTACAAGGCTGAAAGGTACTGCAAACCATGAGTTACCCAGTCTACAATGTACTTCTTGGCCAGATGTTTTCTCTGCATATGTATCATTCACAAATACTCCATGGCCATAAAGATTACTAACAAATGACCCTTTATTCACTATCTCTGGTGATACATGTTTTACGTATACCTTTCCCATTTGGTGTTGTCATAATCTGTGGTAGAATATAGCCTAAATGTTCACAGTATATCTTTTTTCATATCAGCATTCACTATTTTTTATTTTTTTATAAATAAGATTTTTTATTTTTAGTTTACAATGCTCAGTTCCACATAATTCTGAGTTCCAGATTTTCTTCCTCCTCTTCCGCCCATAAGACAGCATGGAATCTGATATATCTTCTACATATAACTTCACATTGAACTTGTTTACCCAATAGTCAAGTTGTAAAGAAGAATTATGACAAATGGAATGAATCAGGAGAAAGAAGAAACAAAACAGAAAAAAAAAACAAAAGAAAAAGAGCAAAAGGAAAAAAGGAGAGCAAACGTTGTGACTCAATCTGCATTCATACTTCATAGTTCTTTCTTTGGATGTAGATAGCTTTATCCATTATGAGTCCTTTGGAGTTGTCTTTGCACCTTGTATTGCTAAGAAGAGCAAAGTCTATCAGGGTTAGCCATCATAGAATCCATATATCTGTGGTTGTGTATAATGTTCTCCTGCTTCTGCTCCGCTCACTCAGCATTATATCGTGTAGGTTTTTCCATGCTATTATGAAGTCTGTATCATCCCCATTTCTTATAGCACAATAGTATTCCACTAACTTCATATACCACAACTTGTTCAGCCATTCCCCAATTGATGGGCATCCCCTTGATTTCCAATTCTTTGCTACTACAAAAAGAGCTGCTACAAATATTTTTGTACGTATGGCTCTTTTTTCACTTGTGTGATCTCTTTTGGATACAACCCTAGAAGTGGCATTCCTGGGTCAAAGGGTATGAACATTTTTATAGCCTTTTGTGCATAGTTCCAAATTGCTCTCCAGAATGTTTGGATCAGTTCACAACTCCACCAGCAACGTAACAGTGTTCCAATTTTCCCACATCATCTCCAGCATTTATCATTTTCCTATTTTGTCATTGTAGCCAATCTGACAGGAGAGATGTGGAACCTAAGAGTTGTTTTGATTTGCATTTCTCTAATCAGTAGTGATTTCAAGCACTTTTTCTTATGCCTATAGATATCTTTAATTTCTTCCACTGAAAACTGCCTGTTCATATCTTTAGACCATTTCTCAATTGGGGAATGACTTGTATTCTTATAAATTTGACTCAGTTCCCTGCATATTTTAGATATGGGGCCTTTATCAGAGACACTTATTGTAAAGATTTTCTCCCAGTTTTCTGTTTCCCTCCTAATCTTTGTTGCATTGGCTTTTTTATACAAAAACATTTCAATTTAACACAATCAGAATGATCCATTTTGCATTTTGTAATGCTCTCTATCTCTTGTTATGTCATGATTTCTTTGCTTTTCCATAAATCTGATAGGTAAACTATTCTTGCTTTCCCAAATTGCTTATAGTATCAGCCTTTATTCCTAAATCATGAACTCATTTTGACTTTATTTTGGTATATGGTGTAAGATGTTGGTCTATGCCCAGTTTCTGCCCTACCAGTTTCCAATTTTCCCAACAGTTTTTGTGAAATAGTGAAATTCTTAGCACATAAGCTGGATTCTTTGGGTTTATCAAAGAGTAGTCATTGACTACTGCATCTTGTGTACCTATCCTATTCCACTAATCCATGGCTCTGTTTCTTAGCCAGAACCAGGTAGTTTTTATGGCTGCTGCTTTATAATACAGTTTAATATCTGGTGTGGCCAGGCCACCTTCTCTAGCATTCTTTTCGTTAATACCCTAGATATTCTAGATCTCTTGTTCTTCCAGATGAATTTTGTTATTATTTTATCCAGCTCTGTAAAATAATTTTTGGTGGTTCTATTGGTATGGCACTGAATAAAGGAAATTAATTTGGGTAAAATTGTCATTTTCATTATATTAGCTCAGCATAACCATGAGCAACTGATATTTTTCCATTTATTTAGATCTGACTTTACTCAAGTGAAAAGTGTTTCATAATTATGTTCAGATAAGCCCTGGGTTTGTCTTGGAAGATAGAATCCCAAATATTTTATAGTGTGTACAGTAATTCTAAATGGAATTTCTCTTTCTATTTCTTGCTGTTGGGCTTTGTTAGTAATGTTTAGGAATGCCAAGGATTTATGTGGGTTTATTTTATATCCTGCAACTTTCCTAAAGTTGTTTATTATTTCAAGTAGTTTTTTACTTTATTCTCTAGGATCCTCTATGTAAATCATCATATTGTCTACAAAAAGTGATACTTTAGTTTCTTCTTTGCCTATTCTAATTCCTTCAATTTCTTTTTCTTCTCTTATAGCTACAGCTAACATTTCTAGTACCAAATTGAATAGTAGGGGTGATAATGGACATCCTTGTTTCACCCCTGATCTTATTGGAAATGCATCTAGCTTATCCGCATTACAAATAATGATTGTTGATGGTTTTAGGTATATGCAATTTATACTTTTAAGGAAGGGTCCATTTAATCCTATTCTTTCTACTGTTTTTAATAGGAATTGGTGTTGTATTTTTTTCAAAGGCTTTTTCTGCATCTATTGAGATGATCATATGGTTTCTTCTAGTTTTGTTGTTGATATGATCAATTATGCTGATAGTTTTCCTAATATTGAACCAGCTTTGCATTCCTGGTAGTAGTGTATTACTTTTGTGATAAACTCCTCTAATTTTTTTGCTAATAGTTTATTTAAAATTTTTGCATCAATATTCATTAGGGAAATTGGTCTATAATTTTCTTTCTCTGTTTTGACTCTTCCTGGTTTGGGTATTAGTACTACATTTGTATCATAAAAAGAATTTGGTAGGACTCCTTCATGTATTTTCCCAAATAGTCTATAAAGTATAGGAATTAATTGCTCTTTAAATGTTTGATAAAATTGACATGTAAAACCATCTGGCCCTGGAGATTTTTTCCTAGGGAGTTAATTGATGGCTTGCACGATTTCTTTTTCTGAGATGTGGTTATTTAGGAATTTTACTTCCTCTTCTGTTAACCTGGGCAATTTATATTTTTGTAGATATTCATCAATATCTCTAAGGTTGTCAAATTTATGGGCATACAATTGGGCAAAATAATTCTTAATTATTGTTTTAGTTTCCTTTTCACTGGAGGTGAATTTACTCTTTTCATTTTTGATACTGGTAATTTGATTTTCTTTTTTCTTTTTTTTTAAATCAAATTGACCAAAGGTTTAGCAATTTTATTGGTGTTTCATAAAACCAGCTCTTGGTTTTATTAGTTCAATATTTTTTCTTGATTTCAGTTTTATTAATCTCTCCTTTGATTTTCAGTATTTCTAATTTGGTATTTAGTTGGGGATTTTCAATTTGTTCTTTTTCTACCTTTTCTACCTCAGTTGCATATCCAATTCATTGCTCTTTTTCCTCCATTTTATTAATGTAAACATTTAGAGATATAAAACTTCCCCTAAGAATTTGCTTTTGCTGCATCCCATAAGTTTTGGTATGTTGTCTCATTATTGTCATTCTCTTGAATGAAGTTATTGTTTCTATGATTTGTTCTTTGACCCACTCATTCTTTAGAATTGGATTATTTAGTTTCCAATTAATTTTAGCTTATTTTTCCATGGTTATTTATTACAAATAATTTTTATTCCATCATGATCTGAAAAAGATGCATCAACTATTTCTGCCTTTCTGCACCACATTGTGAAGTTTTTATGCCCTAATACATGGTCAGTTTTTGAGTATGTGCCATGTACCACTGAGAAAAAAGTATATTCCATTTATCCCCATTGAGTTTTCTCCAGAGGCCTATCATATCTGCCTTTTCTAAAATTATGTTCACCTTCTTAACTTCTTTCTTGTTTATTTTGTGGTTACATGTATCAAGTTCAGAGAGGGTGAGGTTGAGGTCTCCCATTATTATGGTTTTGCTGTCTATTTCTTCCTGTAACTCCCTTAACCTCTCCTCTAAGTATTTGCATGCCATAACACTTGGGGCATATATGTTAACAATGATACTTCCTTTTTTATGGTGCCTTTTAGCAGGATGTACTGTCCTTCCTTATCTCTCTTAATTAGATCTTTGCTTTTGCTTTGTCTGAGATTAGGATTGCTACCCCTGGGGGGGCGGAGCCAAGATGGTGGCTGGAAAGTAGTGACTGGTGTGAGCTCCCCATCAAGTCCCTCCAAAAACCTATAAAAAATGGCTCTGAACCAATTCTAGAACTGCAGAACCCACAAAGTGGCAGAGGGAAGCAGGGCTCCAGCCCAGGACAGCCTGGATGGTCTCTGGTTAAGGTCTGTCCCGCACGGAGCTCCCAGCTCCCAGCTGAGGGGAAAGGACCTGAGCCTAGCAGAGCCTAGCAGAGCCCAGCATGCGCAGCACGGGCCGACCAGACCGCAGACCAATGAGACCGGGAGCTGAGCAGAGAGTGCCCTAGCATCCTGAATTACTGAGCTGTGGCATTTACCAGATCTCACAACCCACAAACAGCAGACAACAGAGAAGGTTAGTGGGAAAAGCTTTGGGACTGAGTTTGCAGTTCGGCCACCGCCCTGGGGGCAGCGGAGGTGGGGCAGCTTTAGAACTATGGCTGCAGTTGCTTCTGGCCCCAGGCCCACCTGGTGGGAGGAATTAAGTGGCTGATCAGAGCAGGAGTGAAGAGCCTGCTGAAGATTTAAGCCCAGTCCAGGTAGGGGGTTCTTGGGGAAGGAGGAGTGCTGGTGAGGCAGCGCATCTGCCCGAGTGTGGAACATAGAACTCTTTAGTTTACAAGCAGTCATACCCCACAGAAAAACTCAAGGGTTAAGTAAGTTGGCTGGGAACATGGCCAGGTGGTAAAAACACACCCAGATTCAGTCTCAGACTCTGGAATCCTTCTTTGGTAACAAAGAAGACCAAAACATACAGTCAGATGAAGTTAACAAAGTCATAGAGCCTACAACAAAAACCTCCAAGAAAAACACAAACTGGTTTCAGGCCATGGAAAAACGCAAAAAGGATTCAGAAAAGCAAGTTAGAGAAGTAGAGGAAAAATTGGGAAGAGAAATGAGAAGGATGAGAGAAAAGGATGAAAAACAAGTCAATGACTTGCTAAAGGAG
>CM053622.1:385265316-385283248 GCA_028646595.1 Phalanger gymnotis
TAATTCTGCCTTTCAAGGCATTCTTCTCCTCATTGGCTTTTTGGAGCTCTTTTGCCATTTGAGTTAGTCTATTTTTTAAGGTATTGTTTTCTTCAGTATATTTTTCAGCATTTTTATGAGTCTCCTTTAGCCAGTCATTGATTTGTTTTTCATGGTTTTCTTGCATCACTCTCATTTCTCTTCCCTATTTTTCCTCTACTTCTCTAAGTTGCTTTTCCAAATCTTCTTTGAGCTCTTCCATGGCCTGAGACCAGTTCATGTTTTTCTTGGAGGCTTTTGATGTAGGCTCTTTGACTTTGTTGACTTCTTCTGGCTGTACGTTTTGGTCTTCTTTGTCACCAAAGAAGGATTCCAGAGTTTGAGACTGAATCTGGGTGCGTTTTCGCTGCCTGTCCATGTTCCCAGCCAATTTACTTGACCCTGGAGTTTTTCAGTGAGGTATGACTGCTTGTAAAGAGTTCTATGTTCCACACTTGGGGGGATGCGCCAGCTCTGCCACACCAGCACTCCTCCTTCTCCAAGAACCCCCAGCCTGGAGTGGACTCAGATCTTCAGCAGGCTTTGCACTCCTGCTCTGATTCACTTAATTCTTCCCACCAGGTGGGCCTGGGGCCAGAAGCAACTGCAGTGTAGTTCTGTAGCTGCCCCACCTCCGCTGCCTCCAGGGCAGTGGCCGAACCCCAAACTCCCTGTCTCCAGCAGCTTTTCTCACTAACCTTCTCTGCTGTCTTTGGTGTTTGTGGGTTGAGAAGTCTGGTAACTGCCACAGCTCACTGATTCATGGCACTAAGGCATGTTCTGCCCAGCTCCTGGTCTGGTTCGTTTGCGATGCCCATGCTGGGCTCTGCTCTGCTCCGCTCTCTTCACAGCTCTATGCGGGATAGACCTTACCCAGAGACCATCCCGGCTGTCCTGGACTAGAGCCCTGCTTCCCTCCACCACTTTGTGGGCTCTGCAGTTCTTCTCTGTTGTCTTTGGTGTTTGTGAGTTGAGAAGTCTGGTAACTGCCACAGCTCACTGATTCATGGTGCTAGGGCACGTTCTGCCCAGCTCCTGGTCTGGTTGGTCCATGTTGCCCATGCTGGGCTCTTCTCTGCTCCACTCTGTTCGCAGCTCCATGTGGGATAGACCTTACCCTGAGACCATCCAGCCTGTCCTGGGCTGGAGCCCTGCTTCCGACTGCTATTTTTTGGGTTCTGCAGTTCTAGAATTGGTTCAGAGCCATTTTTTTATAGGTTTTTGGAGGGACTTGGTGGGGAGCTCACTCTAGTCTCTGCTTTCCAGCTGCCATCTTGGCTCCGCCCCTATGATACTTTCCTTAATAAATTCCAAATATAATAATAGTATAATGATATTGCTAGCAGCTAGCATCTATGTGCCAAAGCACTACACATATCTTATCTCATTTGATATTTACAATAAATATATGACACAGGTGCTATTAATTTTTTTAATTTTATTTTATAAATGAGGAAATTGAAGGTGAGAGAGGTTAAATGACTTGATCAGGGATATATTGCTAGTAAGTACATGGTAGAGGTGGAATTCAAACTCAGTTTTTCTTTACCTCGTCTTACATTCAAATCTACCACAAGTAAGAAATAATGGGAAAATTCATGTTTATGCTATATACCTTTATTGTTTAGCTTAATAATATTCTTATAGGTTTACCCGTCATTGTCATTGTAATTTTAATGGTAAAATTGAGTCAAGTATTTATTAAGTGCTAACCTATGCCAGGCACAGAGCCAAGTGTTGAGGATACAAAGAAAGGCAAAAAGTAACAGTGCCTACCCACAAGGATGTCACAGTATAGTGGGGCAGACAACATGTGAAATACTATGTACAAACAAGTTATCTATAGGATAAAATAGAGAAGGTGGGAAGGCACTGGCATTAAGGAAGATAGGAAAAAGCTACTTGAAAAAGATGGGATTTTAACTGAGACTTGAAGTAAGCCAGGGAAGTCAGGAGGCAGAGATGAGGAGGGAAAGCCTTCCAGGCATGGCATACAATCAATGAAAATGCCCAGATTCAAGAGATAATTTCTCAAGAAGAACAAGGAAGTTAGCATTGATGGATTGTAGGATATTTATAAAGCAGTATGGGGTAAGAATACTGGAAAGGGATAGGAAGCATCCAGGATTTTATATCTGATCTTAGAGATAATAGTATATAACACAGTTTAATGAATGTGGTGTAGGGGAGGGTCTGACATCAGACCTGTGTTTTAGGTAGATCAATTTGATAGTTCAGTCGGGGATGAACTAGACTGAAGAGATGAGGCAGGGAGACCAATCAAAAGGCTCTTGTCCAGTAGTGAGGTGATGAGGGTTTCCCCAAATGGTGTCAGTTTCAGAGGAGAGACAGAGTTCATATAAGAGAAATGTTGCAAAGGTAAAATCAATAAGACTTGAATATGGGAAAAGGTGGAGTGAAGTCACCCACTTATGTGAGCTTCGTAACTGGGAGGATGATGGTGCACTCTTCAATAATAGTTTGGAAGAGGGAAGGGTTTGGGGGAGGGGAAAGACAATGAGTTCAGTTTTATATATGTTGAGTTTGATATTTCTACAGGTTGAGATATAAAAGAGATGCAAGACTGGAAGTCAGAAGAGAGATTAGGGCTAGATAAACAGATCCAAGAAGTATCTGCATAGAGGTGATCATTGAATCTGTTAGAGCTGATGTGATCATCAAGTAAAATAGTATAAAGAGAGAAGGGAAGAGGACCAGAGCAGAATTTTGGCAGACATTCACAGTTAGAGACCTGAATGAATATACAGCAAAGGATACTGAAAATAAATGAAGTGTACAATCTCTTAATAATTAGGGATTTTTTCTTCCTTTCCCTAGGTTCTATAAAAATAAAGCCATTTACTCCTTCTGAAGGTATAGCATGACTATACTTTGGGTTCTTTTATTGCAGGTGTTTTTCAAGATTAGAAAAGTGTTTGTTAATGTTTAGTCATTTCAGTCATGTCCAATTCTTTGATTCCCAATTTGGGCTTTTCTTGGAAAAGATAGAGGAATGGCTTGCCATTCCCTTTCCCAGCTTATTTTCCAGATAAGGAAATTGAGGTAAACAGTGTTAAGAGACTTGTCCAGGGTCACACACCTAGTACGTGTCAGGCCAGATAAGTCTTCCTGACTCCAGGCCTGAAACTTTATCTACTGTGCCACCTAGCTGTCCATTCGGATGTATCTTAAAAGGCAGAGTTATATCTTAGAAAAGTATAGATTATATGTTAAACTCAACATTTCTAAAATAAAAGAATTATATTTTCCCTAACTCCCTTTCCTGCCACTCATTGTCCCTATTTGTATTAAGTATGTCTCCCATCTTCCTGACTTTAGCATGATCTTTGATTGCTCAGTCTGAGACCCCATTTCCTCTCCTGACCCAGGAAGGTCTCTTCTATACCATCACACTCCTAGGGACAATGATCTCAAACTTAAAGTGGTTTCATTTGTTCACCAAGGTAATTTCTGATTCTGTCATAGCCAAAGGACAAGTTATTCCATTTCTCTCAGAACAGGGTGTCTCAAATGCTGTGTTGATCCTCTGCTGGATGGGGTCAAGCTGGTTGCTTCCTTATGGCTGTTGTAACATGGATGCCTGTTGGCAAGCTCTATAGACACTTCTGACCTTTCAGAGCTTACAAGGTTATTCTGTCTCCAATCCTCCTTCATGAAAAAGCAGGAAAGATTGGATTTAATAGGGAAAGAGGCAACATAGACACCACATGTCCCAGGCAAATGGCATCCAGATTGGAAGCGCCTGTGTCTTTTCTTCAATAATAAGGAGGCCAATAGTAAATTTTAAATCCCACGTCATCAAGAAAGAGACTTGCTGGTTAATATCTTTTGTATGCATTCTCAGCTCTGACAGCATCAAATTAAGAATTTTCTTCATTACATAGTAAGTGAACAGGAGTCACAGAGTGTTTTTGCATGCTAGAAAGTAGAGAGCCTCTCCATTCGATGGCATCCTGTACCTTCAGAAGCAGATTGACCAAAAATCTACATGGTTCACCTGTGCGTACTCTCAGGATTGGGCCTTCAGTGGCTAGTTCCACATTGACCAGAGTACCTGCAACATAGTAGACACCAAATTGATGTTTGTTGATCGATTGATTGTAGAACACATTGATCATTAGGGAGATCAAGAAAAGCGTTTCATTGGAAAGGTCATCTGAGCTTTATTTTTTTTTTAACCCAAAAGACGACGTTAGTTTTATTCATCAGGATCAAGTTCCATCCATGATTTTTTACAGCAACATAATTGGCACAGGCACTGAACCAGACCTAGCAAAAACCCGTCATCCTGATGGGATCTGGAAAGACAAGAGGGAGGGGGAGATTTTGCTTACTGGCCTTTTCTGAAGCCTGCCATGGGCCATTCCTCCAGCTGCTCTTTAGTGACCACAGGGCCAGGCTGAGAATAGGACAGGCCACATTATTTAAAAGTATTCTAGGCAGGGCCACATGGGATGCCCCACAGACTCAGAGGTCCCCAAGCTGGCTGAACCTCCACAAGTCATGTCCCCCTTCTCCAGGTAGAATGGTAGCACCAAAACCCAGGAGGCCCAGGATGGCAGGAAGTGAGGACTAACTAGCACCTGGGGTCCTGGAAGGAGAAAGCCGGGGAATTGGGGAGGAGGGGCTGCAGATGAACAAGACCAACCAGAGAGTTCTCTGTCAGCCAATTCAAGGGTATCCAATTTGAAAAACACATGTTCCCTCTGACCCCACACCTTACACTCAATTTGTCATATGACCTCATAAATCTCTTCCACATTCCAACCAGTCAGCAAGCACTTATTAGACACCTACTGTGTACCTATCACAATACATCTTGTAAGCCGGACTATATACTCCACATCTCCCTAATAATCCAAACTATACCCTGGCTCCATTCCCTCACCCATGATGTTATTAGACTCTCTTCATCCCACTTACTGTTCTCCCTCTGAAGGGATCCAGCTCTGTCAGCACAGCGGGGTTTCAGAGTCCTTCCCCATAATCTATTAGATGACCAATGGAAGTGGGGAGGGGCGGAGATTGAGGCCCTCAAACCGTTCTGGACTGCAAGTTGAGAGCAGGAATGTTTTCGAGAGGCACCAGCTCAGCTCCCCAGGTGACCACTTGGTTGTTTTTGTATCCGGGAGGCAGCGTCTTTGCATCTCAAACCACAAAGTGAGATGAACACATCCCCTGTGGCTTTCATCATCTGACCAAGAACAGTGCCTTAATCCTATGTTCAACAAACCCTAAGGTAACTTGGGTTTACAGCAGGATCCAGCCACCACTGAGGGAGTCCTTTTAATGTTTTCTGTGAGAGCTTGGCAGGTGCCTTCCTATCCTCCACCCTTGCTGGCTGCAGCTACATCACCTAGAACTTGTAAATGGGGAGATAAGGGGAAACCTTTGGGAGCCCCATTTGTTGACAGAAAAGGGAGGAAGGAAAGGCCTGCCTTCCCATGGAACACTATGGAGGGCTAGAATAACTCCTGGCTATGCCTCTCCTGGAGTTCTTTTCTGTAAGTGGAGATAGGAAAAGGCATGGAGGGAAAATGAGGTGTTTTTAGCACATGGAATGGATCTCTAATGAATGACAGCATTGCATAACAAATGTGAAATGGATATATTGGCCACAACTAGAACCCAATTCCCTTGGCATGCCCTGGAGGGGGAAGGAGGGAGACAACTCTGGGCTGGCTGGGTCGGACATGTGTCCTATTCCCTAAACCCTCCCCAGAGTTCTGCCCTCAAAGCAACGTGGCCCCTCCTGGAGAATTTGGTTAGCTTTAGGGCTGCCCATCTATTCTGGGCCCATGCCTTGGAACATGCCCCCTAGCAAGAGATTAGGTCAAGCTAAATAATTCTGAAGAATCCAAGGTTTGAAGGGAGCATTCCTGAATCTTCCTCTTAAATTTTCATCTCCAAAGTCTCAAACTGCCGCTCTCCTCTTGCTAGTGGGACAATTGGGGAATGAGGTGAGGAAGGAGAGGAGGGTGGGGCCTAAGGGCTCAACTCTGCCAGGGCCCAGGGGAAACAATGGCCAGCCCCCTTACTGAAAGAGAAGGCTGGGCTTGGCCTTTCTCTCCTCTGACTGGGATATGATTCAGGTGTGGGACCTCAAGGGGTTAAATGTTTTGGCTAAGTCTTCCCAAAGTTCCAAAAGTACTCAGCCTAGGGCCTGCCAACCTGGAGAAAGGATCCGTCATGTTGCCGCCCTTAACCATTCCCGTCCCCATCTTCCCAGCCCCCACTGGAAATTCAAATCAAGTGGCATAGTCCCTTATCCCTCCCCCTGCTTCTGGCACTAAGATCTCTTCCTCTTCCTCCTCCTGCTCCAGAGATTGCTGCTTTATTTTTGAAGATAGGTGTCCAGCCAGAGCTGTCCAGACTCCTTCAGTGATTGGACGATGTCGGCAAAGGCGGAGAGCAGAGGCTTGGACTGGTATTCAGTGCCATGCTTGGCGCACAAGGATCTCACAGAGGAGGGGCGGGGAGGGGGCGGGGTCACCTTGTGGTAATTGTGCTTCGGCATAGTGGGGAAAAGATGGTGCTCAATCTGGAAGTTGAGGTGGCCACTGAACCAGTCATTGAAGAAAGACTCGCGCATGTTACACGTGGCCTGCAGCTGAGTGGAGACCCAGTCCAAGTTCTGGTCATGGTCAATATGCATAGGGATGTGGTTCATCTGGGTCACTCACACGAATCAGTTGCTCTCCAGGAACCTGACAATGAAGAAGACACCCAGAAAGCCTTGAAGGCCCAGCAGGGGTATGTAAGTTAAGAAGATTCTCAGGTAGAAGGTGAGCATCCAGGCCAAGTCCACCCATTTCTCCCCCTGGACCACGAAATAGAAGATGTACCACTAGAAGTAGATGGGCAGCAAGGCCGCGGCCCAATCAGGAAGAAGTACTTGGGCTGGTGGCCATAAGGCATGCATTTCTTCTGCTTCCTGAGCTCAACTGACAGAACCTTCACCAGGGCGACGAAGAGGGGGTGCATGTTGATGTCTGGGTCCTACCGGAAGCAGTTGGGCTTGGCGTGGTACTGGAAGTGCAGGCGATTCCACCAGCTGACAGGGGCGCCCTTCAGGTGGCCAGTCACGAAGTGGTGAAGCAGGTGGTTCCACGTGGATGTCTGGCAGATGGAGAGATGTCCAAAGTCGTGTTGCAGCCATCCTTCCTGGGCCTGGACGGTGTTGAGAAGCACCGCGCAGATGAGCAAGGCAACCAGCGACTTCCTAAAGACCCAGAGGGTGAGCCAAGAAGGCTACGTCCAGCAGCAGGATGTGCAGCAGGTAGAGTGTGAAGAAGAGGGGGCTGGCCTTCATGAGTCCCATGCCCTCCACGGTGGCCCTCAGCTCTCAGAATTCATCCGTCACCTGTTTGTTCTTGTTGGGCTCGAAGCTGGGCTGGTCCAGAGCCAGCTCCGCGATAAGCAGGGAATTCATGTACTTCCGAACCAAGGTTTTGTGGATGTGGAATGCCGTGAAGGGATCCGTGGCATCCTGGCCGGTGTAGTGTCAGATGACCCGCTAGGCCCCTCCCCACCCCTACCCCCACCCCGCCTCCGGCTGAACTCCCTGATGTCTTAGACCTTGCGGTCTATCATGAGCCAGCGCTCCTGGCGCCCCGAGCGCTGCGCTACCTCGTCCCACGTGAAGTGTTGCCGCTAGGCCTCAGTGGGCTCCTAGTGCTGGGCCACGGTGGAGGCGGCGGGGGGCTGAGAGCAGGCGGCGGCGGCTCCCGCTGGCGCAGTTCCTGAGCTTTGTTTTAAAGGAAGTTGCAGTTTCTACAGGTCAGAGGTGAGGAGTATTTTATTTTTTCCAAATACACACAAAGACAGCTTTCAACATTCATTTTTATAAGATTACGAGTTCCGAAATTTTTCCCCTCCCTGCCTCCAAGACGGCAAGCAATCTGATATAAGCTATTCATGTGCAATCATGTTAAATGTATTTCCACATTAGTCATATTGGGAAAGAAGAAATAGAACAAAATGGAAAAACCATAAAAAGAACAAAAGCAAATAATATGCTTCAATTTGCATTCAGACTCCATCAGTTCTTTCTCTGGATGTGAATAGCATTTTCCATCATGAGTCTTTGGGAATTGTCTTGGATCATTGTGGTGCTAAGAAGAGCTAAGCCAAACGTGTGATCATTGCACAATGTTACTGTTACTGGGTACAATGTTCTTCTGGTTTCCCTGACTTCACTCAGCATCAGTTCATTTAAATCTTCCCAGGTTTTTCAGAAATTCTCCTGCTCATCATTTCTTATAGTGTAATAGTATTCCATTGTATTCATATACCATAACTTGTTCAGCCATTCCCCCAATTGATGATAATCCCCTCAATTTGCAATTCGTTGCCACCACAGAAAGGTGCCATAAATATTTTTGTACATGTAGGTCCTTTTCCTTTTTTATGATTTCTTTTTGGATAGAAACTTAGTAGTGGTTTGCTGGATCAAAGAGTATGCACAGTTTTATTTCCCTTTTGGCATAGTTCCAAAATGCTCTCCAGAATGGTTGGATCAGTTCACAACTCCACCAACAATACATTAATTTCCCAATTTTCCCACATCTTCTCCAACATTGTTCATTTTTCACTTCCTCTCGTATTAGCCAATCTGATAGGTACAAGGTGGTACCACAGAGTTGTTTTAATTTGCATTTAATTTGCATAATCAATAGTGATTAGAACACTTTTTCAGATGCCTATAGATAGCTTTAATTTTTCATCTGAAAATTGCCTTTTCATATTCTTTGGCCATTTATCAATTTTGGAATGACTTTTATTCTTATAAATTTGACTCGATTCTCTATATATTTGAGAAATGAAGTCTTTATGAGAGATACTTGTAAAAATTGTTTCCAAGTTTTCTGCTTTCCTTCTAATCTTGGTTGCAATGGTTTTGTTTGTGCAAAATGTTTTTACTTTAATAAAATCAAAATTATCCATTTTCTATTGCTATTTATTGCTTGGTCATAAATTCTTCCCTTCTCCATAGATCTGACAGGTAAACTATTCCTTGCTCTCCTAGTTTGCTTATGAAAGATACTCCATCTCTTAACTTTGTGCATTTTCACTGGTTATCCCTCATGTCTAGAATGCTTTTCCTCATCATCTGTACCTCTTGAATTCCCTAGCTTCCTTGAAGACCCAGCTTAAATTCCTCTTAATTCAGAAAGCTTTTTCCAGTCATTTCATCCATCCTGACTCAAACACTGGTAGTGCTTTCCTACCGAGATTACACTTACACTGTGTATATACATATGTACTTATCTATATTTATATTTCTTGGTATGTTGACAGACATGTGTGTTTTACTCAAGTCCATACTATTTTATTGGAAAGTAAAAACTCATTTTTGTATAGTAAAGATTAGCAGTAGTCTATCAATCTTCAAGCCTTACCTCTTTAGACTCTAAGTTGTGTCTTTGGAGACTCTTTAGTAAGAAGGTAGGTGGCAATCTTTTTTCCTTCTTTAAGTGAATTGCATTGCTAAATCCTCCTTCTCATCTTTTTGGACTAATGAAAATAGCTTCTAATTGGGAAAAGATTAAGGAAAATGGTTATATGATAATAAAGTAGCATTTGTTTTTGCCAATGTTTCTTGAAGTACCCAAACTACTTTCTATGTGATTGTTTACTAAGTCTAGGTCTCCCACTATGTGACCTTAGAGAAATCTCTTTACCTCTCTAGATGTCACTTTCCTTATTTGCAAAAGACAGAGGTTTGATGAGATAGTTTCTGAAATTGCTTTCGCTTCTTAAATTTTGATATTCTATTTTTTCTTTATGATTGTATAATTATAAAAATTAAGTGAAACATAAGTTCATATTAATAAAATTGTACATGACCATATTTTCTTGAATGTTTTGTTGTTCAGCGTATCACCAACGCAATATTCACAGTGCCAGTGTGGCTATGAATATGCTGATGTAATTCTGAATCACAAAATATGACAGACTCTCTGTATGGAAGACAGAACCAAAACATTTATTCAGACACCAGAAAGCCAGATCCCAACACCAGAGAACTGAATCTATCATAGCAACAAAGGAGTTAATATACATTATCACTGCAGGGAGCACCACCATCCCAAAGCCTTCCGCCTGCTAGGGCCTTCCCACAAACAAAAACTCACAGCTAGCTGCTTGCTTGCCTTCTCTCTCTCCCTCAGCTCTAACTGCTCTGACCTCCTTCCTCTGTTCTGCTCCACCCTTCCTGTTTCATCCATGCAGCAAGCTCCTCCCACTACAGGCTTTGTGTGACTTAGGCTTCCATATGACTTAAGCAGGTCACATGGACCTATTAATGGAAGGGAAAGATCTTCCCATTAAGCAACTTCCATTAACAATATATTCTGCCATTAATAATACATTCAGCCTCAAGATCTTTCATATCCATTACATAGGTCAATGGAGCAACTGGTGTCAGTAGGACTTTACAACAATATAACAGGAATAATGCAAAATAAGCATATAAAACAATATCTTAGGGTAGGACTTGAGCGAAAGCACCCTATCATTTCCCCCCTCAAGTGAATGGGGCCCAAAATCTTGGGGAAAGGTGCAAAGGTCTCTTCTTCCATAGCTACTTACTCCTGAAATTGGACATAGAGCTGTCCCTGCCCCAAGAGGTCCCATTTGAGATGTCAGTTCTTTCTTTTTTTAAAAAAATTGGAATCTCCTTTTGTTTAGTTTAGCTTTTTTAAATTTTGCAATAGGTAGCAATTTTTTTAAACAAAGAGTTAAACTCATTTCACAAATAAGTAATTTACCTGAGAGGAGATACCAATTTCTGCCAAATAATCACAAGCTGCTTGGTGGTTAGTAACTGGGCCTCCAGTGAGCAAAAAACACTCAAGCTTGATAGCATTCAAAGAGACATATCCAATTTAAGGAGGCCTGTTTGCTATATATACTTCAGAGCTAGTCTTAATCTCCCAGTAGTTCTCTACTTTTTCACTCCGAGGAACTGGGAAAAAACATTTGTGAAGAAAAACCATTCAAAACATTTACCTCAAGGAGCCTTTTGCCTGTTTCAAGCTCATGAATAAAGATAACATTTTGTTAATTCTATTGTGTAAAACTTTTGCAAGTGGTTTTATTTACAATTCCAATGTTCCTTAAAGGGCAAGTCAGATAGCAAGAAAACTAAAGTTTAAAGCTGGACAATAACTGGGCAAACTGCTTTACAAAATAAGAAATGGAAAGCCCAAAGTGCCACTTTCCATACAGAACCCACACAGTTTCAGTTTTATTCAGACCAAAGTAAAAAGACTTTTGATTATACTGGTTAAAACAGTCATAGGATTAGACATTGGATGCAAAAAATACTACATATGCAGTGGGAACAATCAATATCCTGCTAATACAATGGATTTGCTGCTGCATTTGTATAATATTAACAATTATAAACAGAGAAGTACAACTAATTATTTAGAACAATCCTTACAGTGTCAACAAGCACAAAACTTCACTTTTCTTCACACCACTCATTCTCTTTGTGTACCTGGGCTTCTTCCTCTTCAGTGAAGTCATTCTTGGTATTGAATGTTTTGAGAATCTCTTCTGGAGTTTTTCCCTTGATCATATTTGCAACAGTCTTCATGTGACATCAAGCAAACTTTTAATGTCTAAGTAGTTTGCAGCCAGAATAAGTTCAAAAAGGGTTCCTTGGTCAACTATCAGAAATTCTTTGTCTCAAATAGAAATAGCATCTATTTGCTTCTCTTTGTTTTCATCATCTCAGGAGGAGGAGAGTCATCCTTGTGGTGTGTGCACCACTGAATTACCTTTTTTTATATCACTGCATTAATATCTGATAGAGGAACTAGATCATCATCCCCTTTACCATCCATTCCCAGATCTTCCAACATGGTCTTGATAGTTACAGACTGTTTTGCAATTTCAACATCAATTTCAGATATTTCTCCATCAGAACTCTGCAAATTAATTGAAGGCATAGTTCCAGATCCCTGGGGACCCTGGCATGCAAGCTGGCAGACCCAAGAAGACTGGGTAGGCTAAGGGTGAGATGACAAGGGAGGAAAAGCCCCAAAGCAACACAGAGCACCAAGACCACTACTGAGATATTAATTCTTCAGGTGGCATCTGGAGCTTAGTCGATGCCAGGTCCAGGGATGACACATAACAGTTGTGGACAGAGGGTGACATCTGGCTTAAGTGAGCAGGCATCTGCAGGTGGAGGATACTAAAATTGCAGGAAAAAAATCTAGCAAACAAGTTGAAGAGACAAAAAGCCAAAAAGAAACAAGGAAACAATAACCAGAAGCAGGGTAGATATCATCAGCCATGCTTCTGTAGTCCATGACCCACTGTCATAGCCTCATTCATGGTATGATGTGTGAGTTCAGGGTTCAATTTGGTAATCATTTTCTCTCTAATAAACAACAGTTATAGTATTATCCTTCCTGTGTGCTATAATTTCCACAGCCTTTGGAACATCATCTGGCTTCCATTTTACCCATACTTTAGCTTCCAATTTTATTCTATCAGTAGAACCAAATCCTTAAGTTCCTCTGATAATTATTTCAGAAGGAGAGTCAGTTTTCACAAGGGGTATTTGTGTCACTAGGAATAATAATCACTTGAACTATTCTATCATTTTTTCAAAACTATATGGGTTCTTCACCTAAATTTTGGAATGTCACAATAATTTCTCCTTGATAATTAGAATCTATCACTCCAGTCAATACATGTATTCCTCAAGCTGCTAATCCTGTTTTAGGTAATATCTATCCAAAATGATTCTTGAGGATTCTCATGCATATTCCAGTAGAGATTTTTCTTATTTCTTCACTATCTAACCAAAAGTCTTCTAAACAATGTAAATCATATCCTGCCAAACCAGGTGTTCCTGGATACGGAGCTGGGACATCTTGCCTCATAGTCCAATACTCAAAATTTGGGATCTTATGTGTTTATTGTTTTCTCATTTGCAGATTTGGGGTCATCATTCTGGCTAGAGGTATACTTTCTCCCAATGGTCTATTATTCAAATTATATAAAGCAGTGAACAAATTATCCTTCCAATGTTGATACACATTATTAGAACTTAACTTCCTTAACTATTCTTTCAACAATCCATTCATTCTTTTAATTAACCCTGATGCTTTTGGATAACATGGAATATGATATATCCATTCTATATTGTTTAATACACAATATATCTTAATTTCATTACCTTTGAAATGTGACCTATCATCACTTTGAATCTGCATTGGGGTTCCATAATATAGACTTATGATATCTAGAGTTTTACAGGTGTTAATCTAGGGCCAATTGTATAGCAGCCATGGCTTCCTCAAAAGCTTTACTCTGCTCAAGTCCCAAATCAAATCCATATTTTTTTACTAGTAACTTTATATAAGGGTTTCAAAATCTGTCCTAGGTATGGAATGTTGTGGCTCCAATATTCAAATAATCCTATTAATTTTGGGGCCTTTTTCTTATTAGTAGGGATAAGAAAATCCTGAATCTTTTGTCAGGCTTGTGGGAGAATCTCTCACAGCTTCTTATTCCATTGTATACCCAAAATTTTTTATGGTTTGAGCTGGCCCTTGAATCTTTGCAGGGTTAATTTCCCACCCTTTGCTTTTCATATGCTCAATTAAAAGCATCAAACTATTCTCCACTTCTTTTACATTTTTACCCTGTATCATAATATCATCTATGTAGTGGGTAAGCTGTACATCAGGTAGCTCTAATTCATCCAAACATTCAGCCATAATCCTATGAGAAATAGTGGGGCTATGAAGATATCCTTGTGGCAATTGGGTAAAAGTATATTGCCAGCCCAGCCAAGTGAAAGCAAAGTGGTTCCATTGTTTAGAATCTATTGGGATTATAAAGAAAGCATTGGCTAAATCAATAACTGTGTGCCAAGTCCCATCATATTTCTGGATCCTTTCTATTAAGGTAATGGTGTCTGGAATAGCAGCATATAAAGGAAGAGTCACTTTATTCATTTGTCTATGTTCCATCTGACTTTTGTACTAGCCAGACAGGATTATTCCATTGAGTGGTTGTAGGTTCTAACACTCTTGCTTCAACATATTCCTTAATAGTACTGGCAATTTTATCTTGCCCACCTTGAACATGATACTGCTTCAAAGTAATTACTTTAAAAGGTTTAGGTAGTGATTGGGTCCATCTTTACTTTTCCCACCAAAACTGTATTAAATCCTATCTTCCTTAATGCAAATTGGTATCTCCTCTCAGGTAAATTTAGAATCATTCCTTTCAATGTATCTATTCAAATAATGTATTCAGCAATTGGTACAATTACCACGATATATTCTTTCTTAGGTAATTGTCCAATTTTCATCATTGGTTTCACTTATCTGGCTGATATTTCAGCCCCTCCCAGCCTTGTGATGGTAATAGGAGTTCCATTTTAAACTTATCCTGATTTCCATATATAAGGGAGGCCTCTGACCTCTGATCTATTAATGCCCTAGTTACAGTATTTGATCTATTTACCCAGTATGTGGTCAAATTGATATGGGGTCTGTAATCCTATTTGTATATTTCTTTAATCTGAGGTGGGGTTTAGCCAGTTTCCTATTCTCCCTGCAGGTGTGACAAACTTGGATACAAGGATTCAGAAGGATCTGTAGGGGCAGTTCTTATTTCTCTATTCCATATAATATTAAGCCCCCTTTCTCAGTACATTTTATATAGTTCATTAGTTGCAATATCATCTATTCTTCCAAGACCTAGCCCTGCTCTCAAGAGAGCAGCAAACAATTCTTTTCTTGTCAGTCTGTTCTGACTTTGAATCAGCTGGGTGTTTACTCTTTTCTCTCGTGGAAATTTATCTTTTCCCCAGTCCCATAAGTCACTTAACTGTGAAATCTTATTTGGCACCTCAGAAAGAGGGTGCCCTATCTCTCAAATTAGTAGAGTCAGAATTAGGTGCTTATAAGCAGTAGAACTCACCTTCACTATTATATTTATGTGAGAAACTGCTAAGGGGGGATCATAATAAACCTTGGCATTTCTGGTCATAATTGCGGCATTCACTGCATCCTCCTTTAACTTTCTCGTACAGTCCCTAAATAAATACCAGGGTCTATCTCCACTATGCCACAGAGTTAGTAGGATACTCTCTGTTGCATCCTAGTGCTGCTAAAGCTAACAGATTGGTTATATTGTTACCTCCTAGCATACGGTGATCCCTAAAAGCTTGCTGTACAAAAAAAAAAAGCTTGCTGTACAAAAGGATTCTGACTAAAATCTATGAATATCAAGAAATCCATGCTATCTATTGATACTCTTCCAGCATCACTGATTCTCATCATCCAAGATATTAATGATTCTCTCATCCTTTGTGTGAACTGACTCAAAATATCTGTGACCTCCTGCTGAGTAAAATCCTGAAATATCTCTCTGAGCACCGTATTTCTCCTCTGGTTCTCCTGCTTTCTTCTTAGTATTGGAAGAGCTTCTGCCTCCCTAGATGCCTCATCTAACATTGTTTCATTCTCCTTCCATGCACTCTCCTGGCAGTCATTGTGGCAACTAGGCTCAGCCTGTGCCAGAGTTGCAGGAACATTCCTTTTCTTAGTTTTCTGTTTTCTCTTAGCTAAATGAACAGAAAGATTCTCACGCAAACCAGCCAACTCCCAAACAGCAATTTTTTCTCTTGCCGCCTGAGACCCTCCAGTTTCCTTTTCTAAAGAAGAGCCCAAATGCTGTAGCACACTAGTCAACTCCCTTTCCATCTGACCTTTTTCCAATAGCAGTTTGTCTCTGCTTTCATACATGAGACAATAACTTGTTAGCAAAATCCAGTCTCTCCTACAAACCCCTGCCAGTTCTTTCCCTGGTTTTATAGGTATCCCCTGCAAACATCTTTCTAAATCTCTAGGTTCTCCCTTTCATAGCCTTGGTTCCCAGTTTTCACAGGGTCTAGTGCTTTTAGCCCATTCCCTTCCTAGGGAGGAATAAGGTAAATCCTTCCATCCTGGGATATTCATTTCTTCCTCTAAAGCCTTCTTGCCTCCAAATAGAGATCTGTTATTTTGTGATCCTGTTCATGATGCCAAATGTATTGCCATTGCAATATTCACAGTGCCGACGATGACTATGAATATGCCAGCATAGTTCTGAATCACAACATATGACAGACTCTCTATATGGAAGACAGAATCAAAACATTTATTCACACACCAGAAAGCCAAATCCCAATGCCAGAAAACCTAATCCATCATAGCAACAAAGAAGTTAATATACATTATCTCTGCAGGGAGCACCACCATCCCAAAGCCTTCCCTCTGCTGGGGCCTTCCCACAAACAAAAACTCACAGCTAGCTGCCTGCTTGCCTCCTCTTTCTCCCTCAGTTCTAACTGCTCTGACCCCCTTCCTCTGTTCTGCTCCACCCTTCCTATTCCACCTATTCAGCAAGCTCCTCCCACCAAAGGCTTTGTGTGACTTAAGCAGGTCACATGGGCATATTAATGTCAGAGAAAGATCTTCCCATTAAGCAACTCACATTAACAATACATTCAATCATTTCAGTCATGTCCTATTCTTCATGACCCAATTGAGATTTTCCTGACAAAAATACTGAAGTGGTTTTTCATTTTCTTAACCGGCTCATTTTACAGATGACGAACTGAGGTAAACAGAGTTAAGTCACATAGTAAGGGTCACCTAGTAAGTGTTTGAGACCAAATTTGAATTCATGAAGATGAGACTTTAATCTTTGTAGTCTATCCACTCCACCACCTAGATTCCCCTTTCTTGAACATACTCAGGTATATGTAATTCCTTCTATAAATACATTTCTTATATTTTGACCATAAAATATTTAACATGTTTGAGTTCTTCTTCTGTGCATAACTTATGTATTAAATAACTGGAAGTTGGTAGACCTCAGCACACCTTGGGACTCCCACCAGACCAGTCCCCATCTGTTGTGAGTTCATCTAAGAATATGGTGGCTCATACAGGTATTTTCTATTTCTTAGCATTAATTATTATTTCCATTATTATAAAACTTACCCTCTTCAGAACTCAGGGCTTCAGTTAACATATTAATTAAAGTTTGCTACTTATTGATTAAATTCTTATCATTTAATATCCAACAAAATAAAGCTAACATTGTATATAGAAAGAACATCAGATAGAAAAAAAACCAATTTAAATACTGTGGAAAAACAACTAGGATTTCACAAGACCTAGCATTTTCTACACTAAAAGACCATAGGTCTTGGAAAATTATATTTTGAAGAGCAAAGGAGCTGGGGTTGCACACAAGAATAACTTATCCAGCAAAGTTGAGTATAATCCTAAATGGAAAAAAAAAATTGGATAGTTGATGAAATGAAAGACTTTCAGATATTTGTGACAAAAAGACAAGAACTCAATGGAAAATTTGATATAAAAGATGAAGAAATATGAGGAAATAATTAAAGACTTATTATAAGACACTGATAAATTTGAAATTGCTTACTTATGATACATGAAAATGTTATCGGTATTCTTAAAACTTATAATCACTAAGGTAGTTTGAAAAAGAGGTTGTGGCTGAGTTATATATGGTGGGGTGTTTCTAAAAAACAGAATTGGGTAGGAAAAAGTAAAAAGGAACAATTATTTCATAAAATGGGGCATAAAAGAAAGAACTAATACAGAGGAAACGGGTTGGGGTGGATGGCTGCTAAAATTTAGTCTCATCTGAATTGTAGAGGAAACAAAGTGTACATCTGAAAAAGTTTAGAAGTCTTCTGATCTTCTACAATGGTGATAAAACTGGGGGACAGGGTGGAACAGGAACTTCTTTTTTTTTTAACTTATTTTTGACATGTTTGGTTTTCAGCCTTGATTTTCACAGGCGTTTGAATTACAAATTTTCTCCCCATTTCCTC
>CM053622.1:385291500-385314644 GCA_028646595.1 Phalanger gymnotis
ATTTAACAGGTGAAAGTACTTTCACCGTAAACAAAAGCCAAACTCCTCAAGGGCACCCGTTAAACTAAGCCCATTTTGCTTTACTGGCACGCTGACCCTGTGCCCTCTGTCTATATACATGTATAGTCCCTTCAACTACCCTAATACTGAGAAAGGTCTCATGAGTTACAAATATCATCTTTCCATGTAGGAATGTAACCTTTAGTAAGTCCCTTATGAATTCCCTTTCCTGTTTACCTGTTCATGCTTCTCTTGATTCTTTTATTTGAAAGTTAAATTTTCTGTTCACCTCTTATCTTTTCATCAAGAATGCTTGAAAGTCCTCTATTTCATTGAGCATCAATCTTTTCTCCTGAAGTATTATACTCAGTTTTCCTGGGTAGGTAATTCTTGGTTTTAATAGTAGCTCCTCTGACCTCTGGAATATCATATTCCAAGCCCTTTGATTCTTTAATGTAGAAGCTGCTAGATCTTGCGTTATCCTGATGGTGTTTCCACAGTGCTTAAATTGTTTTTTTTTTTCTGGCTGTTTGCAATATTTTCTCCTTGACCTGGGAACTCTGGAATTTTGCTACAATATTCCCAGGAGTTTTCCTTTTGGGATCTTTTTTCAAGAGGTAATTGGTAGATTCTTTCAATTTCTATTTTACCCTCAGTTCTAGAATATCAGGGCAATTTTCCTGGATAATTTCTCAAAAGATGAAAGGCTCTTTTTTTTATCATGACTTTTAGGTAGTCCAATATTTTTTTTAAATTCTGTCTCCTGGATCTATTTTCCAGCTCAGTGGCTTTTCCAGTAAGATATTTCCCATTTTCTTCTATTTTTTCATTCTTTTGGTTCTGTTTTATAATTTACTAATTTCTCATTCTTCAGTGACTTTTGGACCTCCTTTTCCATTTGGCCAATCCTGATTTTCAAGGTGTTCTTCTCATGATTAGCTTTTTGGAGCTCTTTTGCCATTTGGGTTAGCCTATTTATAAAGGTGTTTTTTTCTTCAGTTTTTTTGGGTCTCCTTTAGCAAGCTCTTGACACATTTTTCATGATTTTCTCACAGCACTGTCATTTGTCTTCCCAACTTTTCCTCCACTTCTCTTACTTGATTTTCAAAATCCTTTTTGAGCTCTTTCATGACTTGAGACAAATTCACATTTTTCTTGGAGGCTTTGGATGTAGGATCTTTGACATTATTGTCTTCTGGTTGTACATTTTGATCTTCTTTGTCACCAAAGTAAGATTCTATATTCTGAGTTTTTTATGCTGTCTGCTCATTTTCCTAGCCAATTACTTGACTTTAGAGCTCTTTGTTAAGGTATGACTCTGCTTCCAGAATGGAGAGTGCTCTGTCCCAAGCTTCAGGGTTTTTGTGTGGTTGTTTTCACAGCTACTTGTAGGCACCTGTAAATTTTCAGTTCTTCTGAGGTGGTATGATCAAAGTAGAGGTGTTTCCTCCTCTCCTGGCCTGTGCTCTGATCTGTGAGTGACCTCAAGTACTCTTTTCTGCCTTGGTACTGCTAGGAGGATGCCCTCTCCACAGTCACCATGAGTTCTGCCACAGCAGCACTCCTCTTCATGCCAGGACAGACAACCAGATCCAAGCAGAATCCTGCCTCAGTGCCAGAAAAGAGATCCCTGCAGTCAAGTTCTGGTGAGATGCTTGATACTCACATTGTCTGTGGGCTTGGAGGTCCAGAAGCTGTTGCTGCTTCTGCTGCTGCTCTGCTGCCACAGCTGCTTCTGCCACCCCTGGACTGGGGCTGGACAGTGCTCTTCTTTCCCCCAGGAAAGACAGAGTTTTCCCATTGATCTTTTACAATGTCTTTGGCATTTGTGGGTTTAGAAGTCTGGAAACTGCCACAGCTGCCAATAATTCAGTGCCCGAAGCCTTCTCCACCTGATCTGCTCTGACCTGGTCTGTGCTGGCATTGTCCACACTGGGCTGTCCTCTGCTCCTAGCATGGTGTGATAGACCCTTCCTGTTGACCCTTCAGGCTGTTTTGGGCTAGAGATTTGTTTCACTCTGTCATTTTGTGAGTTCCGTAGCTGTAGAATTTGCTTAGAGTCATTTTATTCAGGTAGTTGGAGGGATTTGGAGGAGAGCTCAAGCAAGTCCTTGCTTTTATTCTGCCATCTTAGCTCCACTCCTCTTAATAATTTTTTGTGATTATAGCAATTAGTGTCCATTTAATTTTGAATAATTTCTTTGAATGCCCTTTATTGCATTCTAGTTATTGAGGAATATTTTTCATATTTCTGGTTTTTTGAATTTGTTTATGAGACTTTTATACCATAGGACATGTTCAATTTTTATTAGGTCCTATGTTCAATTGTGAAATTTGTGTGTTCTTATTCTTAGTAAATAACCACCAGAGAGGATAGTTAATTTTCCTAAAATTCTAGTCAGTCCTTGATTTCTTTCTTATTTATCTTTTTGTTATATTTAGGTCTGAAGGAAAATTTTGAGGTCACCAACTATTATAGTTTTCCTAACTCATTCTCTATGTAATTTGATGAAAATTTATATAATACTTCAATGCCATTCTATGCATATGTTAAATATTGTTATTATTCAACTATCTATTTTCTTAAGTATATTTTAACTTGCCTTTTTATCTCTTTTAATATTAATTATCACTATTGCTTTCTCTGAGATCATGATTACTATCTCTGCTTTATTATTAAATTTTGCTTGATACATAATAACCTTAGTTCCAGCAATTTAAGTATGTCTGAATCTTTGCACTTCAAATGATTCTACATTCTAATCCATTTTATTAGTGTGCTGTAACATCCACATTCATGAATTGTTAATTGTACTTTACCTCTTCTACCCTTCATCCTCGATTAAACTTCATACTTTTTTCTCTTGTTTCTCAGACCTGTCTTTTCAAAAAAGGCGGCAGAGAAAGAGAAGAATTTGATGAACACTAGCAACCTGTCATAGAAATGGTCTCTTTATACTCCTCTGCCCCTCATTTCTTCAAAAAACCTAGATGGCACGCTCTAATTTTTATATTTTATTTTTCTATTTTTAATTCTTGCTTTATGATCTACCTTCTGAAGGTGACATTTAGTTTGACTGTAACTTGATTGTTACTAATATAAAATTTGATTCATTGCTCATTTTAAAATGATACATTGTTGTTGACGTTCAGTTATTTTTAGTTGTATTCAACTCCTCATAACATTATTTGGGGTTTTCTTGACAAACACACTGGAGTATTTTGCCATTTCCTTCTCTAGTTCATTTTATAGATGAAAAAATGAAGGCAAATAGGGTCACCTGACTTTCCCGGGGTCATACAGGTAATAAGTACTGAAGTCAGATACGAACTCACAAAAATGTATCTTCTTGACTCCAGGCTGGCAGTCTTTCCACTGCACAATCTAAAATGATACCAGGTCATATTTAATGCAAGTTAAAATTCAATTAATGCAACTCATGGGAGCTATTCAAGGTGCTGATATGGAACTGTCATTGTTGAGTGTGTACTGTGAGATATGTACTGCTCCGTACTTTATTATTGACGGTTTTGGTAATTTTTTAAAGAGAACACAATTAAAATGGGCAAAATGAAGAATATTCCAGATAGGAATAGTGACCATGACAAAAAAGAAGAGGCTTGTTATTACCAAAAAAATATTTGGTGTAATTGGATGCTATGAATGAGGTAAAGTAATTTTAAAATATGTCAAAATGCCTGAATCTATCGTACAGAATATTATAAAACAAACAGGTGAAATAAAAAGCAAAATTGCATTAACTTTTTTCCATTTTGCAAACAACTACAAATAATAGAAGTGTCACAAAATAGAAACAATGTATCTTAATTTTAAAAAATATTTTATTTTCCCCCAATTACATGTAATTTTTAAACTTTTTTTTTTAAAATTTGAGTTCTAGAGTCTTTCCTTTCCTCCCTTCTCTCTCCCCTCATTGAGAAGGCAAGCAATTTGATACAAGTTATACATGTGCAGTCATGTAAAACATATTTCCATAGTAGTCATGTTGTGAAAGAAAACACAGAGCAAAAACAACCAAACCCAAGAAAAATAAACTTAAAAAAAGTATGCTTCAACAATCAGTATTCATCACTTCTTCCAACCCCATCAACTCCATCAATTCTTTCTCTGGAGATGGATGACTTGGATCATTGTATTGCTAAAAATAGCTAAGTCATTCATTATTGATCAGCTCCTATTATGGTGTACAAGGTTTTCCTGGTTCTGCTCATTTCACTTTACATCAGTTCATGATTTTTCTGAGAGCATCCTGTTCATCATTTTTTACAGTATAATAGTATTCTGTCACAATCACATGACATAACTTGTTCAGTCATTCCCCAATTGATTAGTATCCCTCCAATTTGCAATTTTTCCCACTACTAAGAGCTGTTATAAACATTTGTGTATACATATATATAATATGCATATATACATATATATACATATATGTGTGTGTACATATATATGTATATATACATAAACATATACATGCATACACATATATGTATGTATGTAGGTATTTTTGCTTTTTTCAATCTCGTTGAGATACAGACTTGTTAGTGTTAATTGGAGAGTTAAAAGGTATTCATGGTTTCATAGCCCTTTGGGCATAGTTCCAAATTGCTCTCCAGAATGGGTGAATCAGTTCAGAAACTGCACCAGCAATACATTAATATCTCAATCTTTCCACATTCCCTCCAGTTTTTGTCATTTTCCTTTTTTTGTCATGTGAACCAATATGACACATGTGGTGTGATACCTCAGAGCTGTTTTAATTTGAATTTCTCTAATCAGTAGTCATTTAGAGTATGTTTCACATGGCTATCAATAGCTTTGATTACTCTATTTTAAAATTTCCTGCTCATAGCCTTTAACCACTTAAAAACTGAGGTATGCCTCTTACTTTTATAAATTTGACTCAGTCCTCAATACGTTTGAGAAATGAGACTTTTATCTGGGAAATTTGCTTTTTATGCTCTTGTTGATCCTAATATTTGAAAGTCAGATTTTCTACTCAGCTCTGATTTTTTCATCAGCAATGCTCGAAAGTTCTCTATTTCATTTAAGATCCATTTTTCCCTCTGAAGGATTATACTCAATTTTGCTGGGTAGGTGATTCATAGTTATAATCCTAACTTCTATGCCCGCTGGAATTTCATATTCCAAGCCTTCTAATCCTTTAATGTAAATACTGCTAAATCTTGTGTTATTGTGATTGTGGCTCCAAAAGATTAGAATTGTTTCTTTATGGCTACTTGCAATATTTCCTCCTTCACTTGGGAGCTCTGGAATTGGCTATGATATTCCTGAGTGTTTTCATTTTGGGTTCTTTTTCAGGAAGTGATCAGTGGAGTCTTTCAATTTCTATTTTTTTCCCTCTGGTTTTAGAATATCAAGGCAGTTTTTCTTGATAATTTCTTAAAGTATGATGTCTAAGTTCTGTTTTTATTTATCTTGGCTTTCAGATAGTCCAGTAATTTTAAAATTATCTCTCTTATTTTTATTTTCCTGGTCAGTTGTTTTTCCAGTGAGATATTTCACATTTTCTTCTATTTTTCCCCATTCTTTTGACTTTATTTTATTATTTCTTGATGTCTCATGGAGTCATTAGACTCCACTTACCCGATTCTAATTTTTAAGATATGATTTTCTTTTGGGAGCTTTTGTATCTCTTTTTTCATTTGACCAATTCTGCTTTTTCAGGAGTTCTTTTCTTCAGTGAATTTTTGTTATCTCTTTTTCTATTTGACTAGGTTTGCTTTTTAAAGTATTCTTCTCTTCATTGTATTTTTGTTCCCTTTTGCCATTTGGCCTATTCTGTTTTTTAAGGTGTTATTTTCTCAAGTATTTTTTGTGTCGATAGACCTTGGGATGGAGCCAAGATGGCAGAGTAAAAGTGGGAACTTGCTTGAGCTCTCTCCCCAAATCCCTCCAAGTGTCAGTAAAAATGACTCTAAACAAATTCTAGCTGTACAGAACCCACAAAATGACAGAGTGAATCAAATCTCCAGTCCAAGAAAAACTGGAGGTTCCACGGGAAGGGTCTATTGCACCAACTGGGAGTGGAGCACAGTCCAGCGTGGCTTGTGCTGGCACAGACTGGGCAGGAGCAGGCCTCAGGGCACTGAATCATTGGCAGCTGTGGTGGTTTCCAGACTTTTCAACCTACAAACGCCAAAGACAACTTATCAGGTCAATGGGAAAAATCTGTCATACCTAGGGGAGAGAAGACTGCTGTCTGGCACCAGCCCTCAGGCAGCACAGGTGGTAGTAGCAGCAGCAGCAGCAGTGGTAGGGACTGCTCCTAGAGCTCCAGGTCCATGGATAGTGGGGGGATCAAGTTTCTGATGAGAGTGGGATTACAAGGATCTCTTTGCTGGTGCTGAGGCAGGATTCTTTTGCTTTCTCCTGGTTGGATCTGGGTTGCAGTCCTGGGTGGCAGTCCTAGGGCGAGGAGGATTTCTGGTGTGGCACAGCTTGTGGTGGCTGTGGAGAGGGAGTGCTCCTCACAGTTTTAAGGCAGAAAAGAATACTTAAGGTCACTCACAGAGCCAGGAGAGGAGGAAACACCTCTCCTTGGATCATATCACCTCAGAAGAACTGAAAATTTGCAGGTGCCTAGAAATAGCTCTGAAAACAGCTATACGAAACCCCTGAAGCTTGAGACAGAGCACTCCTCACTCTGGATGCAGAGTCATACTTTGACAAAGAGCTCAAAAGTCAGGTAATTGGCTGGGCAAGTGAGCAGACAGCATAGAAAACTCAGATTATCAAATATTACTTTGGTGACAAAGAAGATCAAACATACAACCAGAAGAAGACAAAAAGTCAAAGATCCTACATCAGAAGTATTTTTTGTGTCTCCTTTACCATGACTCTTTTTCATGATTTTCTTGCATTGCTGTCATTTTCCCCCCCAATTTTTCCTTTGCCTCTTATTTGAATTTTAAAACCCTTTTGAGCTCTTCCAGCAATATTTTATCGGCCTGAAAACAAGTCACCTTTTTTCTTTGAGGGTTCAGATGTAGGAGCTTTGACTTTGTTGTCTTCTTCTGAGTTTATGTTTTGATCTTCTCTCTTGCCATAATAACTTTCCCGGGCCAGGTTCTTTCATTGTTGGTGACGTTTTTATTTGCTCATTATCCCAGCCTTTTTCTTGCCTTTTAACTGTATGTTAAATTCGGGCTCTGCTCCTGGGGTGGAGGGGACACTGCGTCAAACTTAAGGTTTTTTGTGCTGTCTTTAGAACTGCTTATGGGGGTCTGTGCATTTTTAGTTCTCCCAAGGTGATATGATCTGAGAGGTGTGGTCATTGCTCTTCCACCTGTGCTTTGGTTTGTAAGTGACCATTAGCACTCTTTTCCTCCCTGAAACTGACCAGGGCCTCTGCTCCATTTAAGAAGCATGTTTTGGTTTGTTTGTGCTCCTGCTTGCCTGGGACTAAGATTTAGGATTGACACCCAGATCTTCCTATGGGCAATGCAACAGTCCTACACTCAGTTGCAAAAAAGTATCCCCTGTAATCTCCTTCTAACTAGTTGTCCAACCTCCTTTCAGTCTGTGGGCTGAGAGTTTTAGAAACCACTTCTGCGGCTGTTGATTCATTGTACCCCAAGTATAGCAGTAAGGCAAGATTCATGACCTCAAAGATGACCATAAACATGCCAGAATGGTTCAGAATCATGAAATATAAGAAATTCTCTAGATAGAATGCAGAGACACAAGAGAATATAATCTCAGGACCAAAAATTCAAATTCCATATAGCAGCAATTACATTTCAAAAGCAGTAATCCCTCCTCAATGTAGCAATAAGGAAATTATAACAAAGTTTTATAGCAAAGAGTCAAGCTATCCTGCAGCCTCCCCCATGCTAAGGCCTTCTTGTAAACAATCCCTTAGGAATCCTAACTCTCTGCTCAGTGCTCTTTCCTGCATCCCTTGCAACTCCCTCTTGTTTTGCACTGTGCTCTGCAGTCTGTCTCAGTGCTGGCTCTCCCTCAGTGTCTGTTGCCTCAATGTCTTCTTGATATCTGCTTTCAGTTCTGCTGCTCCCAGTTCTGCTGCTTTCAGTTCTGGGCTCTCTTTTTGTACAGTCCTAGCCAGCATCTGATGGGCTAGAACTCAGGTCTCTGATTGACTGAAATAATAATTGATTAGAACTCACTGTGCATACCGTTGGCTCTGGTTTTAGCAACTCCCCTTAGGGCCCTGAGGGCTTCATGCCCACAGCGGCTTAGCACCTAGTAAGTAGGGGCTTTAGGCCTGATTACAAACAAAGACATAATTAGGCTTTCCCACTGAGGCCCACCTGAGGCCTATTGAATGGGTGGAGAATATCTTTCATCACATTAATACTACAGGAAGACATGCTGCTAATTTGCTGGATTGCCTTCAACTCTCAACTCTGTGCAACAGACCCTTCCTGAAGACCTTCTAAGTTGTCTTGTACTAGAAAATTGCTTCACTCTGTCATTTTTTTTTTTTTACCACTTTGGAATTTGTTTTGAAGAGTTTTTTAAAGTTATTTGGATGGGAATTTGGGAGAGTTCAGGTGAATCCCTGAATTTTCTCTGCCATCTTGGCTCCATCCCAAACAACATATTTTACACGTGTAGACTGAAGATTGTAGTCAAAACACATTCTCTTACCAGAAGAGCCATTCAGACAAAATTTTCAAGTTCATTTAAGGCGATGAAAAAAAATGGAAATGAATAGTGAAAAAAAACCTTTTGCTGCACAGTTAATTTAAAAATCAAGTTCAATTGCATAATGTTAAAATTACCAGAGAGGCAGTCAGAGCAGATGAGGAACTGGCAGCTAAATAGCCTAATGTTTTGAGGAAAATAATCAAATAAAGTGGATATGCTGATTAACAAAATTTTATGTGGGTGAAACAGGCTTATTTCAGAAAGAATTCCTACCAGATATTACATTTCTAAGAAAGAAAAAACTCCACTTACATTTAAAGTATATAAATATTCCCTAACATTTTTATTGGTATGTAATACCAAAGGGCATTTTAAATTAAAACCAGTCCTTCCTTATTGGTGTTGAAATATTCGAGTTCTCAGAGGCTACAGCTACTGATTCCTCACCTGGGCCCTCAGTGCTGCTAGGCAATCTTTCTACACCTCCCTAATTGACTAACTACCCCATTCACTACAGAGATTTTTCTAAACCTTTTCATTCTTCCTTCCATCTTCCATAGCTTCCTCTTCCCCCACAGTCTCAGATGAAAACTTTGCCTTATATTTTTTTTTGGAAAAATTGAGGCAATTTGTTGAGAGTTTCCTCTTCTGTGCTCATCTTCATTTCATACCACTCAGATGTTTTCTGCTACTATCTCCTCCTGAATATCTTGTCTCACATGGAGAGGTGGACCTTGTTTTGTGAAGATATACTATTCTAGGGGCAGCTAGGTGGTTCAATGAGTAGAGCACTGGCCCTGTAGTCAGAAGAAACTGAGTTCAAATCTGGCCTCAGACGCTTGATATACTTACTAGCTGTGTGACCTTAGGTAAGTCAATTAACCCCAAATTGCTCTGCTTTTCCCCTCAAAAAAGCCAAATTAATCTACATGCAAAAGTGATTCCATTCTATCCTTTTTTCTCTATCAGATTGCCCCTTCTATCATTCCTACTTTCTCAGTTACCTTAAATCTCTCCTTGTCTGTTGACTATTTCCTTACTATCTACAAAAACTACCTTGATCCTCAAAAAATCTCTTTGATTCATCCTTCTCCTCTATCGTTATATATCTCTCCTGCCTTTTTTACCTAAACTCTTTGAGAGCTATATACAGAATAAATAGAATATAATAAACAGAGGGAAGGCACTAGAATTAAGAGAGTTTATGAAACATTTCCCGTAGAAGGCCATCTATACTAGGTACCTCCACTTTCTCTTCTTTCACTCTCTTTTTAACTCTTTATAGTCTGGCTTCTGACCTCATCATTCAACTGAAATGTGTTCTCCAAAGTTACCAATGATCTCTTAATTACCAAATCCAGTGGCCTTGTCTTGATACTCATCTTTCTTAACATTTTTTGTGGCCTTTAACACTGTTGATCTTCCTCTTCTCTGCTACATTGCCTCTAGTTTTGGGGACCCTACTATCTCTTGGTCCTTCCTCTACCTACTGATCACTTCTCAGTCTCCTTTCCTGGTTGTAATAAGGCAGTTAGATGGCCAAGTGAATAGAGCCCTGGGCTTGGAATCAGAAATTCTGACTTGAGTTAAAACCTGGCCTTAGAACTAACTGTGTGTCCCTGGGCAAATCACTTGACCTCTGTCTGCCTCAGCTTCCTCAAGTGTAAAATGGCAGATATTTCCCAGAGGTGGTATGAGAATGAAATAGGATATTTATAAATATTTTAGCTTTGAATTAATCATAATTAATAAATGTTAATTGCTCCCTCTCAGTCGCCTTTCATATCTCAAGATGTCCTCTAGACATCTTAAATTCAACATCTCCAAAACTGAAATCATTTTTCCCCCCAACTCTTCCCCCTTCCTAGTTTTTGCATTGCTATCAAAAGAACCACCATTCTCCTAGTACCTCAGGCTTGCAACCAGCTATTATTATCAACTCCTTACTATCTCTCATACCCCATATCCAGTCTATTGCCAAGGCCTCTCAATCACCTTTGCAATATCTCTTGAATACGCCTCCTTAACTTCTCTGACACTGACATCCCAGTGCAGCCTCTCATCTCCTCATGCATGGACTATTGCAATAGCCTCTTGGTTGGTCTGCTTGCCTCAAGTCTCTTCTCTCTCCAGGCCTTCCTCCATTCAGCCACTAAAATGATTTTCTCAAAGCACAGGTTCAACCATGTCTCCTCTTCCCCTACCCAACAAATTCTAATGGCTGCCTTTCACTTCCAGAAGCAAATATAAAATCATCTGTTTGACATTCAAAGGTTTTCATAACCTAACCTTCCCCTGCACTTCTAGTCTTCTTATACCTTGCATCTCCACTACACTTCCACCCCTTGTCATTTTTGATCCAATGACACTGACCTCCTTTTTGTTGTCTTTTCCAAGAGACTCCGTGTCTCAGTTCTTGCATTTTCACTGACAGTTACCCATGCCTGAAATGCTCTCCCTCATCTCCGTCTCCTGACTTCCCTGGTTTCCTTCGAGTCCCAGCTAAAATATCACCATACGCTGACATTTCCACATCCCTCTTAATTCTAGTGCCTCTCCTCTGTTAACTATTTTCTATTTATCCTATACACATAGGATATCAGATTAAAAAAAAACACTGCAATACAAACTTGTAAGCTCCTTTACTTCAGCTGTGAGAGGTCCTAGTGTCTCATTAAACTACTTCATTGTTTTTGAACTTCACGACATTCTTTCAGCAACTTTTTTTTCACAGCATTCATAAGATTTTATAATATTTTCAAGATCAAGGGAACTAAAAATTTGGCACGTTCCCAAAGAATTCCACAGATATTCACAATGTTTGTGGTACTCTTACAAACTCTAAGTTCATAATTTCACAGCCGATGATACAACTGCATTACCCTCTGGGCATCATTTTTCAAATTAACAGCACATTTTATACAATGATTTTCCAAAAAAGCAGAACAAAAGAAAAATTAGAAATGTAATAACAACATAAAATATTATAGATTTTCAAAACATAACCCAAAACTTACTGCCATTCAAATAATATCAATTTGGCTGAATGATTTTCCAAACCATCTTATGTAGAAAATAACTTCATCCATTTATCACTTTGGCATTCTATACTAATTGGATTCCAAAACCACTAGAAAGTTTTATTCCTTGTAGTTTCTAAGCATATTTATTGCCTTCATGCCCAATACCTATGGAAGGTCAAACTTCATCATTGTCCTAATTGAACATATCTCACTTTTAATGGGCACACATTTTAATTTAGTTTGAGGACAAACTCAATCAAATCTGCATTTACAATCACAAATAGTATCATTCAAGATCTCAGTTTTCTCAAGGATAATTAGCTTTATGTCTCAAAATTATAAAGCTCACTGCTTTCAGTTACCTCTGTTCCAATGATTTGTGGTGGCAGTCTTATATTCTCATCTCCTTGAAAACATTTCAGCAGTTGTGAAAATCTTCAAACCATCATTTGGAAATTTATGTCAAAAATATTACATTTCAGTTAAAAATTTAGTTTCTAATTAGTTTCTGGTCCCATAAATTTCTACAAACCAGAAAAAATAATAACTGGAAAGAAAGGAAAACTTTGCCTTTATATCTTTATCTCTGTAATCTCAACCTGGCCACAGATGAATGACAAAAAAGTATTTTCAGTTTTTTTTTTTTTACTAAAACCTTGTCTGCCACTGAAAGTCTGAAGTGGGAGCAAGTCCCTATTTGTTTGGAAGAAGAATTCAGAAATCATAGATAAACATAATTTCTAAAGAAGAGTTTGTAAATCACATTACAGAAATCTATAAACAAGTTTAGAAATCAGATATAAACATAGTTTATGAACAAGAATTTATAAATCAGATTACAGAAATCTGGGAGAACTGTTTCAAGTATGAAACTTCAGTAATTTTCTCCAAAATTCTAAGCTTCCTTTTTGCAGTTTTTTATAGCATTTTTTCCACCTTCAAAATCTTCAAAGTTGCAGAATCTACAAACAAAGCTAAATACTACATGAGACAAAAGGATTTCTGAGAAACTCACAAGGAAGGTAAATAGGGAGAAAAAGGTTCCTTATCATTGAGATATGAGTGTTTGGCCTATAAATGACCAATCCTAATCAATAGTTTAACTAAAACATTTCAAGCTTCCCTCATTAACCTGGGGTTGTTTAAAGTGCAGGGGTAAGAACTGATTTCAACCCATTGGTTCATCATGATCACTCAAACAACTAAATGATATTACAACAAGATAATACTCAACACTAATATCTGACAAAAGATTCTCTCCTGGCAGGTCATGTGGTCCAACTACTGGCCTTTGTGTTTGAATCTTGGATCACAGTGCCATACCCTTTAGGATATCAGGGCAGCTGCCACCAATATGCAGTCATAGACAGGCATCTGGTTTATTTCTAATGGTCAAAGGAGAGTGGAGGAAAATATAGTGAAGAAAAAAGGAGGGAGGCAGAGGGAGACAGAGAGACAAACAGAGACAGATGTGCCAGAGGATTAATGGCCAAATGTAACAGACAGCAATGTTGACCCTAGGACTATTGGATGATCGGTTTCAGGAGGACTACTAATTTGTCAATAAAAGTGGTTAGGCCCTTTCCCTGCAGCGAGACACCCAGTCCCTGATGGCGCTGGCACCATGGGCCGTCGTCCCACCCGCTGTTATAGGTACTGTAAAAATAAGCCGTATCCAAAGTCCATTTTCTGCAGGGGAGTTCCTGATGCCAAGATATGAATCTTTGATCTTGGTAGAAAGAAGGCAAAAGTGGATGAATTTCCATTGTGTGGCCACGTGGTGTCAGATGAATATGAACAGCTGTCATTGGAAGCCTTAGAGGCCGCTCGGATCTGTGCCGACAAGTACATGGTGAAGAGTTGTGGCAAGGATGGCTTTCATATTCGTGTGCCGCTACATCCATTTCATGTCATCCGCATCGATAAGATGTTGTCATGTGCTAGGGCTGATAGGCTCCAGACTGGCATGCGGGGAGCTTTTGGGAAGCCCCAGGGCACTGTAGCCCGTGTACACATTGGCTAAGTTATCATGTCGATTCGAACCAAGGTTCAGAATAAAGAACATGTGATTGAAGCTTTGCGGAGAGCCAAGTTCAAGTTCCCTGGCTGCCAGAAGATCCACATCTCCAAGAAATGGGGTTTCACCAAGTTCAATGCTGATGAATTTGAGGATATGATAGCTGAGAAGCGACTCATTCCTGATGGCTGTGGGGTTAAGTACATCCCCAGCCAGGGCCCCTTGGATAAATGGCGGGCACTCCACTCCTGACGGGTGTGTGTCCTGTGATGTCTACCTTTCCACAGGCATAAATAAACTAGATGCTGCTAAAAAAAAATGTGGTTAGGCTAGCTTTAACCCTACCCTGAGTAGTTCCCCAGGTCAGAGTGTCATACAGTGCCATACACTATATAGAGTTCAAACAAGAGGATAAGGGCCATATCCCGATTAACCTATCCCGAAGTCCCTGCTACTCCCCCACTCCACAAGCCACCGGACGAGCCCCCAAATGTTAGGTCTGTTTGCTCGCGAATGGAAAGAGACCAGGGACAACAGGATTAGGCAATCACCTAGAGCTCTTTATTACTGGTATACCAGGGCCTCATCCTAATGATGAAGACCCCGACTCCAGGTTTAAGGCAGAATTTATAGGGTACAGAAACAAAGAGGTAGTTAATTTTATCATGCATACATAGCTTAGTCACCATTTCGTTCTTATCGGTTCCTGAGGTCTGGACAACCCGATCCTGCATGTTTTACGTCTTCTTATCTATAGGAACGGGCCCAGGTCAGGGTGACATCCTGGGCATTCTGTACGTATTTTCAACTATCTTCTTGTTGAAACTATTAACCCTTTCCTAGGTCCCTACAATTCTACCTGAACCCCCATGATATTCACTGGGTTCTTGGTGGCTGATTGATCTCATCTAGGCAGGTCTTGTTCTTCAGGTCAACAGTCTGAGTTCCTACTTCTGACAGTGTAATTGCTGATTAATCATTGTAGTGGAGAATAAACCCAGAACTGAAATAATTTAGAAAGAAGTTCATTAAGTCATCCATTAGAGGGAGGAGATCAAAAAGGGATGGACTGCTTCCCCCAATATCTGTAAATTTTACATTATATAGAGTCTAAAAACAAACAAGGAACCAATGGCTGATTGGCCAACATGGAAACAGTTTCTAGATAAGATATGTGGATTGCTTAAGATTTATAGCAAGAGGAAACTCCTCACATTCCTTACCTCAATCTTCAGATCCCTAAAATGTTTTACGGGTCAACATAGTTAAGCATTAAAAAAATCTGGTCATTCCACAAGTCTGGTTTCTCAATGACACAGGGCTAGGTTTAAACAGTGCAATAAAAGTTTCCCACAAGTATAAACACTTCTATATACTTCCTTTACAAGCTGTGTTACTAGATTGCGCCTAGTTTCACACTGCTTACCATCTGTGAATTAATAACTCATGGTATAAACTCAAGATTTCACGTCATTCATAAGACACAAATTGATCGAATTAAAATCCAAAAAAGGCAAACCATTTATAATATGCATGATATCTTATTATCTCTGCTATCTTCCACTTAAACTGTTCAATACCATAAAGAAGAGAGGACTCAATCATGATCTTGATAACCTCCTCCTTTCCTCTCTCCCCTCAATATGTTGTGATGACTACATTGAAGAGTAAAACACAGATTGTGCAGATTTGAAATGAGGTTGGATGGAAAGCCATCTATTTAGTGTATCAGTATGTATATCTTGGGCAGACAATGGAACACTGGCCATTTTTATTCTTCTGAGATCAGATTCCAGAATTCACAACCATACAATATAATTGAGAGAATATTGAAATTAAAAAGGTAGACTTTTGTGGCAACAACTACTGTGAGATCATTGAGAGAAATGTTGCACACTTTCTCAAATGTAATCCAGTAAACTCACTTCTCCCAATTTTTTTTCTGGGTCCAATTGATGTCCATCTATCAAGAGTGATGAAAAGATGCATGGGGTGTGTGTGTGTGTGTGTGTGTGTGTGTGTGTGTGTGTGTGTGTGTGTGTGTGTGTGTGTTTGCATGCACGTGCATGTAGGCTGCAGCTTATGATCACATTATGACTTGTGCATCAGAAGTAATATTAATAACTAGAATTTACATAGAATTTTAAGATTTTCTCAGAATTTTAATGTTATTTCATCTTCAAGACAACTTGAGAAGTAAGTTCTATTACTATTCCTATTTTGCAGATGAGGAAACTGAGGTTATGTGATTTGCCCAGGGTTGCACAGCTAGTGAAAGTCTGAGGCAAGATTGATGTTATGTATTTTTGCCATAGTAGCCTGAAAGACATCATTGAAACATATATGACCAAAAAAAGGTGAGCCAGCCACACTCCAATAGTTAAAAATGCTTAGCCTGAGTGATAAACTAGTATACACAAAATATAAAAGAACTAGAGCAAAACTTTCAGCAGCACTTTGCATAGGTATCAATGGAGAATTTACTGGAATTCATGGGAAAGTATCTCACAGGATTAAAAAGTCATTGAGGGAGTACCTACACCAATAACTTCATGGATCTATCAAAATAAGTGAATTAAAGAGGTACAAAAGAAAGTACTATGTGAGGTTGGAGAGCAAAGGTCATTGACAATAAGGGTCTGGTAAGGAGAAGGATTTAAGAAGACAGGAGGTAGGACATTTGATCAAATTCGCTGATGTTATTTAGACACAATATGTTAAATGTATAGCCTGTTAGAGCTGTAAGGGACCTTAAATAATGTCTTTCACTTTCCTCTCATTTTGCAGATGATGCCCAGAAAGGGTAATTCATTTCCACAAGTTCACAATCTAGTTAATTGAAGAACTGGAATTACTAAAAAAAGATTGTCTATATACCAGATGTGATGCAATGGAATGATACCTGGATTTGTAATCAGAACATAGTGACAAATTGCTTTCACAAATGTCTGGACAAATTCACAGATCCACAGTCTACTAGTATACCTATTTTCCCAAAGATTCTGCAATGTTTGTCATTTTCCTTTTCTATTATTTTGGCTATTCTGATAGGTGTGAAGTGGGAACCTCAAATTCACTTTGATTTTCATTTCTTTAATCATTAGTGGTAGAGTGCATTTCTTTTCATTAAATTGTTGATAGTGTGACTTTTTTTCCTTTTACGAGTGTTCGTGTTTGACTATTATCTGTTTAAATTGACTTTTTATCTATTGGGGATAGCCTAGGCTTATAAATTTGAATCAGTTTCTAATACATCTATTTTGTCAGAGAAACTTGCTACAAAGAATTTTTCCAATTACCTGTTTGCCTTCTAGTTTTACATGAGATTTCTGCAAAAACTTTTAAAATTTTACATGATCAGTATTTTCTGTTTTCTATGTTGTTTCTATCACTTGTTCAGTCATGAACTCTTCCTCACTTCATAGGTATCAAGGACAATATCTTCTTTCTCAAATATAGACAAAATTTCTCCTAGTCTCCTAGTGTTGCTTGCCCCCTCCTACCAGAAAGCCAAGCCATATAACAAATAACTGTTTTCAAAATAGTTTACTTAAAAAAATTAAGTGTCAAAATTCCCTCCCTCTCACAGACCCCTCCCACACCCACCGAGAAGGCATGTAATATATTACTTATGTCTGTGAAATAATGCACTACATTTCCATGTTAGCCATATCACAAAAAAGCAAGAAAAATAAAGAAAGTGAGAAGATTATAGTTCAATTTGCAGTCAGAGTTAATCAGTTCTCTCTCTGGTGAGAGCATTTGTTTACAATAATTTTTTTTGGAATTGGCTTGAATCATTGCATTGCTCAGAGCAACTAATTCATTCACAGTTGACCATCATTACAGCATTGCTGTTACTGTGTACAGGGATCTCCTGGTTCTGCTCACTTTCATTTGCATCATTTCATATAGATTCTCTCATATTCTTTTTTTCACTGAAACTATCCACTTTGTCATTTCTAATAGTAGAACAACACTCCATCACAATCATATGCCACATCTTGTTCAGCCATTCCCCAATTCTCTTCCCCCATCTCTTCAATTTCCAATCTTTGCTACCACAAAAGAACTGCTATTAAAGTATTTTTGAACATGTTGGTCCTTTTTTTTTCTTTTTTCTCTTTGGGGATATAGATCAAGTAAGGTTATTGCAAGGCCAAAGTTCTATAGCCCTTTGGGAATAGTTCCAAATTGTTCTTCAGAATGGTTAGAATAATTCTCAACTTTTCCAATAGTTCAGTAGTCTGTGTATTTTTTCTTATGTCCTCTACATTTGTCTTTTCTGATAGGTGTGAGGCACTATTTCAGAGTTCTTTTGATTTGCATTTCTCTAATAATTAGTGAATTAGAGAATTTTTTCAAATGACCATAGAGCTTATATATACTTTTCTGAATACTTTCTTTTCATATTTTTGACCATTTATCAATTTCTCTTATTTTTATAAATTTGAGAATTGCTCTTATTTTAATAAGCATTTTAAAACAGTTCCCCCCCGCCGCTTAATAGTATTTTTCCCAATTATATGTAAAGATAGTTTTCAATATTCTCTTTTATAAGATTTTTGAATTCCATTTTTTCTCTCTCCCTCTCTCCCTTTCCCCCTTTTTTCTTCCCCAAGAGAGCAAGCGATCTGATATAGGATATACATGTATAATCATATTAAACTTATTCCCACATTGTCCATGTTGTTAAAGAATAAGAACAAAAGGGAAAAACCAAAAGAAAGAAAAAAAAGACAAAATAGTATGCTTCAATCTGCATTCAGACTAAGTAGTTCTTTCTCTGGATGTAGATACCATTTTTTATCATGTGTCTTTTGCAATTATCTTGGGTTATTGTATTAACGAAAGCTGTCTATCAAAGTTGATCATCGCACAATGTTGCTGTTATTGTATATAATGTTGTTCTGGTTCTGTTCACTTCTCTCAGCTTCAGTTCATGTAAGTCTTTCCAGATTTGAGGATTGGCTGAACAATTCATGGTATGTGAATGTAATGGAATAGTATTGTGCTATACGAAATGATGAGCAGGTAGATTTCAGAAAAATCTTGCCTTAAACTACCTTCCTTTTTATTACCCCCTCTTTCTGTTATGCACTTCTCCTCCTACTTCCCTTTTGGGTAAGATTTTTATGGTAAACTGAATGTGTGTGTATCTATAACTTTTTTCCTTCCCCCTTTGAATCAATTCTGAGGAGAGCAAGGTTCAAGTATTGCTCTCCACCCCAACCCCATTTTTACCTCCTCTGTAAAAGCTCTTCCTTGTGTACTTCTTTTATGCAAAAAAATTTCTCCATTCCCTTATTCTTCTCCAGCTGTATCGCTTGTTCTTGCTTCTTTATTTGGAAATCATCCCAACATAATTAATTCATACCAATGTCCTCTGTCTATCCAGAGTCTTTCTAACTCTTCTAATAATGATATAGTTCTCAGGAGTTACCTGTATCATCTTCCCATATAATAATGTAAATAGTTTATTAATTATAATTTATAATTTTTCTTTCACGTTTACCTTTTTATCTTTCTCTTGAGTCTTGTGTTTGAATGTCACATTTTCTATTCAGCTCTGGTCTTTTCATCTAGGATGCTTGAAAATCCCCCTTTTAATTAAATGTCCATTTTTATCTGAAAAATTTCAGTCAATTTTGATGAGTAGATAATTCTTGGTTGTAATCCTAACTCCTTTACCTTCCTGATTGTCATATTCAAAGCCCTCTGCTCCTTTAGGGTGGAAACTACTAAATCTTGTGTGATTGTGACTGTGACTACATGGTATTTGAATTATTTCTTTCTGGCTGCTTGCAATATTTTCACCTTGTCCTGGATGTTCTGCAATTTGGCTGTTAATATTCCTGGGAGGTTTCTTTTTGGGATCTCTTTCAGGAGATGATCAGTGGATTGTTTCCATTTCTATTTTATCCTATGGATCTAGGATAACAAGGCTATTTTCCTTTATACTCCTTGAAATATGATGTCTTGGTTCTTTTTTTAAAATCATGGTTGTCAGGCAGCCCAATAATTCTTAAATCAATTCTATTTGCTCTAGTTTCTAGGTCAGGTGTTTTTCCAATGAAATACTTCACATTTTGTTCTACTTTTCATTATTTTACTTTATTGTTTCTTGATGTCTCATGGAATCTTTAGACTCTACTTGTCCAATCCTAATTTTTAAGGAATTATTTTCCTTGGTGAGCATTTGTACTTTTTCAATTTGGCCAATTCTGCTTTTTAGAATTCTTTTCTTTAGTGATCTTTTGTACTCCCTTTTCCATTTTGCCTAGTCTGGCTTTTAATGAGTATTTTCTTCAGCAAATGTTTGTGCCTCTTTTATCATTAGGCCAATTCAGTATTTTTGAGGTGTTATTTTCTTCAGTATTTTTGCCACTTTTACCAAACTGTTGTCTTTTAATAATTTTCTTGCATAATTTTCATTTTCTCCCACTTCTCCCTACTTCTTGTTATTGCTTTCTTTAATTCTTCCACAGATTCTCATTAGGATTGTATCCAAATTAACATTTTTCTTTGAGGTTTTGCTTGTAGTTGTTCTCACATTGATGTCTTCCTCTGAGTTTGTGTCTTGGTCTTCCCAGCCACCATAGTAGCTTTTTAGGGTCAAGTTCTTTGCTGTTTGCTTATTTTCCCATCCTATTTCTTGACTTTAAACTTTATGTTAAAATTGGCCTCTGTTCACTGTAGGGTGGGGAGGCACTATTATAAGCTTCAGGCTTTTTGTGATACTCTTTTGAGCACCATTTCTGGGGTTCTGCAAATTTTTGGTGCTTCCAAGGTGATATGGAGAGGCGGAGTTACTGTCCTTCTGGTCTTCACTCTGGTCTTTACCCAGGAAAGGCTCCTGCTCCCTTGGTTCCCTAAGTGCAAGCCCTCCTGTTGCCTCTGCAACTGGGACCAGCTCCCCAATTCCCTAGCAGCCACAAGTGCTAACCTGCCTCTTGGCCCTGGAACTGTGATTATGTTCACAATTGCCCTGCAGCTGCAAACGCTAGCACTCTTATTTGCCTTGGATCCACGACTAGGGCCCCTTCTCCCTCATGCTTGTCTCTAACTTTATTCCAGAACTGTGTATAGGTGAGTGTGGTGCTGCAGGTCCCAACCCTGCACCCAGTATCAACAAAAAGTATTCCGTAATATCTGACTAGTAATATCTGATCTCCCTACTGTCTGTGAGGTAAGATCCTCTGAAACTGTTGCTGCCACTGTCACAACTACCTCCAAGCCCCACCACTGGTGTTGCTGCCCCATGCATTCTGGACCAGCCCCTATTCTGGTGTCCCAAACATCTCTTGCTAACTTCCTTAAGTTGCTTTAGTCTGTAAAAAACACCCTGCTCTAATCTTTTCTTGGCTCTGCCACCCCAAAATTTGATTTAAGCAGTCATTTTAAAGTTTTTTTGGAGGGAATATTGGGAGATTTCAGCTCAGGTGTTTCTTCTGCAATATTGTCTCCTCAAATAATAATTTTTAAAGATCAAGGAAGAATAAGAAGAAAAAAATAAAACTGGTTAAGATTTAGAAAATGTCTGAAAATATATGCAACATCCCATATCACATTCACAGACCTTTTCCTTGGAAGAGGAATGGAATGAAGCTGTTTTCTCATTTGTCATCTCTGGGGCCATGTTTACAATTCATGATTTTGTAACATTCACTTTTGATTTTTTGAAAAATTAAATTGTAGTTATTGTGTAAATTGTTTTCTTGGTTCTGTTTACTCTGCATCAGATCATATAAGTATTTTCATGCTTGTCTTTATTAATATTCCATTACAACCACATGTCAAAATTTGCTCAGACATTCCCTAATCAATGCACATCTACTTTGTTTCTAATTATTTTATATTATACAAAAGCGATACTGTAAATATGTTGGTGTCTATGAAAATCTGAGTCAAAAGTATGGACTTTTTAATCACTTTGTTTACAAATTGTTTTCTGAAATGGTTTTACCCACTCCCATAATTCGTTAGTGTGCTGGTATGCCTGCCTTCCCACAACACTTTCAAAATTGACTATTCCTATTTTTAGTCATAATTGCCAATTTGCTAAGTTGTGAGGTGAAACCTCAGGGATATTTTGATTTACATTTCTCTAATATTAGTTATGTGGGACATTCATATTTTTAATAGTTTGTAATTCTTTGGAAAAGTGTTTGTTAATATCTTTTGACCAGTTATGTATTGGGAAATGGCTTTTGGATACACAACACACACACACACACACACACACACACACTCACAAATATGTTATTTGCCTATGTGTGTGGGATGCAAAACCTTTATCTGAGAAATTTGATACAAATAATTTTTCCTCTATTCAGTGGCTTCCCCTGTTATGCACTAACTTTGGTTCTGCAAAAGCTTTTCAGTTTCATGAAATAAAAGTTATATATTTTATCTTTTGTAGTTACCTCTCTCATTTGTTTGGTTAAGAATAATTTCTTATTTCTAGATTTGAAAAATGTGTGATTTGTCTCTCTTTTAATTTTTTTATAGTATGATTCATAATATTCAGGTCAAATGTCCAATTGGAATTTGTTGTGGCACATGATGGTGTAAGCCAATTCTTTTATTTATCTTTTATTTTTATTTTACTTTCTGGTTTTCACATTAGTTTTAATCAAATAAAGAGTGCTTCTTAATTAGTTTACGGTTTTATTTTACTGCAATTGGTTTTTGGTGTTTTGTAACTTCTGATTCTCTTTTATCTAGTCTTTCTCATTGATCCCTTGATATTCTAGATCTTTTGTTACTCCAAATGGATTTTCTCATTATTACATTGTTATGTAAAGTATTTCTTATAATTCAATTGCTATAGCATTACCACTATCTATTAACTTTGGTAGTATGGTCATTTTAAATTCTTTTGGCTCCTTCATAAGACCTGAATATTCCTCCAGCTATCTGTTTTTTAAAATTTTTTTTAAGGATCACTTTGTAATGGAATTTATATAAATATGTTTGCATCATTCTTAATCACCTTGCTACTGACAGATAGAAGGCATATTTCACTTCCAGTAAATTAAAGGACAGGTTATTTTTTTCAAGAATATTCTAAGCATTTGTATGTTCACAGTTCTTGTGTGTGTGTGTGTGTGTGTGTGTGCGTGTCCAATAGTGACTTTGAACCCTTTTCCTCAGCAATGACTTAGATTCACTTCTCTTCTCTTACCTCATTGCTGTAAATTATTGTGTTGGATCTTGAATAAATATGTGTCACTAGGAAAACAGGCCAAACTCTTAGCTGGGGGTTGGCAACTTGTCACTCCAAGTGACTCAGAGTTTTTCAGTATGAATCAACCCTATTTTCAATATGAACCTATGATTCTTTGTTACTATTTTCTTTTTTTTTTAATTTATTTTTGACATGTTTGGTTTTCAGCATTGATTTTCACAGGCGTTTGAATTACAAATTTTCTCCCCATTTCCTCCCCCC
>CM053622.1:385315144-385342080 GCA_028646595.1 Phalanger gymnotis
AGGGCAGACCGGGGAACAGGGCAACCAGAGTGTACACCATCTTGGAATGGGGCGAGGGAGAAATGGGGAGAAAATTTGTGATTCGGACGCCTGTGAAAATCAATGCTGAAAACCAAACATGTTAAAAATAAAAATAAATTAAAATGAATAAAAGGATTTGTTCTGTAAAACGGAGACTCAGTCAAAAGGCCACAGCTAAGGACCTAGAAGTCAAGTGAAAATAATTAGTGAAAGATGGAGCATTTCTATAGCATAGTAGCTAGAGTAATGGAGGGACTAGAAATTACCAAATAAGAAACAGTTAAAGAAACTCAGGATGTTTAGTGTGGAAAAGACTCAGGGAGGTAACAACAGTATTCAAATGTCTAAAAAGTTAAATAGAAGAGTTAGATTTTTCTGCTTGGTCCCAGAGGGCAGAATTAGGAGTAATGAAAGGATGAGAGAGACAGGGAAAGAGATCTTTGCAACATTAGGAAAAACTGCCTGACAATTAGAGCTGTCCATTAAATAAAATGGGCTGCCTCATTAAAGAGAGTGAATTCCCATTACAGACTATCTTAAACAAATGCTCTAGAGTAACTTTTTGTTCTTTGTAAGTCTGAGGTCCCTTATTGCATCACAATTCTTTCATTCTAATTTTTAATTAAGTATATACATATGTATAAATGTAAATAAGACTAATTATTCAAGATAATATAAAATATATTCAAAATAATATTACATCTTAAAAACATTAGTGAGTTATAGGAGGAAAAAATGTTCTTCAGTAAGGACTATAAGAAATAAATAATAAATAAACAAATTTAAGGTGTGATATTACTTCCACACTTCCACAGGTCAGTTTCCAATTTTTAGTGTTCATTTTATTCTGGAAAATAAAATTTAAAGTATCACATCTCACTAATTGCCCCAATCTAGCTAAACTACACAAATATCCAAATCCAGAAAAAAGATACAAGTACTCTATAATATTTGCTTTCTATATGTATTAAACTTCTAGAGCAACTATCATCAGGTCATTTTGGTGGCAAAATATTCCAAAGAATCTATCAACCTAATAACCAACATCAAGAAAAAGTGTCATAAAGCCCAAACCTTCCTCCTAATGTCTAGAAAAAATGATATTACTTAACACCTTTTTTTTTTTGCAAATTCTGAAAAGATATGAGATGTTGCAATCTACACTTGCTCTAAAGAGGAGTGCCATGTTTATAACAGCCACTAGCAAGCCTGCAGTATGTCCCCAAAAAAAACACTAAAAAGGTGAATCAGCTCTGTCTCAAACTATATGTAGACAAGTCACAACCTCTCTTGGTCTTACACTCAGCCACTCACAGAAGACACCTTAGATTGTGTCATCACCCAAAACCTCCATGGCCTTGAAACACTGAAATTCCCCCTTTTTGTTCATAATTTTATATTTTCTACACTTCCTCTTGTTTAACTCCTAAAGGTATTCCTCTTCAGAGCAACCTCCACTGTTGCCATCCTTTCTTTTCTCTAGATCCATCACTACTGTTCTAACCTCATATATATCCCTTTAGTTTTGTCTCTCTAGGTAATAACTCAATTAGCACTGTCTTACAAAAAATCATGGGTATCTATCAGGAACCCCTTTATCATACCCCATACCTTAAAAGCCTAAAAATATATCTTTATGTGGTCTCTCTTTCAAAGAAACATAAACTGTCTACCTGCCAAGGCTAATATATTTACTACTTATGAATACATGTCCATCCCTTTAATTACCTTTTTTTAATAACATATTCCATTTTTACTTATACCCTGATTTCTCCCTCCTCTTCCAATAAACATGCCCAATTCTCAAACAACCTTTAAAAAAAGTATTTTTCACATGACACTGTCCTTTCTTCAAGCTTATATCACTTCTCCTATTTACTACTACTAAATTCCTAGAAAGCCCCATCTGCTCTTGCTATTTGCACTTCATCATCTCTCCTTCACTTCTGAATGCCTTGCAATCTGGCTTCTGATCCCACCAATGATAATGAAACTACTCTCTCAAAAATTATCAAATTTATGGTAATGAGGATGGGACTTTTTGTTGTCTTCTCTTTTGGAATGCTAAGGCCATCAAGTGCCTTTGATGAATCCTGGATTTGTTTCAATTGGGAATCTTTGATTGAATCCTGAGTTTTTGATGACCTGCTTATATCAAGGGAAGGCCTAAGTCACATGGGCTTGAATCATATGTTCGTGACACCCTTTGACCCTGAAGAAGTATATACAAACTCAGAGGTTAGTGTTTTGCCTTTGGGGCACACTCATTGGAAGAGTGTTGGTAACAAGCCTCTGGGTAGCCAAAGGAGGCCCCCCGCCAGCTATGAAAACCCAGATGTTGGTACTTCTCTTTTTGGTAACTATGTATGTGATGTCTTGATCAGACAAAGCTTGTCTGCTGATCTGTTTGTAGTTTCTGTTTGTATTTGCTCTGAAGTTCAGGGTGCTGACATTTCCCCCTGAACTAAGTGAAGGATATATGTATGTTTAATTGAAGTGAAATTGTAAACCCCTTAAAGTTGCTTTCCTCAGAAATGCAAATCAAAGGACCTGTGCTAGCAGCCCTTCTGTGTGCTCTTGTTGTTGGTCTTACAGAGCCACAGTAGCAGCAAGCAGCATTGTTGTTACACCAAAATATCTCTTACCAGCTAAACTCATGGCCTTTTCTCAGTCTTCCTACTCCTTGAACTCTGAAGTTTCTGACATGCTGACCACCACTCCTTCCTGCATATTTTCTCCTCTTTTGATTATTAGAAAATGCTCTTTCCTGGTTCTCCTCCTGCATTTTTATCCATTCCAGTTCTCTGGGTCTTTTGCTGTATCATCACTCATTTCCCACCAAAATAAGTGTTCCCTTTAGGCTCTATCCTGCTTCTCCTTTTCTCTCTGTACCTTCCACATTGGCGATATCATCAGAGCCAACTGATGATATCCAATTATCATCTTTACACAGATATATATATATAGAGATAGATAGATAGATAGATACATACATACATACATACATATATATATACACACATATATGTGTGTGTATGTATATATATATGATTTATATGTGTGTATACACATACGATACATGTATATATGTTATATATTTATAATAAGCCCTACTCCCAAGGAGCTTATATTCCAAAAGTGTATAAACACACACACATACTACATATATATATATACACATATATGTATGTACATATATGTGTATATATGCATATATATGTAGGTATGTGTATGTGTTATGGGTATATTTGTGTTTATACAAATGTGCATATATTATATGCATATATTAATATAAGTATAAATATAGATGTGTATTGTATCATGTAAATGTATATACGCATTTAAGTATAAATATATACATATGTGTATATATGGATAAATGTATACATAGATACATACATGCATTCACGCACCTTGTTAGAATGTAAGCAACTTGTGAGTAGGGTTTGTTTCATTGTTTGTAATTATATCTTCACAGTGTTATCCCTAGCACAGTGTCTGACACAATTGTTGCTTAGGAAATACTTATTGATTGAATGCCTGTCCCTTATTGCTAACTACCTGTTGGTCATTTCTATCTGGAAGTTCTACTGGCAACTCAAGTTCAAAACGCCAAAAAATGGAACTCATTATCTTCTTCTAAAACCTACCCTTCCTCCGAATTTGCTTGTTTCCACAGAAGGAGCTACCATCATCCCAATCAGCCAGGGATTGACCCTGAAGTCATCAACTCTCATATCCAATCAGTTGCTACATATTTTTGGCTCCACTGGCCTACATTATATCTCATGTTAATCCCTCTTAGGCCTCAAGGAACAGCACCTTGTTGTGATGGAAGAAGGCACTCATAGATCATTAAATAATTAACAAAAGGAAGTTTACTAAGACCTAACATAGCAAAGATATTCAATAAGGGTAAAGTAGCATTTGACTCCCCTCACTTCTAGTCAGGAAGGCAGGGTATAGTGACTCACATGGTCACAGGCTATCCACCAAGTCTTAAGAGTATAGACCTTTTTAATGTGCTTAGTTGACCAGGAAGCCAACTCAATACATTCAGAGGCTACCAGGAAGTTTTACCAAAGAAGTTACAACTTAAAAGCCTCATCCAAATCCAGAGCTAAGTACTGACTCTATCACCTTTTAGGGAAAATCAGGCCTAACCCATGGGAAGGGATAAGGTGAATTCTTATCTGCTAGATGAACTCTGATATTGGTCCCATCACAGTCTCTTTCTCTTTGATCACAAGAATGCCATTCTAGTGAAGGTCCTCATAACCTCTCACCAGGACTCTCTTTTTTAAAAAAAATTTCATTAGTGTCTTTTTTTATGTATACCATAATGATTTCCCAATATAACGCAGACTACTGCCATGATCCCCTGCTGAATTTATTTGAATCCTGCTTTATAACAAAGAGCAGCTAAGTGAACCAGAATAACAAAACAACATTCTGACAGTATAAGAAAAATTCTATACTGGTAGTCTCCCCATCTCTCCATAGAGAGGTGGGAATTGTGTTTCATTATCTCTTCTCAGGAACCAAGAATGGTCATTGCAAATAATCTGAACTCCGTTGTTTTCAGTGCTTTTTTCATTTATATCATTGTAGTAACCTAGTTCTCACAGCCCTACTTTATTTATACTGTTTCAATTCAGATAAATCAGGCTTCTCTGAATTCTTCATATTTGTTATTTGTAGCAGAACAATAGTAATGCATTACATCCACAATTTGTTAAGTAATTCTTCAAATTAATAGGCATGGAATTTAATTTTCCATGGAAAATGCTACGAATATTTTTCATTGATTTGGTTCTCTCTGTCTTTGATTTTTCTGAAGTACATGCCCATTAGTGGGATTCCTAGATCAAAAGGTATTAACAGTCAAGTAACTTTTTTCACATAATTCCAAATAGCTTTCCAGGATTTGGAATCAATTCACAGTTCTACCTAGCAGTTCACGATCTTTCCCAGACCATCATAATAACCTACTATATCATCTGCTAGCAGCTACTGTAGGGGTGTAAGACCCACCAACATCCAGCACACAGAAAGCTGCCAAACACAGGTTCTTTGATCTGCTTTACGAAGGAAAGAAGTGTTAAGGTGGTTAACAATCTTATTTCAAAACACCATACAGACATCATTCACAGTTCAGGGGAAAAGATCAGCCCCCTGAACTTCAAGGCAAATACAAACAGAAATTACAAACATCAACAGACAGACCTTGTCTGATTCAAATCATAACACATAGTTACCAGTGCCAACATCTGGGTTGCAAACCTGGGGGTCAGTTTGCAGCTTGCCCAGAGTCTCAACACTCCTTCCATGAGTGTGCTCCAAATATCAAATGCCAAGCTCTCCTCAGTTATATCCAGTTTAGAGCCCTGAGGGCTCTGACCTCACCTAGGCTGGGTCTGGGAAAGTTCTCCATCCCCAGGATCACATCATACACAAATCAATGACTCCAAATTGTCATAGTGCTGAGAAATACTCCAAGACAAAAAGATCCCACTTTATCTGCCCTATTCAAACAAAGGCCAGAATCATTAAAGGCACTTAAGAGAAGAAAAGCAAAAGGTCGCACTTTAATTACTACTACACCTACTTATTAGTCTGTCTCCAAAGACAACCTCTAAAATCCATAATCCACAGAGATTCCAAAATTCTCATCTACTCAAAAATCTACGATCATTGGTTGAGAACTGAGACTTTTGTCCAACACCCTAATTTTACAAAGGAGGAAAATCTGAGAACAGAGAGATAAAGTTACTTGCCCAAGGTAACAAAGCTAATAAATGGCAAGGTCAGGTTTTTAACCTTAAATTCTTTGACTCTAAGTACAGTACTCAATTGCCTTCAGGATAAACTTCTTCAGTTTGGGACTTAAGGTCCTCAACAATCTTTTGCCAACCTACATTTCAAATCCTCAGACAGGGTTTTTCAGTCTTCAATAATCTTTTTATAATTTACATTTCAATTATTCCCCTTTGCCTGTTATTTTACATTCCACAGAACCTGAGCTCTTTTTTATACTCAACTTTGCATCTGCCACCACCCTGAATTCTAACGAACTGTTACTCAAGTTTATAATGTATTTTCTCCTCCAAATCTCAGAATTCTTATTTTCCTAAAATATTTGTCTTGTGTGTCACCTCTTCCATGAAATGTTCCCTGATTGACAAATTACTATTGTTCTCTTTTGACTACTTTATATTTATAATCTATGTTCTTGTTGTAATCCCCAAGAGAATATGATCTTCTTGAAAACAGGAATGGTTTCATTTTTTTCTTTGGATTCCTATGACCTAGTACAGGGCCCTGAATATAGTAGACAGTATTGATATACCAAGAGCAAGTGAGACACACAACAGAGTACAAGTTTTAAATGGAGAATTTATTAGCCGGTGACCATTTGGGGTTCAACCCAAATCAGAATATCCCCGAGTTGGGGTGAAGAAGTAGTATTTATACAGAAAAAACAGGGTGCCACTGCACCCTGTTAATTATCTCGTGAAATTTCCAGGGTGGTCTGGGGGAACAGGAACAAAGATCCTGACAGATCAAAGATTCTGACAGGTTATCATTAAGTGGGATAATCTTATGTATTGACAGTCCTTAGAGGAGTCACAGAGCCCCAGGGACATTTGCTAAATGCCAAAAGGTCTGAGTCCATTCTTTATTATGCAAACTGGGGTTTTCTCAGGGGCTGTGGGGCAAGGGTCTCCTTAGCAATAACTGATTTCTCCAGCACCACACCACAGTATGAATGATTTTAAAAAACAAACATGGATAGGAATTATACATGATGCAAAGCCACATAGGAATTTTGCATTGGTGGTAATGGGTCCATTAAACCATTATTTATAATAAAGAACACCTTCTATTTTGTTTGTGTAGAATTTTATAGCTTCCAGAGCACTTCATATATATTAGCTCACTGACCTTCATTATTTTAGGAAAAGGCCAGCTTTATCAATTTCATTTTACATATGAGGTCCATACATCTATTAATCAGGATTATAAATACCTAAAAAGCAAAACATTCCGTATTTTCTACCTTGAGAGACAGTGTGGCATCATTCACAGCATGGATTTGGAGCCAGGAAGACCTGAGTTCTAATCCTGTCTCTAACACTTAACAAATTGTGTTACTTTAAACCAGTCATTTAATCCCACTAAATTTCAGTTGTCATATCTTTAAAAGGGATTATAATAATACCAGGAGTACCTATGCTCTGGAGTTGTTGTGAAGCTCATATGAGATAACGTATATGAAATACTTTGAAAACTTTAAAACATTATGTAAACACCAGCTATTATTATCATTATAGTCAACTTAGTGCTCTGTGATTCATGGAAATTTAAATGTGAACTGTTTTCAGAACATAACATTGAAATTTCAGTACCCAGTATTCAATTTTCTCTTTTCCCCCAAATAATGAAAAATATTATAATTAAGGTATAAAATTAACATATTTTTATTCCAAATTCATTTTGAACTGGTTGAATGAAACTAGAGAATACATAAGTACATTTCTCATCATAGGCAACTAAAAATTATTCATTTAAATCTGAAATAAATTTAATCAGAAAAAAAGTTTTCAAAAAATAGTCGCCATCGTCCATCATTCTTTTGTTTTTCCCTGAGGCAACTGGGATTAAGTGACTTGCCCAGGGTCACACAGCTAAAAAGCGCCTGAGGCCTGATTTGTACTCTGGTCCTATTGACTCCAGGGCCAGTACTCCATCCACTTCACCAACCAGCTACCCCTACATCATTCTTAATTGCCATTTTATTACATTCGTTTTTTTTAACCTCCATTGTTTTTCTTAATGAATTTTCGTGCATTTTAGAGGTTATTGCTAAAACAGCAAATACATAACCTAAAATATTAAAAATCGTTTATTTGAGCATCACCTGTTAACATTTATCTTCTGTCTCAGTATTATTATATAAAGAAATGAAATCAACTATACGGCCGCTCAACTTATTAATTTTTCAATTAAAATATGGAAGGAAGGGTAATCAGGTAACCTGAAATGCACATATTAATGGCAATTATTTGGTTACAATAATGGTGCACAGAATTCTCTAATCTTTATCTAAAACGCCTAAAGTACGCATAACCTGTTTCAATCTACCTGGGTGAGGGCATGAGGGGTGAGGGGCAGGTTACACACAGGCTCTTCAAGTACAGCCCAACTCACCCTATTCTCACAGCCTACTACTGTCAGCTTTTACAAGACGTACTCCCTGCCCCATCTTTAATTCCCTATCTTTAATTCTTTAACGCGCAACACTTCCCCCCTCTCCATTCCCTTTGGCTCCTTACCTCAATACGTCTAATCACGCTTTTCAAACTCACAACTTCTGCACCAGCACTCATCGCCCCTCATCCTCCTCACCCCGCCCCCCACTTGCATCACATCTCACTACAAAGTCCTGGGAAGCTCCGCCTGCCACCCCGGCCCCGGTACCCCCGGCACCCTCCGCAGCCCAGGCCGGAGGTCAGGCAGCCCGCACCGCGATCCGGATCCGTGGCCACGCTGAGGAGAGAAGAGGCTTCTCCGGGCAGGTGCTCGCTGGCAGCGGGGTAGGCGAGGAGAGTCCAAAGAAGCGGAGCTGGCGAGGAGGCGCTGCCCCCGGCCCCCCCGGCCACCTAGGGCAGGTAAGGAGGCTGCCCCGGGCGCCAGTGGAGGCGGCAGGGTCCGAGGAGCAGGTGCGAGGGCTAGGAGCAGCCAAAACACTTTTCATCGTCAGGCAGCGGCGGGGAGAGAGGTGATGGAGGAACACAGAAACGGAGGGATTGCTAAAGGGAGAGACAGGGAGAAAAAGCACTTTGGCTCTTCGCGAGCCTCCCATCGCCGCATCTGGCCAAGGAGCTACTACACAAGTGGCTTTTGCAGCATTTGCACCTGGAAATAAACGTACAGGGGTGCCTCAGTTATCCGCAGATTTCATTTATCCTCCCACCTCACACATCCGAAATTGCAGATGAACCCAGAAGTTTAAAAAAATGAAAGGAGGGGAATGGAAGAAAACATCTTTAAAAGCAAAAGAAGCAATATCTTAGAGGACTGCGACAGCGAACAAGGACGAGGAGACACGTCCACCTCCATGTGCTGGGATTGGTCAGTTTGCCTTCCAAAAGGAAATGAGCACAGTTATTGGCTGGCCAGGATCATAAAAGGAAAATTAATCAGGATGCTGATAAAAACTGCATAAAGGACAAATTGGGGGAAATGAAGGAGAGGAAAAGAGCATAGGCGCTGTGAGAGTGAAGGAAAGTCAGCAAAGAAGTAGAAAAGTTCTGCAAAATTGCAGGTACTCATGTGGGTACCACTGCCTGAATAAAGGCAAAAGCATTTACTACATGCCAGGCACTGTGCTAAGATTGGGGATACACATACAAAAAGAAAGTCACCCTCGGTCCTCAAGCTCAAGTAGCTTACCTTCTAATAGAGAAGGTAACATATACTAGGGAGTGGTGACCAGAGAGGGGTGATTTGGTCTGAGAAGTTGCTGGGATTGAGTGAAGCCAGGACCAGGATACTGGAGAATACAGATTTGTGGGCAAAGGCTGTGGAACTCCCACCCATCATGGTAAGAAAGCTCCTGTCTTGTCATATTAATGATCCCAGGCAGAGGGCTTTAGTGACTCCCTGTCCTGAAAATCATTGGCATCTCAATGGAGGATGGCTTAGAGTTGGAAGAAACTTGAGATGGAGAGAATAAGCCATAGTCCAGGTGTGAAGTCCAAGGTGTCAGCTGCGTGAGTAGAGAGGTAGGGAATGTCAACCAGACAGAATGGGTCCCTAACCTGTAGGTGGCCAGAGCCGAACAAAACAGGTTGGAGAATCAGGGATCAAACAGAATTTAATTTCAGTAAGAGAAATGGTTTGCAAGCAAAGACATATGTGCTGGAGCTCTGCCTCTAGTGGGTGGGATGAGGCAGTATGGGGAGTTTGCAATACTTACACAATGGCTGTGCAGTGAGCTGTAGCCCTAACAATGAGCAGTAACTACCATGATGCAACAAATTTAATTCATAATAGGGTTTCATGACCAGAAACAATTTGAGGATTTTGCTGTGGCTGAAAGAGTTGAGCCCAAAGGATTGTTGTTATGCCAAGCTCTGCACATAGCTTGCTTGTTGGGCCTTAGCTCTGGAAAACAGGGTGTCTCCTAATATCTTGAAAGGAAATGGTTTCTTTACAAATGATGTCATAAAGGTAGAAATAGAAAGACTGAACAACAGACTGGCTATGTAGGGTGAGTGTCAGTGAGGAGCTGAGAATGAAACTGAGCCTCAGCGAGTGGGCAACTTGGAGCATGGTGGTACCCTGGACCAAGAAAGATTGGAGGAAGAAAGGATTGATAAGGGGTAGTGGGAATATCCTCTTTGGTGAGTAAGGGAGCAAATCAAGAAAGGAGATATAAAAAGGATTGCTTGTTTGGTGTAATGAGGTTCTAGTCATTTGTGGTGGATGAAATCAAAACAATTTCATTGTTGTCCTCTAGCCCCATTCAAGAACAGCCTTCAAGTGGAAGGCAGAAGTAATACAGTGTTGGGGTTTGGCAAGAAATTCAAGCATAGAGAAGAGTAATACATTGAACTATTTCACCAAAGATAAAGTACAAGGATGGAGGAGAGTGAAGCCAATGTAAGAATGATAGCTTGGAAAAGAACTTCTTGTAGAGGAATTGGAAGTTATGGTGAAGCCAAAGAATTGAGTCAGAGGTCATAAGACAGAGAGAGGAATGAAGTTATAAAAGGTTATGATCAGATAAAACATTTGGAGTTCATAAACATGGGACTAGAATATTTCTGATAGGATAAAGGTTATGACTATATGTGTGTGGCAAAGGCAGAGTAGAGGAGTAAGTTAGTAGGTTTGGAGAATTAGATATATTGGGTAACTGGGAAATTAGGTTACTTAAATGAGTGTCCATATGAATTTTTACATCTCCTAGTAGGAAGGCAGAAGTTGTACTAAGGTGAAAGACTGTGAGTCAAGCAGTGAGGAAAGAAGCAGAATATCCTAGGAGTCAATAGATAATGGCAATTGTTATCTACTGGGTAGATCTGGATTGGGTGATAAGTTTTGAATAGTGTGAATGTCTTAGGAGGAGAGGTTACTGAATGCTGGTGGTAGATGAAGAACCTGCAATCAGCAGGGGGAGTAAGAGTATTACATTTACCAACACCACAACCAGTGGGTTGTGAGATAGGAATGAAAGAGCAACCAGTACCAGAAAGTGGGTCCAGGGATGCAATGTCAATAAGATCATTGGCTCTCAGTGAGAGCCAAAAGATGGAGGAATTGGGAAAGGAAAAGATTTAAGATGAAAATGAATTTAGTAATTATGGGGCAGGCATTTTAGAGAACACAGTGAAAGGTATGAGCAGATCTGGAATGGGACATAGAGTTTGCCATGAGGTGAGAGAAAAATTGAGGAGGATGAGAGTAAGGAAGAGTAGAATGAGGAAAAGGGTCTCTAAACTGGCCAGGAGTTCAGAATCACTGAGATAGGGAAAATATGGTGGGATAAGAGTACCGTAATCATTGAGTCAAAGAGTCCAGTCAGAAGACTATCACTGGCTGGAGAGAGGTCCATTGAGGGAAGCAGGTGATTAGACTGTTCAAGGCCCTTTCTATAGATCTTCAATATAAGCACATAGAAAATACATACAAATAAATATATAAATTCAAGATAATTGGGGCAGGGAAGCTTAGCAGCTGGGGAGAACTAGGAAGACTTCATGTAGAAAGCAGAGCTTGAATTGAAATTTGAAGGAAGCTAGTGATTATAAGAGGTGGTGATGGCAAAGAAGGGGTATATTTCTAACAGGGAGGACAGATTTTGGGGGGATGGAAATGGAAGATGGAGCCATAAGTGAGCAAGAACAAGCAGGCCAGTTTAGCAAGAACATAGTGTGTGTGAAGTAGGTGGATTGGAGCCAGATTGTAAAGGCCAGAATTTTAATTTGATATTAGTAAATAGGGAGCCTCTTGAATTTATTGGGTTCTAAAGTGACATGGCTTTAGGAAAATCACTTTTGTGGCTATGTGGAGGATGGACTAAAGGGAAGACAGGCTTGAAAATGACTCTGATGTCAAAAACCTGGATGACAATGGGTGGTATTGCTGTCAAGAGAAATAAGGAAGTTCAAAGGGGGTTGGAGCAGAGGAACTTTATGGGGATGAGTGGGAGAAGGTTAGAGGGGAGGGGGAGGGTAGAGATGATCAGCTAAGCACTGATCCCTCAATACCTTCAAAAGTGACTCATAAAATACAGATTCCTCTGTATACACTTTGTCTAATCTAGCAGCTTTTCTCATTTTTCTCTTTAGCACTATTTCTGCTTCTTCATAGAGAACATTGGGAATTGTGATACTGAAGCCCAACCCATTGATGGAAAAAATAATTTGTCATAGAACTCAATGTATATTGGATTTTTGTCCATATAATTTTTTTTCTTTAAAAAAAATGTTTATTTTGCAATCACAGTAATTTCTGGTGTAAGTCTCCTCTAACTTTTATTCACACTTAAAGATTGGGTCTCTATAAAGTTACTTTAAGTAGGGAGAGAAGAAAATAGAGAAGGGAGAGAAATTCTTGGCTTCTTTCCAGCAGCAGTTTCCCTCTACAACTGCTTGACTGTCCTGAACTCGAACTCCTCAGGGCTTGACTATTTAAAATCCTCAAAGTAATAACTAACTTGTTTTCTCAGCTAATTGTATTGTTCCCTTTTTGACTCAGTCATAAAGGCATCAGCTCATAGACACATCTACTTTACATATTGAAATGGCATCATCCGTGATGACATTCTAGCTTCTGCTGAGGTGGATAAGGGGACCTACATCTTCCCTCTCCCAAACTGAATATACCAACCACCATTGCCCCTAAATTATACAAGGGTAACCAACAAAAACAGTTAAAAATACAGTGACCACAAGCTGTTATATTATTATTCCTTCAGACTATTATTAGTTTTTGATTTGTCTGGAGTTCAGCTTCCTTTTAGTGAGTTTTGTTTTCATCTCTAATGTATATTTTAATCATTATATATACTGGTCAATATGTACATTGATCACCATATATTTTTTCTTCTGACTGATCACATCACTATATCATTTCACACAAAATTTGCCAAATTTCTCTTAATTTCTCATATTTATCATTCCTTACTTCACAATAGTATTTCACTGCATTTTATGCCACAGAAATTCTTTGTTAATTTATTTTAATAAAATGTTTAATTGATGCCTTTTGGATTTACAGAAGTCATTTCCCATTGCTTCCAGATTGAATGCTTCTTTCTAACAAAGTAAAACAAGTTAAGCAAAAAAAAGAGGGGAAAAAAGGGGGAAAAAGAAACCTTGTCTAACAATATATATATAATATTCTATCCTAGTAGTGCCCCACCTGTCTGATATCAAGAAGGCAGTACATTTCATTTTCTCTATTCTGAGACCTTCATTAGATTTTCTATTATTCAGAGTTCAGCTTTTTTTTTAAATTTACATTTTTTTAGTTTGATTGGTTCTACTTCATTGTTCATCAATTTGTCCAAATCTCGTTCTCAGAATTCCTCATATGAATCATGTCTTACTCCACAGTAATAACTCACTGCATTAATTTGCTATAGTTTTTTTTTTTCAGTCATTCTTCAAATTATGGATTACCTAAATGCCAGCTGGGTGTGAGCCTAATAATGAATTCTGAGTCAAAGGTTGTGGACACTTTAATCACTTTATTTGCATGATTCCCAATTGCTTTCCAAAATATTTGTACTGATCCACAGTTGCATCAACAATGCACCAATGTGTTGATCTTCCCACAACTCCTCCAACATTGACTATTGCCATTTTTGGTCATCTTTGCTAATTTGCAGGGCATAAAGTGAAACTTACGGGTGCTTTGATATTGTTATTAATGATTTGAAGCATTCTTTTATGTGGTTGTTAATACTTTGCAAGTCTTTTGAGAAGTAATTGTTCATGCCCTTTGATGAATTATCTATTGGGAAATGTCTTATCAGCAGAATTTGATACAATTTTTTTCTGATTTGACTGCATTAATTTTGTCTGAACAAAAGCTTTTCAATTTTCTATAATCATTGTTATCTATTTTTTCTTTGTTAATTACATCAATGCCTTATTTGGTTAAAAATATATCTCCTGCCCATATTGTGAGAGGTATATGATCTGCTTCTCATAATTATTTTTTTAGTAGAAGCTTGAATATTAAGGCCAAATAAAGATTTCAAATGGATTGTAAAATATGGTCTAAGGCTAATTTCTGCCAGACCACTCTCCAGTTTTCCCAATAGTTTTTTTTTTTATCAAATAGCAAGTTCTTTCCTAAGTAATTCGTTTTCCTCTTTATCAAACATTGAGTTTTAATTTCCATTGTTTCTGTTTCTCCCTTGTCTCCCCTTTTCATTGATTTACCTCTCTATGATTCAACCAATATCAGATGGTTTTAATGAGTGCTGCTTTATGAAGGAATGGAAGTGCTATTCCCCTTTGTACCTACTTCTTTTCATCATTTCACTTGATAATTATAGATATTTTAATGAATTTTGTTATAAATTTATCAAGTTCTATAAAGTATCCCTTCAATAATTTGATATAACATTAAAAATGTAAATTGACTCTGGTAGTATTCTCATTTTCTTGTATTGACATTGTTTTTAATTAATTAATTTATTTATTTTATGCCTTTAATTAATTCCTCCTTTCTTACTTCTATCGCTAGCATTTCCTGAACTATATAAAATAAAAGTTGGGAAAGTGGACATCCTTGCTTTAGTCCCATATTTATTAGAAAAGGTCCCAGTGTATTCTCATTGCAAATGATGCTTGCTTTGCGGTTTATACAGATACTTTCATGATATTAAAAAAAAAGGTTTCCCTATATGTGTGCTTTAAAGCTTTTTCCCATCTATCAAAATAATCATGTTGTTTTTGGTGTTTTGTTTTTAATATGATTATGTTAATTGTTTTCCTTATCTTGAACCATCTTTGCATCCCTACTATAAATCCAAATTGGTCATAAATTATTTCTTCCATAAATTGCTGTAGTCTGTTTGATATGTTTTTATTTAAATTTTTCCTTCTATGCTTTATATTTTCCCAATTTATGTACTACAATTATATTTGTCTCATAAAAGAAATCTGGTAGTGTGCTTTCTCAGTTTTTGAGAATAATTTGTGTACTGCTAATTGTTCTTTAAAAGTTTGATAAAATTCTCCCATGAATTCATCAACAGCTTTCTCCTTTGGTAGTTCTTGATAACCTGATTCTATTTTCTCTTCTGGGATAGGGTTATTTAAGATCTCTCTTTATTTCGTACATTTTACATTTTAAAGGCATTCTTCTGTTTCTTTTGTGTTGTCAATTTCGTTGCATATAACTGTCTTTATTAGGTTCTAACTATTCATTTTTTTATTTCTTCAAATCTTTGGTGATTTCACCCTTTCATTTGCTATTTTGTTGATTTGAGCTTCTACTTTCTTCTTTTTAATCAGATTGGCTAGAGATTTATTAATATTATACTTTTCAAATAACTGTATTTTAGTTGTATTTATCATTTCTCTATTTTTTTTGTTTTCTAGTCTATTTCTCTAATTTTAATATCTCCTCTTGGTGCTTATTTGAGGTTTGTTGTATTTGTTGGCTTTCTAATTTTTAAATGTATATCCAATCAATTAATCCTCTCATTTTTTATTTTCTCGATATATGTTGTTAGGGATATAATTTTTTCTCTGAGGACTATTTTAGCCACATTCTAGAAATACTGGCATGTTGTTTCATCATTATTTTACTTCATACAATTATTGTTTCTATGTTTTCATTGACACATCTCATATGTGAAATAAATGTCATGAAGATGATAGCAAAGGAAACTAGGATTTCAGGGGAAAAAATGAGAATCACTAGATAGTTTTGCTGGACTTCTAACATGGAGAACATTGACAAATTAATTTTATTGTCAGTATCAAAAGCCAATTCAAAGGACGTGGTGTCATATAAGAAAAATATGTAATAGTGGTTAACTCTACTTCACACTTTCATTCTACCTTGAGTATATTGGTTATGGATTTATTGTTGTGGATTTTTCTCTGCATTTTTCAAATGGATTGCATATATTCTGAATTATTTATATTGTTCTGAGACCTTTATCTTACTACTGCTCACTCATGTAGCACTAACTGGTGTAATACTTCAGGGTTGAATGAAAGAATGGGCACAAAGAAAAATACTATTGTTCAATTAAATAAATGTATTTTTTTATTTTAACTTCTTTTTATATCACCTTCTTTTCCAAATATATCCTTCTTCATGCCAGTTGATTAGGGGAACTCTAAATAAATTGTGGTGTTTGTAATGGAGAGGAATGAAGACATAGCTGGCTAAGATGAAAAGAGGAAAATGACAAATGTTGGCTTTTGGATTTGGGGTACTGTTGTATGTGCAAAGGGAGACTTTGTTCCTGATTGGCAGAGAGAATGCTGAAAGTGACACTGCATACCTGCTTAAGGGACTTACCGAGCTGGTTGTAGAGATGTTCTTTGGAGGGACGTAGGGACAAAAGACACTCCAGGGAGGCAAAGGAGAAAAGGTTAGAAATAGACATGCATCAGACTCCCTACCATGTCTATGAACTGAAATTCTAAGGACTGCTAGAATGGATCTCTTCTGGGTGAGATTGCTTCTCTGCTCATTTTAGCTGAGATCTCATTTTGCTCTTAGGTGAATAGCTCATTCCATCTTGTATGTTCTTTTGCATATTCCAATTTTTATAACTTCTGTTTCTGTTTTTAAATAAAGCTTTTTTGTATTCAAATATAATTTTATTATATTTTAAATTGTATACATTTAAATATGAGCTCCCACATTTGATATATGGGGGAACCCATATTGTATTAACTTCTAGTTGCTTCTCTTGCAAAATTTAGTTTTTTAGATTTTTTAAAAAGAGTTGGAATAATATTTAACCTCTGGTGCTGATGTTATGGTTTTGTTTTGTTTTCTTGCCTCAGTGGTGACCCACTGTTTCTTTTGAGAGTAGGTTTCAATTTGAATTGTCCTGAGCTTAGCCACAAGTTTTCTGTTTTAAACGGATTTTAAATAAATCTACTGTCTCAACCTTTAAATTTTGAATGACTACACAATGTTAAATAGCTATGTTATTTTATGTTTTTCTAATCAAGTTTCAAATTCAGAACTACATTGTGCATATTATCTTTTTGGAAAGCCAGTTGTTCCAGATGAGTAGTTCTGAATCCTTCCAATGCTTTCTTTTTCCTTTGTAGTTTTAAATATTTTGTTTTTCTAAGGTTTTTTTTTTGAGGGGAGGGAAGCAGGGCAATTGGGGTTAAGTGACCTGCCCAAGGTCACACAGCTAATAAGTGTGTCAAGTGTCTGAGGCCAGATTTGAACTCGGGTCCTTCTGATTCCAGGGCCAGTGCTCTACTCACTGTGCCACCTAGCTGCCCCTTATTTTTTTTCTTATGATAGTGGGAATAAGTATATTACCGTAGCATTCGCGGTTCTATTTTAAGTATCCATTTTGAGATTAAGTAGTTTTTATGTAAGTTGATTCTCTATAATAAGATAAACAATTGTGTATAGTTTGCTAACTACACATGTCCTTCAAATCTGTTAAACAGCTGATAAACATTCGCTAATGAGTTAGTAATTAAAGCATTGATTGGTCTGACGTTTGTATTATCAAATGTTTAATAAAGTTTAATTGCATGAAATGATTTACAGCTTAGCATCTATCTATTTTTAAATGTTATCTTAACTATATCACTATTATGTTATTTTAGGCAAATTTCATTTTCATTGCAAGTGTGACTAATTTCAGATTCAGCTTCTATCTTTATTTTTCTTTCCTTCTTGAAAGGTAATTAAGTGCCTTTAAGTTTACCCCAAAACTAAAATACTTTTAGGCAACCTTAGTAGTATGTATACCTGCTCAAGAAATTTCTGATGATTATTATTACAGTTAATTTCTGATGTAAATGTAAAAGGGTATTGCTAAAAGCATATTGTAAATTTAATTAAATCAAGATGTCTAATGAGATTAACTTTCACCACTGCTCTGTGCACCATTTCCAGATGATTCAAAGGCTATGCCTTCATTCTAAGGTACATTACCAAAGGTATTGAGATGAATATGTCACATGTTCAAATAATTTTGTATTCAGTAAACACTCATTAAGCATCATTCAGAATCTTTTTGCACTTTCATGTTGAGCATAAAAGGATAGTGAGCTTATCAAAATATATTTAAAATAAGACTTGACATTAACTAGACTATTAAGTTGTACATCCATGAGAATGGAGTCCACTTCGGTTTAACATGATACAACAATAAAATATTTTAATCAATATTAAAACTTTAAGCCAGTAACACTGCATGACTGCTGTTGCTAACAGCATGAGTCAGTAAATTCTTCAGAGTGCCTTACAATAATTTAAAATCGAGCACATGTAAGGTACTGTGTTAGACTATGGGGTTTAATTTTTAAATCATCAGTGCTCTTTCCATATGTGTGTGTATGCACGTATGTACTTATACGTGTGTGTGTATGTGTATTGAGAGTGAGAGAGTCCCACAAGTATTCATCTGTTACTTTTAAGAATTTGGTTGTAGCTTTACCACCCTGAGAAATTATTTGTATATTTTGCTGCTATTCATTGTCACATAATAGATGGCACAAGATGCTTTTTTAAAAATTGTTTATATAACAGTAACAGCACCAACACATTCTAATTCCTTCCAAGACACTATGACTGTGTACAATAGAATTTCTAATTTCCTAAAAGACAGGTTTCCCAGATATCACTTAATTTCTCTGTGGCTTGTACAAGAAGGGACCATGGTCTAGTAGGAAGAACAAGGAAACTCATGACTTGAGGTTTATATCTTAGCTTGGCAACCACTCTGGAGCCAGCCACTACAGATCCCTGAGTCTCTGGCCTTCCAAACCTTCACCTTAGATATCATGCAAGAAGCAATTAGTACTTGAAGAGAATTTCAAAACATAGTATCATGTTCAAATAAAGAAGTCTTGGTGCACCAGAAGATTGCTCTCATTCCAAAGTTTGTCCCTCTCATCCTTGGTGGATTGGAGACCTCTTCCCTTGGATCCCTGCTGGCCTCAGTTCTCTCCTCCCCATTTTCCAGACTATCCTCATCCTAATTTTTGTTTTGTTTGTGCTCTTTCTTCTTTTTAAGTGTTGTCATAGGTTATCCTCTGCCTTTGGGACCAAGGTTCGGAAGTGTATAGAACCCCTCACTACCTACCTTGGTCAGTGCTGGAACTTGTCATGACCAAAAGGAGACAATGTTCAATTCAGTTATCAGAACTGTATGGTTGGAGCAGGTCCAAACCAATTTACAGCCAGTCTTATGAAACTCCTTGATGCACCCGAAGCCAGCTGTTCTGACTTGATGTCACCACTCTCTGAGCCTCTGCTTCCTCTGGCCCTCAACTTCTCTATGGACTTTCAGTTGTTAAGCAAAACAACTTATGTAAGAGCTTTGAATGGCTGTGCCTTCCAGGAGACTCCCTCCCCACTGAAATGTATTTAAGCCCCACCCTTTCTTTGATGTAGTATTTTATGGTGATTTGTCAAATGTTTATGTATTCTGATATTTCTTCTCTGTGTTGGGGGTTCATTTATTTGTTCTGCTTGTATTTGTGTATCTGCCATTTTCCTCATGTAGAATTTTTCCCCATTTTTTTGCTGTTCTTGTTGTCCTTTATTTTTAGTGCCTCCTTGCTATTTTGAGTTGGCAAAGGATTACTTGATCTAGCATTACCTTTTCACTTGGTCATCTTGCTAGAATAGTCTTTGGCTATCCGATAATTCAGAATCTCTTAGGTCAACTCTACTTAAGGTCTGGCATTTATTGGAAGGTAAAGCTTCAGGGTGGAGGGGAAAGACTTCTGGGTCACATGACCTACAAAATGAAAGATTAGACACTATCTCTGATCTTCACAATGTTTCAAATCTCTGCAAAAGAAGAATGCATATGAAATAAAGCAATTTCAGCTGTCTCCATATTCAAAGACACCAAGTAAAAACCTGACAACTAATGGCAGAAAAGGCTAATTCCTAAACCCATGATTTAATCCCTCAACATCCTCACCTCTACCAGCCACCATGCTCTAGGAGGGCTGCAAGTAAGCAATAAAACATGCGAAAAGGTGTAAAATTAGGTAATGTCTTCATTTGCTGATGACAAGATGTCCTAGGGAATCAGAAAAGATACTAATTGAGATAATTAATAGCATCAGCAAAGTAGCAGGCTACAAGATAAACCCTTAAGAGTTAATAGCATTTCTATATGATAATATGACATAATAAATTATAATTGGTAATATTAATAGTAAATCTTGAAAATAATCATTATAATGACTACAAAACTATATAATAATAGCTAGTCACCTCAGTAGATAGAATGCTGGGCCTGGACACAAGAAGGCTTGAAGTCAAATCCAGCCTCAGACACTTCCTAGCTTGGTGACTCTGGGCATGTCACTCAACCTCTTTGCCTCAGTTTCTTCAACTATAAATAATAGCACCTACCCCCAAGTTTGTTGTAAGGACCAAATGAGATAACATTTGTAAAGCATTTAGCATAGTGCCTGGCACATAGTAGGTGCTTAATACTTATTCCCTTCTAACAATAATGCAAATAGGCAATATAATGCAAAGACAAAAGAAAATAGAGCCCACTCCAAATAATTAAAAAATGTATGAGATATGTGGGGATCTAACACTCAAAATACTTGTATAGATCAATTATAATGTGCTCCTTTAAAAAACAAAGAACAACTTAGAGGAATATTCCATGCTCATGGCTAGGCTATGCCAATATCATAAAAATGACGATATTAGCAAAGTTAATTTACAATTTTAGTGCTATACCAATCAAATTATCAAAAGAATTGTTTTAGAGAACTAAATAAAATAACAGAATTCATTTGGAAAAATAAAAGACCTAGAATATCAAGGGAAATGATGAAAAGAGGTAGGCATCTATTTTTTCCCATACAATTCTATATTAAAAGTTTATTACATTATGAAAACTTTTTCATATGGGAAATCCATTGGGCTCAATACAGCTTCACCAAAAAGCAGCCTGATGGAAACATTCCTGCTCTCTGGTAGGACCTTCGGTTTGGAGATCAGTTGCTAGAGAGAAATGTAACATACACACCCACTTCCATGGCTTTAGAATGAAGGAGACTGGTGGTCTAGAAATGACCCAACCCATATCCTCAAGACTAGGGGTCACGCTGTTTATCACCTTCAGGGACAGTCCAAGTCCTCTCCATGTTGGTACATACCATATGTCAGAGCAGTGGACAGGTGGCAGAGGTCAAACTTGGCTACTTCCAAGAGATTGCTATCATTCCACTGGGGCAAAGTACCAGATAATTTGGTGATGGTGTTGAACCGTTTCATTTGTGTCCAACTCGTCATGAATCCATGTGGGCTTTTCTTGGCCAAGATACTAGAGTGATTTGCCATTTCCTTCTCCAGCTCATTTTGGAGATGAAGAACCTGAAGCAAACAGGGTTAAGTGACTTACCCAGGGTCACACAGCTATTAAAGGCCTAAGGCTAGATTTAAATTCAGATAATCCTAGAGCCCAGTGCTCTATACACAGTACCACCTAGCTGTCCCATAATTCAAACATTGTCAAAACAAGGGGAAACAACATGAACAATGTCTGCTTTGGCTTCAAAATTTGGTATCTTTGGTGGGAAAAAAAATCCAGCATTGTCCCATTGACTGGTGGGGCCTAAAGGTACTGGATTTTAGAAAGAGATTGATGGGGGAAATTGTGGAAGGGAAGTACCACTTTCTGACTTTAAATTATATTACGAAGCAGCAGTTATCAAAGCTATCTGGTATTGGTTAAAAGATCAAGGGAACACACTAGATAAAGGAGAAGAAAAAACAATGGAATCAATAGCCCAATGTTTTTTAAACAAGAAAACATAAATTATTTAGGAAAGAACTCCCTAATAAAAACTGCTTGGAAAACCGCAAAGTAAGTAGTAATCTGGCAGAAATTATACTTGGACCAACACCTTATGGCATATTCCATAATACATTATTAATGGAATATGTGACCTCAATATTAAAGGTCATACTATTTAAAATTATAAGAGAAGACTTTTTCATCTACAGGTACATGTATATCTCAGTGAAATATGAGATGGAGGCAATTAAAAAAACATATAATAATTAATATTGATTACATTGCCTTGAAAGTCTCTTCACAAAAAAAGAATTAACAGACCCAGGATAAGAAGGGAAGTGATCAAATGGGAAAAATAAAACTTCGTGTTATATTTCTCTGACACAGATTTGGTATCCATGTTATATGAACAAATGAGATAAAAATCTATTCCTTAATATGTAAGTGGTCAAAGGATATAAACATATAGTTTTCAAAAAAAAACTCATACTAACTAACATCCATGTGGGAATGACCTCTGGATCATATGATCAACAAGATAGAAGATTAGACATTTTCTCTGATCACGTTGACTTTTCAAACCTCTCCAAAATAGAAATTATGCACCAAAGATAAAACAACTTCATCTATCATCTCCATGATTTAGGACACCTGGAATCCAAATGAAGGTTTTTAAAAAATACCATGAATTGATGGCCTATGCTGAGCTCACTATATACAACCTCATCCACCTCCCATATGCTAGCTAATCCAATTCACCCTCAATAGAGGGGGAAGATGAGAGAAACACAAAGGCCCCAGTCTAGCTCTCACCTGGCTGCTGAATCTAGTTAAAGAGATGAGGAGCAGGCTCAAGATAAGAGCCTTGGATAGGTTTAAGCAGTGAAGACTATGATATTCTTAGGGAGGGCCCAATACATGTTATGGTGGCAAAAACTAACACCACATCCTGTTTCTCCCTCCCTCTTCCAGTGCCATGGAACTCCTGGGTCTGGGATGTGGAAATCTTCTAGAGACTGCAATAGCACCCCAGGCTGTGAAAGTTTTCTAGGGTCAAACTGCCAGCAGGATTACGTGCTGCAAAAGATCTCTCAGGAGAAACTGAAACAAAAGAAAAAGGATAGGTAATCTGTCTGTGTTTTTAAAATAGAGTTCAATAAGAAGTTCCAAGGCAGAGCCAGACTGTGGAGTAGGGAAGCACTCAGCCACACTCTCCCAATATTCCCCTCCAAACAACCTTAAAATGAAGCCTCAAATCAAATTCCATAGTGGCAGTGCCAACAAAAGGTCAGAATGAGACATCTTTCCAGGCCAAGACAATGTAAGGGTTGTAAAGAGAGATCTATAATACAGGGGAAGAAGCTAACCCAGAACCCATTTGGATGAAACAACAGTGGTGGGACTAGTTGGTAGAGAGAGAAGCAACAGCAGCTTTGAGATCTCTCAAGTCAGAAACAGTAAGGGCACCTGGCTACTGGTCAAAAAAAGATTACATGGCACTCCTGTGCTAGCACTGGAGGCAGGACCAGGTGCTGTTTGGGGACTGCATTGCTTATATATCCACTTCTGGGTCATTCTGGGCAAAGAGAAGTACTTTCAGTCAAGAGAGGGAGAGTACTGAGGAGCAACTGTGTGGCAGGCAACTCCATTGTTTATGCTCACTTCTGTGTCATAGTTTAAAGACAGAAAGGAGTAATTTTGGTCAAAGGAGAGTAGAAACTCTGAAAGGCAGCTCCAAGGAATCAGGGACCCTGATAAAAAGTATGATTTTCAATCCCAAAGGAGGAGGGGCCCTGAGCAGCAGTATCAATGGAATAGCAAGAGACCAAGTGCCCATTATGGGAAAGCACCAGAGGACCAACCAAAAGAACAGTGACCACACTTCTCCCTAGATCATACCACCTTAGAAGCATGAAAAACTTCCAGACCCTCAGAACTAGCTCTGAAAACATAGAAGAAAACAATGATATTACAAACAGCTATAAGAAAAATGTCTGGGGCAACTAGGTGGTGCAGTGAGTAGAGCACTGGCCCTGGAGTCAGGAGGACCTCAATTTAAATCCAGCCTCAGACACAATACACTTACTAGCTGTGTTACCTTGGGCAAGTCACTTAAACCCAATTGCCCTGCCTTCCCCCCTCAAAAGAAAAGAAAAATATCCCCTAAAATGTGAACTGGACACAGGCCCAACAAGGATTCCCGGAAGAGTTAAAAAAATTATTTTCAAAATCAAATAAGAGTGGTAGAGGAAAAATCAGGTAAAGAAATGAAAGAAAAGGAAGAAAATGTGAGAGGACAATTAATAGCTTGGCAGATAGAAGAGGCATTTAAAAATGCTGGAAAAAAACACTTTAAAAAAGAAAATTAGCCTAATGGAAAAAGAGATACAAAAATTCACTGATGAAAATAACTTCTTAAAAAGCAAAATTAGCCAAATGGAAAAAAGAGGTACAATATGTTGCTGAAGAAAATAATTCCTTAAAATTTAGAATTGGACAGGTCAAAGCTAATGACTCCATAAGACATCAAGAAACAATGAAGCAAAGTCAAAAAAATGAAAAAAAAATAGAAGAAAATGTGAAATATCTCATTGGAAAAACAACTGACCTATAAAACAGATTTCACAGAAATAATTTAGGAATTATTAGATTACCTGAAATCCATGATAAAATAAAGAGCCTAGATATAATATTTCAAGAAATCATCAATAAAAACTACCCCCAATATCCTAAAATCAGAGGGTAAATTGAAAGAGTCCACCAACATCACCTGAAAGAGATCACAAAATTAAAATTCCCAAAAATATTATAGCCAAATTGCAAAGCTGAAAGAGAAAATATTTCAAGCAGCATCAAAGAAACTATTCAAATACCATGGAGCCAGAGTTGGTCTAATACAAGATTTAGCAGCTCCCATGTCAAGAGAATGGAAGACTTGGAATATGACATTCCAGGAAAGCAAAAGATCTGGGATTACCACCAAGAATAATATACCCAGCAAAACAATATAAATCTTCAAGGGAAATAATGGCTGTTTAATGAAATAAATGACTTTAAAGGATGTCACATGAAAAGCCCAGAGATGAATAGAAAATTTTGCTTTCAAATACAAGACCCAAATATAAAAAGGTAAACATGAAAGTGAAATCATAAGGGACTCAATAAAGTTAAATTGTTTACCTTTATATATTGGAAGATGATGCATGAATCTTTTAAGTATTTTGTCATTATTAGGGCAGTTAGGAGTATTCCACATTGAAAGAAGGGGCTATGTTGAGATGATCGTAAAAAAATGGACAGGAAAGAAAGAGGAACATCCTGGGAAAAGGGGAAAGGGAGAGGAAAAATGGGGAAATTTTTCTCACTTAAATGAGGTACAAAAGGAAGAGCTTTTATAGTGGAAGAGGAAATAGTGAGAGAGGGTGGGCAATGCTTAAAACTCGCTCATATCTTAATTGGTTCAAAAAGGGGGGGGGAATATATATAATCAGATGGTAATAGAAATCTATCTTATCCAACAGGATAGCAGAAAAAGAATGGGAGAAGAGAAAGAGGAGAGTGATAAAGGGGAGAACAGATAAAAGAAGGCAGTGGTCAGAAGCCAAAAAGATTTTAAAGGAGTCACAGAATAAAAAGAGAGAGAAGGATAAGTAGAAGAAAATAAGAGAGAGAGAAAACCAAAATTCAATACTTTTGTTTAATTTTCCTTTTTTCTTTTTCTAAAATAAATTTATTTATTTATTTTTAGTTTTTAGCCTTCACTTCACTTCACTTTTGAGTTTTAGATTTTCTCCTCCTCTGTCCCTTCCTCCCTACCCAAGATGGCATGCAATCTGATATAGGCTCTATGTACACATTCATATTAAACATATTTTCATTTTAATCATGTTGTAAAGAACGAGAACCAATGGGAGGAACTACAAGAAAGAAAAACAAAAAAGAGAGAGCAAATAGTATACTTTGATCAGCATTCAGACTCCACAGTTCTTTCTCTGGATATGGACAGCATTTTCTATCATGAGTCTTTTGGAGTTGTCTTAGATCCTTGCATTACTGAGAAGAACCAAATTATGAAAATTAGTCATTGCACAATTACTATGCACAATGTTATCCTGGTTCTGCTCACTGCACTTGGCATCAGTTGATACAGTTCTTTCCAGGTTTTTTCTGAAGTCTGCCTGCTCATCATTTCTTATAGTGCAATAGTATTCCATTATATTCATACATCACAACTTCTTCAGCCATTCCCCAATTGATGGGCATTCCCTCAATTTCCAATTCTTGGCCACCACAAAAAGACCTGCTATAACTATTTTTGTACTTCTGGGTCCTTTTCCCATTTTTATAATCTCTTTGGGATACAGACCTAGAAGTGGTATTGCTGGGTCAAAGGTAATGTGTTGTTTATAAGAAATACACTTGAAGCAGAGAGCCACACACAGAGTAAAGGTGAGGGGTTAGAAAAGAATCTATTATGCTTCAGAGGAAGTAAAAATGGTAGGAGTAGCAATTATAGTCTCAGATAAAGCAAAAATAAAAATAGACAAAAGAGATAAGCAAGGAAACCATATCTTGCTAAAAGGAATCATAAACAATAAAGCAATATCAATACTAAGCATATATATACCAAAATGATGCAGCATTGAAATTCTTAGAGGAAAAGTTAAATAAATTACAATTAGAAATAGAAAACAAACTATACTGGTGGGGTTCTTCATCCTTCCCCTCTCAGAGCTATAAAAACTCTAACCATATGTAGTAGGAAGGCCGAATTTATGATCTCAAATATAATCATGTATATGTTTGAATGGTCCAAAATCGCAAGGTATGAGAGATTCTCTAAGGAGAAAACAACAAGAAATTTATTTAGGCTCCACCGCAGCAAAAA
>CM053622.1:385342580-385368816 GCA_028646595.1 Phalanger gymnotis
CCCCATCCCCTTTCCCCTTACTTTCTTGTAGGGCAAGATAGATTTCTATGCACCATTGCCTGTATATCTTATTTCCCAGTTGCAGGCAAGACAACTTTTTTTGAGCATCTGCTTTTAGAACTTTGAGTTCTGAATTCTCTCCCCTTTTCCCTCCCCACCCACTAAGAACAAGAAGGCAACACAATGAAGGCAAGCAGTTCAACATAAGCAGCACATGTATCAATATGCAAAACACTTCCTCAATAATCATGTTTTAAAAGACTAACTATATTTCCCTCCCTCCTATCCTGTCTCCCTTTATTCAATTTTCTCCCTTGACCCTGTCCATTTTCAAAGGTGTATGCTTTTGATTACCTCCTTCCCCAATATGCCCTTCCTCCTATCATTCCCCCCTTTTTTATCCCCTTCCGCCTCCTTTCCTGTGGGGTAAGATACCCAACTGAGTGTGTATGTTATTCCCTCCTCAAGTTAAATCTAATGAAAGCATGATTCACTCATTCCCCCTCACTTGCCACCTCTTCCCTTCTAACAGCACTGCTTTTTCTAGCCATTTTTATGTGAGATAATTTACTCCATTCTATCTCTCCCTTTCTCCCTTTCTCAATATATTCCTCTCCCTCCCATTAATTTCATTTTATTTTTCAGATATCATCCCTTCACACTCACCCTGTGCACCCTATCTATCTATCTATCTATCTATCTATCTATCTATCTATCCCCTTCAACTACCATACTACTGAGAAAGGTCTCATGAATTACAAACGTCATCTCTCCTAGTAGGAAGGTAAACAAAACAGTTCAAGTTTAGTAAGTCCTTTATGATTTCTCTTTCTTGTTTCCCTTTTCATACGTCTCTTGATTCTTGTATTTGAAAATCATATTTTCTACTCAGTTCTGGTCTTTTCATCAAGAAAGCCTGAAAGTGCTCTATTTTATTGAAAATCCGTATTTTGCCCTGCAACATTATACTCAGTTTTGCTTGGAGAGAGTTTAAGCAAGTCCCTGCTTTCTAGCTGCCATCTTGGCTCTGCCCCTACTATTTTTTCATTCCTTAAATTTTGTTTGACTGATTCTTGATGCCTCATAGAGTCATTAGCTTCTACTTGCCCAATTCTAATTTTTAATGAATTATTCTCTTCAGTTAGCTTTTGTACCTCCTTTATCATTTGGTCATTTTTTCCTTTTAAGGAGTTGTTTTTTTCCAGATAGGCTCTGTACCTCCTTATACATTTGGCCAATTTTACTTTTTAAGAAATTGTCCTCTTTGGTGATTTTTTTTTCATTTTTCATTTCTATTTTTAAAATCATTGGTCAATTTTTCTTCTACCTCTATAATTTGGTTTTTAAATTCCTTTTTGAGCTATTCCAAGAATTCTTTTTGGGTTTGAGATCCATTCATATTCCCTTTTGAGGTTTCAGACGTGGGTATAGTGTCCTCTTCTGAAGCTGTCCTCTTCTGAATTTGTATTTTGATCTTCCCTTTCCCCATAGTAAGATTCTATGGTCTTTACTTTTCTAGTTGCTTCTTATTCATGGTGCTTGCCTCTTTGCTGGCTTTTAAAGTATATCTCTGCTTCTGGGGCACCAGAAGCCCTGTTTCATACCTTTTGTGGTGGGAGCTAGGGTCCTGTTACTGGCTTTGTGTGCTGCAGCCTCTGGTTCTGTCAGCTAAAGCTAAATATATAATGCTTCTGCTCACCTGGTGCTCAGCTGGAGCTAGTTGGTGTGTGACCAGGACTTTCTGAGTTTCCCTGGGGTTACATTGAGGTTCACAGCATGAGGTTTAGGAGAGGGGCGATCTGGCCACTGGAAGTCACCTTCTCCTCTAGAGCTGGGTAGGCTCCACCGCTGGTGGAGGCCAATGTTGGTATCTGCTAATTCCCCTCACTATGCAGAGGCAAATCTGGGATCCTGGTATTGGCCCTTGCTGGCTCCACCACCCTGGGACTCAGGGTCTCCTGCTGGTCTTCCGAAGTGGGACTTGCTGGAATGACTCTGGTCCTGACCTGGACCCCTTTAGCCACCACAGAAGGGACATTCCCATCTCTCTCCCTAGCCTCCCAAGTTAAAAGACTACTATACTCTTGGGATTCCAGGATTTTTCTTGAGGCAATATTTTTTAGATTTTTTAAGGTTAACAAGGGGGGAATTAGAGTACTTACTTTATTCTGCCATCATGGACCCCAGAAGTTCAAGTTCCAATTCATATTTTAATTTGAGTCTTTGGAAGTAGAACTTTTAATTTTGTTGTCTTCTTCTGATTGTGTGTTTTGATCTTCTTTGTCACCATAATAACTTTTTATGGTCAGAATTTTTTTTCTATCTTTTGCTCTTTTTCCTAGTCTATTTTTTAACTTTTTACTCTTTGTGGGTCTCTGTTTCCAGGGTGGAGAGTGCACTCTCCCAAGCTCCAGAGGTTTTGTGCAGCTATTTTCAGGGATACTTCTAGAGACCTATAAGTTTTCAGTTCTTCCAAGGTGCTATGATCAAAGGAGAGCTTGTGTTTACTATTCTCCTGACCTCTGCTCTGTGAGTGACCACAAGCATTCCTTTCCACCCTGAAATTGTGATGAGGGTCCCCGCTTGACAGTGGCCTCAAACTCTGGTGTGCTAGTGCTCTACCTTGCCTTGGGACTGCCACCCAGGATTGTCACCAGGATCCAACTATGGGCAAAGCAATAGAGTCCTACCCCCAGTACCAACAAAGAGACCTCTGTAATCTCCTTCTGACCAGTTGTTTGACCCCCTCTAGGTCTGTGGACTGAGAGCTCATCTGGAAGCAGCAGCAGCAGCAGCTGCTGCTGATTCAATTGCTTCCAAGGCCTGTTCTTCATTTGCTGGGGTTAGTCTGTGCTGGTGATGTCAGTAACTGTACTCCACTCTCACCCCGGCATGACAGACCTTTCCTGCAACCTTCTAAGTTGTTTTGGGCTGGAACATTTTTCACCCTGTCATTTTGTGGATTTTGGCACTCCAGAATTTGTTTTGGAGCGTTGTTTGAAGTTGTTCAAAGAGTTTTGAGAGAGCTTAGGCAAGTCTCTCCCTTTTCTCTGCCATCTTGGATCTGCCCTCCTATTTTCTTTCTGATGTACAAAATTAAGCATTGAATTCACCTTACTCTACATTTGATAAAATTTGATTCTAAAAAATAATGGAATGGAAGGATATATCTGCATTTTCTTGCACAGGTACATCTTTCCATCTCGTTACTTTGTTCATAAGGTTGTGGTTTGTCCTTCAATCTCAAAGAGGACCATGACTTCAGGGAGAGGATGACATGACTTGCAGTTGACTTTGATTTGAGTAAGAGAAGGCTGTGCAAAGTCCCCATCCTCACTTTTTCCTCCAGAGACATTTGGGTCCAGTGGCCTGATATCAATCAGGATAACTGGAGATGGCCCAGGATACAGTAGGAGACCTTGGCCCTTTTAAGCTAAGGTCTTTTCAGGTTCTTTAGTAATTGATAGAATAGAAGGCAGGTCGAATGCTGTTAATAGTATTTTATTTCTTCTGCAAAAAAATATTCATATTATTTTTCGATTCAAGAATAATAACTATATTGAAATTCTAAAGCATAATAGTAATGATGATGATGATTGTGATGAAGTATTTATATAGTGCTTTAAGTTGTGCAAAACACCTATGTATCCTTGTGAGGATATAAATGTACTACTAAATAAAGCAGCCCTCTTTAATATATTTATTCTGTTTGTATTTGGGTTTTGCTTTGGTTTTATTTTTCTAGGTATTGAGTAAAAAATGAGTAAAAGACTGAGAATATTTCCTTGAAATATTTTTCTACTTCTTAAACTGATTTTTCAAACCAGATTAGAAACATATTTTCTGTGAGTAATGCTTCAGAATCAGTAGATCAGTAGAAGTATAGTTTGGATAATGACACAGTCTAAAACAGGTCTACAATCACTGTGACAGCATTTAGCTAGGGAGATGACCTTGGACTGGAAACTCAGTTTTGCAAATCTGAAACTTTTAAATTTCAACTAATAAAAGTTTCCACTGGAATATTCTCATGTAAAAGCTCAGACTTTAGGCCATCCAGAAAATTTTAGTACTTCTACTGACTTGCATACTACAAGTTCATTTTGTGGGTTGTTTTCCCTTGGAATTTCAATTACACACACATACATGCGCACACGCACAAAATTCACACTGAACACACATATTTAGGAAATCTACTCTAAAAATATACGTAATACATATATGCATACGCATACATATCCATTCATCCATCTGTCTATCCATCATCTATCTATCTATCTATCTATCTATCTATCTATCTATCTATCTATCTATCTACCTATCTATCTATCTATCTCATCTATCTACTTTTAGAGTGGATTTCTTGAGTCAACAGAATTGAACTGCAGAGCCAAGAAGCTTCTTGAGATAAATAGAAAACCTTTAGTAGTCCATGGCCAATTCTCAGACATGATGGTGCCCCTATAAAAATTAGCCCACCCAAGAGTAAATATTGCCTCTATCCTTTGTTTGGTTAAGAATACATCTCCTACTCATAACTTTGAGAAGTCTGGTATCTGATTCTATTCTGATATTTTTGTATTATGATTTTCATTAACCCCAAATAAATATTATAAATACATTGTCTGTGGAACAATATAAGATGTTGGTCTGAGAATAATTTCTCCAAGACCACTTTTTAGTTTTTCCAGCAGGCTTTCTCAAAGAAGGGGTTCTTTCCTAAGCAATTTGTTTTCTAGTTTATCATTGACCACTGCCTTGTTGAGTCCCATTGTTTCTGATTCTCTCTTGTCCAGTCTGTTCCATTGACTTACTTCTCTATTTTTTAACCAGTACCAAACGGTTTTGATTTCTGCTGTGTGAAAGTTGTAACCCCCTTTCATTCCTACCTGTTTTCATTATTTCTCTTGATATTCTGGATCTTTTGTTTCTTCAAATGAATTTTTCTATTATTTAATCTAATTATTGAAAGTATTCTTTGAATAGTTTGATTGAAATCAATAAAAGTAAAAGGCAATCCTTTTACACTTCTCTAATCAATTCACTATCCCACTCATCACAGCTGTTTTCCCAAAACTTTTTATCTCTTCTCAGTCCTCCCATGTCTCTCCCTTGCCCTACCCTCCCAGTTGAGAACCTTGTCTCATATTCCATTTAAAAAATTAAGGCCTTTTACTAAGAGCACCTTCTTCCTTCTCCCTTCATCTCACCCAGATGCTTTCCTCCACTGTCTCTTCCTTCATCTCTGTCTCACTAACCCCTATCAATGCATAAATGATCCTATTCCATTCTTCTTCCCTATCATTCCTCCTCTCTCACTAATCTTCAGTCTTTCCTTGGCTACCAGATACTTCTTTTCTGTCTACAAAAACACCTATGCTTCCCCCATCTTTAAAGTCATCACTCATATACACCCCTCTTTTCCCTCTGACACTGCCACCACCCTGGTTCAAGCCTTCATAACCTCATGCTGCACTATTACAGTAGTCTTCTGGTTGTCGCTCTTTGCCCAGTCTCTCCCCATTCCAACCCACTCTCCAATCTGCTATGAAAGTGATATTCTTAAAGTGTATTCCTCCCATATTCAATAAATTCCACTAGCTCTTTATTAATTTCAAGATCAAATATAAAATCCTGTTTAGTTTAGTTTTAAAGCCCTTTATAATCTGGCCTCTTCCTACTGTTCCAGTCTTCTTCCCTCCATGTATTTTACAATGCAGTGACAGATTTCTTTGCTCTCTCTCCCACAAGAGAGGGCATCTCCTGACTCTAGGCATCTTTCGCTGGCTTTTTACCCCATGCCTAGACTTCTCTCCCTCCTCACCTCTGCCTTATGACTTCCCTGGATTTTTTCAAGTCTCAGCAAAAATCCTACCTTTTGCAAAAAGCCTTTCTCTGCTCTTAATGTTAGTGGCTTCTGTCTGAAATTGTCTCCAGTTTATCCTGGGTGTGTCTTATTTGTATGTAATTGTTTGCATGTTGTAATACAATACTATGTTCTCTTAGGAATCTGCAGGGTCCTCTGCCTTTTGAAATATTTATTGATTCCCTTTTTCTTGCAATAGTTATTTATAGATGTCTAGACTCATTTAGAGGTCTTTATCTCTGTTGATTTATGTACTTATGTTCAAGTTTTTTTACCTGTTTTCTTCCTCTTGAGATCTTTGCTAATTTTAGTCTTTTTTATCTGACATTCCTCTATTGTTTACTCTCTAATTCATCCCTCTTAGACAGTGGATTCCTTGGGGCTTGGACCTCAAAACTGTTTCAGTCTTTTCCCAAGATGGGGAATTCACTTTTCACTAGCCTAAGTCCCTGCCCCAAGCAGCTTTTGGGAAACCGAATTGACCCCATCTATATGCCAATCTGCTTAGCTTTAGGCTTGGTACAGACACCTCCCCCACCCCCTACCTCATGCTGACATCTTATCCTTCTTCCTTCTGTTTTTCAGTTTTCTGGCTGAACACTCCCCACTTCTGTTTTTCTTTACTTCCCTTTCCTCTGCAAGACTGGAAGGATTCAAGATCTACTGCTCATTGTCACAGAGTGGTAGGGGGAGGGCTGGGGCAGGATTTGCTGGCAAGGACTATAGTAGCAGCAGCAGCAGAAAAAAATGCTCCATGGAGCCATTGGGATAGGTTTTTCCTCCCTATCAGAGCATGGAAACTCATGAGGGAAGAGTATTGATTAAGCACACTGAGATTAGGATTTATACTTCCCTGTTATTAATTTATCAGGCTGTTATTTTGTTAGAATTCCTTTTATCTTGGCGTAATTCCTATTTTAGAAATCTTTGTAAATTCATGAGGACTTGAGAAAATATCTAATCCTCCATCTTGCTTAATATGTAGAGGATAATTTGGGGGCCTGAAAATTTTCTTTCTCTCTTTATCTTAGAGCAAGAGTTCCTACCTATCCTCTCACCTCGCTTCACACTAAAAAGGAATAATTCTGTTTATTTAAAGGCAAAATGAGTTCTCCTCCCAATTTCTACATGTATAGCTTTCTATCAATAGCTTCACTAGTCAGGACTATTGGTAACTTTTCTAATTCAGTTTAAAAAATTGAAATATCAGCAAAATTTAAAATGTTATAAAAATCAAGATAACAAAAGTATGAGCACTGACTTTACAGAAAGCTAAGAGGTAGTTTATCAGCCTTTCCCTCTGTCACCTTTTCCTCACACTGAACAAGAAGACCTTGAAAAGATCTCCTAACGCTCTGATAAGGATATGAGATTTCAGGAGAGCTCTACTTTACAATGCAAGGTGTGTTAGAAGGGGGTAGGAAACCAAACGCTCACTTGCTGTGCAGCAGTCTCAATAATGTTCAGTAAGTTTTGCTTCATGACTTTGTGTCACCATATTGGTGAATACAAATGGGATCATCCCAAAAGAAGTAGGCTGGGAAGAAAGACTCCAGGTATCGTGTACACCATGTGTTGCTAACCCTCTACCCTTCCTCTGAGCAGCTCCAAAAGGTAGATGTCCTCCTTATGAGAAGTCTTTCCTATAACAAGTTTCAAGGCTTCACCAAGACTGATGATTTTTTCAATGGTCTGATTGATTTGTAATAATCATTTCCAGGATCTGATATCTCTATGACAACAAATGAAATGGTGGGTGCTGCATTTCAAAATTGATAATGGAAGGCATATGGGGAGACTGGTATACTAATAGATTGCTGGTGGAGTTGTGAAGTAGTCCAACCATTCTGTAAAGCAATTTGGAATTATTCTGAGAAAATGACTAAAAAGTCCATGACCAGATCTAAGGATCATACATGCGTAACTCAAGAAGTTCAAAGATAGAAGAATTATATATACACATATATGTATATGTATATGTGTGTGTGTGTGTATATATATACATACATAAATATTAATAGCAGTACTTTTTTGTGTTAGCAGAGAAATATAAAGAAATAAGTGCCTATAAATTGGGAAACAAATTGTTACACATGAATGTAATGTAATATTATTGCACCACAAGAAATAACAAGTATAAAGAAGTCAGAAGAGCATAGGAGGACATATTATCTGTAAATTTAAAAAAAACAAACACACACACAAATCTTTGAAATGATACTGTACTATTATATTGATCAAGCTTGACCCAGAAGAAGAGTTGAAAAACTAAACTTCTTTCATTGTGGAGATGCAATAGGATGGATATGGAATGTAACATATTGTCAGACAAAGTCAATTTGTTGGTTAGTTTTGGTGAATTGCTTTTTTTCCTTTTTTTCCTTTGTCAGATGAGATGACTCACTGAGTATGTATGTGTGTGAGGAGTTAATATATGGAAAAATGTGATATGAAAATAAAAATATATACAGTAAGTAGCACTTTGTGAGACTACATACATTTTTTAAAAATCTTTAAAAATATTTTCCCCTAGTACTTAGCACTCTAATAATCAGTCTGTTAATTTTTATTGCTAATTTTAATGACTAAAAAGAGAGGAAAAACTTCACTTCCTCTCTCTTCCATCCCTTCAGATCTCCAGAATTCTGCCCAGCAACGGCTACTCTCCATCTGCTGTCTGGTATAATGAGCTAAACCAGGATTTCTGGTATAAGCCAAATTTCATTCTTCTATTCGCTCAAATTATCCTTTAGAGTTCCCATTGTTCTTGTTAATGGCCTTAATGTGGGCCTGCCTTTTCCACCTTTGTTCTGCATAGAGTAAAATCTTAATCTGGGCTCCAAATTAAAAGGGGATGACTCTGAATTAATAATGCAAGGAGTGAAGTGCCAGGAATGTAGGATCTTGATTCAAGAGGATGTATAGAACTCTAGTGCCATCAGCTGCTGTGATTAACCAGTCATGTCACAATATTTTATTTAAATTTTCCCCTCCCCCCAAAAAGAGTCCAGTTTGCCACATGGCCTATCTTGTACTGTCTTTTCAAGTCCTGTACAAATCAAGCAGCAAAAATGCCCTAGATACTATGACAGATGGGGAGTCAGTTAGTTTAATGCTTGGCTCAATCCCTCAGGCACACACTAATAGATCAGTTCACTGTAGATTCTAGGAGTCAGATCTGTATTTAGCTTGAGTAATTCCTGGCTGTATTTAAAGTTAACGTTTTATGATAGTATGGATGAAATTCTGTAACTAAGCTACTCTGTTGTGTTTTCCTAATGACTTAGAAGTTTGAACCTTAATTAGTTGACATGCATACCCAGAGATCTAGTTTTTGAGCCTTAAACACATCTGTCTGTAGAAAGTGAGAGTTGAAAAAAGACAATAGAAAAAGTCCAATGTTTAGAAATCATCTCCTTTATTTTTACTGAAATAATGATTTTTAGCTTTGATCCCAAAGCCAGGTCACATTTCCTCTCTTTTGGGACCATATATAATATTCTGTATGGTTATTAATAATGCAACAATTTCACAAGTATGTTTATGTGGTGCTTTACAGTTAACAAGATGTCCTCAAAATAATCCTGTGAAATATGTAGTGGAAGTCTTGTAGTTCATTTTCCATCTGAGGAAACTGAGGCTTAGAAAGGTTAAATGACTTGCTCAGGGTCACATAGAATAATTGCTGAAGCATGGACTAGCAATCTATCTATCAAACCATGCCACTCAAATGGAACTTTATTTGTTTTTAAAATGCTGGGAAAACTAGCTGTGGATATCACATTGGAATATTTCTAGGATTATTTTTCTGCAAAGTAGAAACAGAACAAAAACTGACAAAATAGAGGAAAGCAGTTCTGATGTTTTAAAAAATACCTCAACTATGATTTTGCAATTAGACATTTAAAGGATGCTTTGTGAGACAGCTGGAGAGTTCAGCATACATTTGCCTAAACTGAAATAATTTGCATTCTTGTCCCTTTAAGCAAGCTATTTTTTTTAACAAATCTAACTCATAAATATAATTGTATTTGGATATTATATAAAATTCAATTTTTATAGAATAATTATGGTGTGTTGGTGTGTATGTAGCTGTGCCTGTCTGTGTGATTATGCCTGAGCATTCATCTGTGATGAAGCATCTGTTTTGTTACCAATACTGATAGCTTTCTCCAGATTTGCTGATCTTAAAAGCAATGATATGTTATGTCAAATCTGTCCAATAGTCCAGGCATGTGGCTGCAGTCCAGTATGCAAATGAGCTGGAATGCTTTTGCCCTGTGGCCCCTAACACAAGGATAGGCTGCCTGACAGCCAAAGATTGCTAAGCAGGTGCAAGGCACAAGGCAGGTGCACAATCTACCATATGCTCTGGTTGGGGTCATATTTCTTTAAATGACTTTAAAATTATCAATTGAGTGAGATAAAGTCAGTGACAAATACTCCCCTAAACCAGCCCTCCCCACCCCTAGCCCCCAGCATCTTTGGCCTACACAAGACATCTCTCGGTACTAGAGTTTTCAGGGTTGTACTTCCAGAGATCTGGATTGCTATGTCAATTCTGAGAAGAAAAAAAATAAAAGTACAGAGCCTGACACATAAGGAATTAATATAGCATTTAGTAACTGCTTCTGAAATTAATGTTTTCAAAAGGGATGCTTACAATTGCATTTTTTCTAAAAAATCATCACAAAGAATTGCTTCGAGGCATCTCATCTTTGCTGGTAGGACTAAGCAAGTTGTATGCAATTTGGGACTTCCCTTTTCCTCTTCCATATTCTGCAACATGAAATAGTATCATCAAGAAGACTTTGTACAGAAAGTGACTTTAAATATCACATAGTTCAGATACCTTGTTTTACAGATGAGGAAACCGAGTCTTAGAAAAGGAAAGTGATAGTTCTACTATTGTGTCTGTTCAAAAAATATGGAGAAGTTGAGAAACCCTTAAAGATCTTTCTTGATTCTTGCTCTAGGTAAACCTGAATTGACATTTATATTTATTATGTTAAATACATTCTATATATATATAATATATGTATATACATATACATATATATATTTGCTTACTTTACAATCCTTTGAAATGAAGCTTCCAATGTCTTGCATTGAGAGAGAAAATAATTTAAAGATTAGGTGGATGTGGATTGTTGTTATCTCATCCTACTCATGTTAACCAATCAAATTCACATCAAACTTAGTCTAATGATCATTATGTACTTATAAATAGTTCATCAGTGTTTTATGCTCTCTGTTACCAAATAAGAGCTGAAAAGAAGCTGCAGTATCTAAAAGGGGTATGTACAGATTGTGCATCAAGTCACTGTTTGCCTGTCTCCTTCATAACCTATAATTGAATAGATAACCAATTTAGCAGCTAAGGAATAATATTAATACACATCAACAAGCTCTGCATTCTGAAGCAGAAACATATGTTTCCTAAAAGAGTACAGGTTACAGCCTAGAGAATATAAATGTCTGTGTGGGGTGTGCTGTGGTCTGACTTGGGGCTAGTTAAGGAGAAGCAGAGAAGGAAAGGGGTATCTTTTGACCATACAACATTTCATAGCATATGTGTCCAACTGTTGCAGGGAGAAAGAGGGAGAGAAAGAAAGTGGAGAGAGATACATTACTTCTAGTCCCTCAGTTCCACTTCTTACTTCATCATTGTTATTCAGGAGCAGGCAGCAGGCCGCAGTGACAGCTGTGCATTGCGCGTATCCCTAACAGCTGCCTTTTCCTAGAGTGAAATTAAAAGATTAGGGGGATGTGGGCACGTGCTGGCTTCTGCAGACTCAGACAATGCTTGATTTAGGGTGGAACTTGTACGTGGAAGCTGACAAAAGAGGTAGACTGCAGCTAGCCAAGAGGTCAAAGGGGAGTTTGCTTTGACAGAGACAAAAGAACACATGATAGAGAGAGACAGAGCAAAGGGGAGGGGAATGACAGGAGCTAAGTGAAAAGAGGGCCCCAGGAGTGGTCTCGCCTAAGCAACAGCTGCTCCTGTACCAGAAATTTGAGCAGATCTTTTCACAAACATAAATGCTAAGAGAAGAATAGTTGGGGCCACACTTTGCTAAAATGACTTGTTTGCAAATGGAAAAGGGATTCGGAGTTTCTTATATTTTCTTGGTTTGTACCTAGAAGGCTGAAAAATGATTAGTCAAAGTAAATCACTAGCCATCAGTGTACCATGGACCATATGGGCAAGCCACTTCTCCCTTTTCTTTTTTGTGTTTTCATTACAATTGTGAGCCACAACAAAATTATGCAAAACTTGAGGGAGGATATATTGCACACACTTATAAGCATATTTGTCTTTGAATTCTAATAGTTGCATGCCATATAGAGGCCTACATGGCCACAATCTAATCAACTTTCAGTTCTCACATTGGGCAAAAAAGATTCTGATTTTAGCTACCAAAAATATTTACATGCTTTCCAGCAGTAAGCAGGTAGCTCAACAGTACATAAATTGAAATTATCATCCTATTGGACTAGAACTCTGATTTGCCTTGCTTGTTGTTTTCAGCAATAATTATGATTTGCTTTTTTGTAAAGGTGTTGTTGGCATGGACTTAGTTTGGCTGAGATAAATCATGGATAGAAAGAGGATGTCTCTAAGAAAGACTGAAACCCACTGGTATGGGTTTAAAAACTTAAAAAATGCTTATTTATGATTTCAGACATTATTTGATAATTACAGTGATGATTGTTGTGAAAATGGAAAAAAGAAAAATGAAATGCATTGCTCCTTTCCCTGGGAAATGCCTAGTGTTCATAAGTATGTTCACATTGGATCCTGTCCTTTTCCCAGTGGATTGTGTATTGTAATTGTGTGTTTTATAGCTAGAAAAATTGAAGCACAGAGAGGTTAAGTAACTCGTCCCAAAAAGCTGTTATTCATGGGATATTCAGAAGTGTAGTGTGTTCTCAGATCACATAAAAACAGTCTTTTCCAAAAAGAAAAGTGGTTTTAGTGGTGCCTGAATTATCATATTCTTTGAAAAAAAATCTCCACCAAACTAGCTTTGTAGGATAAAGAGTTTCAGGGAACTTCTGGCCTCCTGTTCAGTGATAGGTCATTTGCAATAATGGCTGAGAAGAATAAGCTTATTTTATAACTCCTTATATACCTTAGTTGGTTATTGTGGGGAAGTGAGAAAAAATCATCTCAGTGATAGAAAGGAAAAACCAAGTCTTAGTGAAGATGTTATGTAGATTCAAATACTTGAAGAACAGGAGAAGACGCATGACATGTTGAAGCATTCTTCAGATCAGAAAATCTGAGTTCTAGTCTTCGCTTAAATACTTTAAAAGACAAGTTTGACCTCTCCATTATTCTCTTTTCTCAAATAATACTTGCCATTCAAATAATTCAATTTGAAATAATTTATAAGTCAAAATAGGAATTTGACAAGAAAAATGACATCAGCAATGATCGTAATAACTGTTTATAAAAATTTAACGAATATAAACCATTTGCCACAATAAGAAGCCCAGAAAATACCTTTGTCAGCAAACACAATTTCCTTGTTAAGTGGAAATATATGCTTTGAATAACAATATAAAAACTTATCATAAAAATGGTAATATGAAAGATTCTAGGCAGACCCAGCTCCCTGAAGAGCATCTGTTAATAATGGAAAGAATCAAATGAAATTCCAAAATGAAAACAAAACAAAACAGAGATCTTTTCTCCATAAAGGACAGGACAAGACCTGAAACAAGGTACATTCTGGGCATGAGGCCTGCTTATAGAGATAGCTCAGCAAAAAATAGCTGAATTCAATGCACATAGGATCTAGGAACACTCTGGAAGATCAACCTAAAATCAGTGAAGATTCTAGTGTGGTGCTGCCCTAGAGGCTAAGGCCTGAAGTTGTGGACCTCTGATAGCTACACAGGCTTTGAGGACAGCAAGTAAGCAAATAGAATGAACCAGCCACTACTGGTTATGATCGCACAAGGAAAATAACAAAGCTTATCCCCTTAGCTGGGGAAAACCCAGAAGAAAGGCAAATCTGTAGACTATGGAAGGAGCTTGGTACAATTCTGTGTCCAGTTCTTAGCCACAAGTCAGGACTAAGATTCCAGAAAGATGGAGATGTAGATTTTGGAGGGGCTCAGTACTAACATTATATCCAGCTTTTGACCCCAAGCCAGGACTTAGACTTCAGGACAGGACTTTAGAAGTCAGAAATTAGTCCTAGGCAGCCTCTCAACAAGAGACTATGTGGAAGTAATTTGTAGACTGTAGCAGAGGTCAGACCTAGCCTGGCATAACACCATCCCAACAGCTTCCCACTAAGGGCCTACAGTGTGCGATAGCACCTGAGTCTAGCCACAATATCCAATAATGTATCCAACAATTTGATGATTCTGACACCAGAATAAAGTTAGAATTCAAGAAGTGAAGCTGCAGACATGAGCAAACAGAAAAAAAATATCTTTATACTTAACAACACAATGGGTTAAAAGAAACACAATGGGTTAAAATCTTGGAGGAAGGAAATAGCTCACTATGAAATAATTTCAATAGGAACTTTTAAAAAAGAATGAATTGGCTAAAAGAATTCATCTGTGTTTATACCTTTCTTTTTTGTTGTTTCGGGGGGAAGGCAGGGCAATTGGGGTCAAGTGACTTGCCCAAGGTCACACAGCTAGTAAATGTGTTAAGTGTCTGAGGCCAGATTTGAACTCAGGTCCTCCTGACTCCAGGGCTGGTGCTCTACTCACTGCACTACCTAGCTGCCCCTATACCTTTCTTAATATTGATTCAAACTTCTTTATATTCCTCATATTAATCATACCTTATCATAATGTACAATCTTTCTGATGTGTTGTTGGAGCCTTTGTAACAACGTTGCTAGCAGCTGCTGTGAGGGTAAAAGACCAACAACACCAGTATGCATGAGGGATGCTAGCACAGGTTCTTTGATCTGCTTTTCTAAGGAAAGCAACTTTAAGGGGTTAAAAGTCTCACTTTAATGAAACATACACATATCATTCACTTAGTTCAGGGAGAAAAGCCAGCACCCTGAAGTTCAGAGCAAGTACAAACAGAAATTACAAACAAAGACAATATAAACAGAGCAAACACATACAGTTATCAAGATACAGGCCTCTAGCTGCCTGACCAAAGAATTACACAGTTACCAGAAAGAAAGGCACCAACATAATGGTTTTTCAAAGCTGAGAGGTTCCAGTGGCTACCCAGAGTCTCATCTGGTCAAATCACACAACACTCTTCCAGTAAGTGAGAGCCCCCAAAGCAAAATGCTAAACTCCAAGTCTATATACGATTCTTAGGGCCTGAAGGCTTCACACCTAATCAGCAAAAAGTTGTGGACCCGAGGCTTCATACCTAGTTAGCAAAAGAGTGTGGGCCTGGGGCTTTGCACCTAGCAAGACTTAATGAAAGGCACTTGATTACTTTAGCATTGAAAAAGAGAAAACAGTAAAAATGTTCCACCCCAATTATCATAACAGCCTTATATTACCAAGGCAACATTCACAACAGTTGCTATTGCTATGAATATGCTGACTTAGTTCTGTATCACAAAATTTAACAGACTCTCTATTTAGAAGACAGAAGAAGCAAAACATTTGTTCAGACACCAGAAAATCAAATCCCAAAACCAGTAAGTCCAATTGATCCAAGCAGCAAAGAAATTAAAGCACATTATCACTACAGAGAGCAGCTCCTTTCCACAGCTTTCCTCACCCCTGCTGGGGCCTTCCCACAAACACACTCACAGCACAGCTAGCTTGCCTGCATCTGCTTTCTCCCTTGGCTCTAACTGCTCTCACTGACTTCCTTCCCACTCCACCCTTTCCTGTTCAGCAAGCTCCTCTCACCACGTGTGACTTAGGATTCCTGTGATGTAAGCTGGTCACATGGGCCTATTAATGAATGGAGAAGGTCTTCAAATTTACATTACCATTTCAAGCCTCTTTGCTAAAATTTTGTTTAACATTTTAACCATGATATATAATAGTGACATTTGTTTATTATTTTCTTTCTCTAACGTGTCTCTCCCTTGTTCAGGTATCAAAGTCCGTATCATAGAAATTACTTGGTAGAATTATTTCCTTTTTCACAAAGAGTTTATGCAATATTGAAATGAATTATTTTCTGAATATTTGATAAAATTCACTTGTAAATCCATTTATCCTAGGATTTTCATTTAGAGAGTTTATTTATGACTCCAAAAGGAGTGAACGACAGATTCATGACAATGCAATTGCCACTTGCAGGAAAGCTCCATGCCACTATCATCATTGAGTATGCTACTACCCTGATGAACCCTGATGAAGTCAAAGAAAAAATTTATGAACATCTGGAGACCATCATCATCAATGTGCTTAAAGAGGATAAATTTTTAATTTTGGATGACTTTAATGCAAGAATAGGCACAGACTCTCAGACATAATAGGGAGGAATGGAGTCAAAAACAGCAACGGTGGTAGTCGCTTACTCCTGCAGATTTGTGCATCTCATGGCTTCCTCGCCCTACACTGTCTTTCATTTACCTAAATGAAATAAAACTTTGTGGATGCACCTTCACAGCAAACATTGGCATTCAATAGACTATGTCATTGTAAGGAAAAGAGACAGAATGTGAAAACGATGAAGGTGATGTGTGGAACAAAGTGCTAGAATGATCATAGACTCATCTTCTCCAAGTCAAACATTCACATTCAACCAAAGTGCCAGCCCCAAGGTACTATCAGATGACTATCAGAAGACTCAGCACCAACTGATCGGAATGCTTCTCCATGTGTGAATAGTTTGTTGCTGACTTGGACAGAAAGCTGAGCCAACAGATGGTTGGCAACAGTGAAGCAGAAAAGGAGTGAGCAGCTTTCAGAGATTTACTCATTTACTCATCTGGGCCAGAACATTCGCAAACATCAGAATTGGTTTGATGAAAGTGATGTGGAAATTCAGAGGCTACTAAATGAAAAATGAGAACTTCACAGGGTTTACCAGCAGGATAGTTTGTCTCCAAGGTGGCAGAATTTAACTATATCAGAAGTAAAGTGCAAGCCAAGCTTAGAGGGATATAGGATTCTTGGCTCAGTAATTCAGTTTTATCCTGATGGCAACAATCCAAAGCTCTTTAATGATGCCCTGAAGGCTTTGTACAGGCCAAAGACCTTTGGTGCATCTCAATTATTCAGTGCTGATGGAGCTACACTCATCAGTGATAAAAATGTGATGCTAGAGAGATGAGTTGACCACTTCCATAGTATTCTCAACAGACTGTCATCAACCAATGCTGAAGACATTGACTTTATAACTCAGGTTGAAATCAATCCCTCTCTAGCCTAACTGAAGAGAGGTTTTAAATGTCATTCTCTTCTTGTGTGGCGAAAGACCTAATGCTTATTCCACAAGAAGAGATTTTCCAGGCAGGGGATCCATTGCTTATATAAAGCTGACTGAAATCTTCTGAGTGATGTGGCAAGAGAAGATTATCCCCCAGGAGATCATGGATGCCTCCATTGTCCATCTCTATAAAGGAAAAGGAATTAGGATGTCCTATGACAATCACGGGGAGGGGTCCCTCTCTTAGCCATTGTTGGCAAGATTCTTGCCACAGTCCTCCTTAATCAGCCAATCCTTCATCTGGAAGATGGTCATCTACCCAAGATTCATTGTGGCTTCAGAAAAGGCCAAGCAATGGTTGACATGGTGCTTGCTACCTGACAGTTCCAGGGAGAAATGCCAGGAGGAGAACACAGGTTCAGACACAGAGTTCATCAACCTGACCAAGGACTTTGACACTGTCTATCATTAGGGCTTATAGTAGATTATGGTGGAATTTAATTGACAGAAATTCATTAGTAGTGTATACCAGTTTCATGATGGCATATTCGTACAGGTTCTGCATAATGGATGATGCTCTTGTGCTTTCCCAGTCACCAGTGGAGTGAAGCAGGGCCCTGCACTTGCTCCCATGCTTTTTAGCATGATGTTTTCAGTGTTGTTGTCAGATGCCTTTAATGAGGATGAAAATAGCATCAAGGTCAGTTGCCACACTAAGTTAATAATTTAACTCGAAAAGGCCACAAGCTAAGACTAAAATGGAGGGAGAATTGCTGTATGATTTTTTGTTCACAGATAATTGTACACTCAATGCAGCTTCTGAGGTTGAGATGCAACAGAGCATGGATCAATTCTCTGTCATTTATGCTAATTTTGGCTTGACAATTAACACCAAGAAAACAGGGTTATCCACCAGCCAGCACTGTATCATCCATATATGGAACCATTGGCAATAGCAAATGGAGAAATTTTGAATATTGCAGATAAGTTCACTTGCCTTGGTAGTGTATTTTCTAGGCATGTACACATAGATGATGAGGTTGATGTATGCATTGTCAGAACTTCCTCAGTGTTTGGGAGGCTCCAAAAGAAGTGTGGGAGAGAAGAAGTATTAGACTGCCAGCCAAAATGAAGGTCTGTAGGGCCATTATGCTGAGTTGATTGTTGTATGCCTGTTGAAGCTTGTACAATCTACCAGTGCCATGCTAGAAAATTCAACTACTTCCATTTGAATTGTCTTAGGAATATTCTGAAGATCACTTGGAAAGACAAGGTATTGGACACTGAGGTCCTTTCTCAAGCTTAACTGCTGAGCATTCAAACTTTACTGCAGGGAGCACGACTCCAACAGGTTGGCTGTGTTGTTCAGATACTAGACATATGTTTGCCTAAAAGGCTACGTTTTTGGAGAACTCACAGAAAGCAAGAGCTAACATGGAGGTCAAAAGAAGCAATTCAAAGACAATCTCAATGTCTCTTTGAAAAACTTTGCTATCAATTGTGAAACATGAGATACACTAGTCATGGGACTCTCCAGCATGACATGCCTGAATTAAAGAAGGCACTGTGTTCTATGAACCAGAATTGCAGTAGCTAAAAAGAAAAGCAAGATGCACAAATTTAGATTCATCCATCCTAAATGTTCATATGGACTATTTGTCCAAGCCTTTCAAGCTTTTATTGGTCTGATCAGCCACAGTTGCACATGCTGTACAATAACCCTGATATTGTGATGGCATTTGGTCTTCTTCAAGTATGAAGGACAACAATGATAGTAATTGATTTATTCTTTCTTTTTTGTTGATGAAAATAGTTAGGGATATAATTTTTCCCCATAGAAATGCTTTGCCTGAACACCAAAAGTTTTTATTTTTTTAATTGTCATTTTCTTTTTTTTAATTTATTTTTAATATGTTTAGTTTTCAGCATTTTCACATGCGTTTGAATTACAGATTTTCTCCCCATTTCCACCCCCCCCACTCCAAGATGGCGTACACTCTGGTTGCCCTGTTCCCCAGTCTGCCCTCCCCTCCTTCCCCCCATTCCCCTCCCATCCCCCTTTCCCTTCCTTTCTTGTAGGGCATAATTGTCATTTTCTTTGATGAATTTTTCTATTGTTTATATGATGACTGGATTTTTTTTTACCATGAAATTTTTATTATTGTGATTTAGACTCCAGTTTAATTTTCACACTTTTTTCAAAGGCATTTACTCAATATAATGTTTACTGCCTTGTGGTCAGCAAAGGATATTTTTAAAATTTCTACTTTTTTCTCATACCATGATGAAGGAGCCTAGCACCCAAAGCCCAAGAGTCCCAGTATCAGCAGCTCTGCTTCCATACTCACCAAGATAAAAGGATGATGTTTTTTGTTTTTTCTCAATTACATGTAAAAATTCAATATTTAAAAAAATTCGTGGTTCCAAATTCTCTCTCATTCTAGTTCTCCCTCCTTCTTGAGAAGGCAAGCAATTTCATATAGATTATACATGTGCTTTCATACAAAATATTTCTATATTAGTCAAATTGCAAAAGAAAATGCAGACCAAAACAATAACATTTAAAGATAATGTTAAATAAAAAATAAAAGTTTTAAAACTATGTGTCAGTCTGCCTTCAAACTCCATCAATTCCTTCACAGGAGGAGGATAACATTATTCATGAAAAATCCTTTCAAATTATCTTGGATCATTGTACTGCAGGGAATAGCTAAGTCATTCACAGTTGGTCATTGTACAATATTGCTGTCATTATGTACAATATTCTCCTTGTTCTGCTCACTTCACTTACATCAGTTTATGTAAGTCTTTTCAAATTTTTCTGAAAGCATCCTGTTCATCATTACTTATTGCACAATAGTATACCATTACAATCATATATCAGAATTTTCCAGCAATTCCCCAATCCATGTGCATCTTCAATTTCCAATTATTTGCCACCATAGAAAGAGCTATGATAAATATTCCTGTACATATTGGTGCTTTTTCTTTTCCTTCAATCTCTTTAGGGTACAGACCTAGGATTGGTATAGCTGGGCTAAATGGTATGTGTGATTTTATGGCCTTTTGGCCATAGTTCCAAATTACTCTCCAGAATGGATGGATCAGTTCATGACTCCACCAACAATGCATTAGTGTCCTAATTCTTCCACATCCCCTCCACCATTGGTCATTTGCCTTTTCTATCATATTAGCCAATCTTACAGGTGTGAGGTGGTACCTCAGAGTTTGTTTTAATTTGCATTTCTCTAATCAGTAGTGATTTAAAGCACTTTTATATGGCTATAAATTGCTTTGCTTCCTTCTTCTGAAAAGAACCTTTCATATCCTTTGACTATCAATTGAAGAATGACTTATATTCTTATATATTTGACTCAGTTCTCTATATATTTGGGAAACGGGGTCTTTGTCAGAGACAAAATTTCCTCATTTCCTGTTTTCCTTCTAATATTGGCTGCATTGGTTTTCTTTGTGCAAACCTTTTTGAATTTAATGTAATCAAACATCCCACATTGTTGTTGTTGCTCAGTTGTATCAGATCCATTTTTTTCTTAATAGTATTTTTTCAATTACATGTAAAGATAGTTTTCACATTCTTTTTTTAAAAAAATTTGAGTTCCAAATTTTTCTCCTTCTCCCCCTTCCCATCCTTTTCCCCAAGACAGGAAGCAATTATACATGTAAAATCATGTTAAACATATTTTTACAATAGTCACGTTTTGAATGAAGAATCTGAACAAAAGAGAAAAACCATGAGAAAGAAAAAACAAGTGAACATAGCATTCTTCAATTTGCATTCAGCCTCCATAGTTCTTTCTCTGGATGTGGTTAGATTTTCCATCATGAGTCTTTTGGAATTGTCTTGGATCATTGAATTGCTGAGAAGAGCTAAGTCTATCATAGTTAATCATTGAACAATGTTGCTGTTGCTGTGTACAGTGGTATCCAGCATTTTGTGATCCTATGTACATACCAATACTATTCATGGGGTTTTCTTGGCGAAGGTTCTGAGATGGTTAGCCATTTCCTTCTTCAATGGATTTAGGCAAATAGAGGTCTTGTTTAGTCATAAATTCTATCCTTAACCATAAATCCAAGAGGTAAACAATTCCATGCTCCCCTAATTTACTTAAGTTATTACCCATTATGTGTAAACCCATCAATACATTTGGAGATATTGTGTGAGATATTTGTCTATACCTAGCTTCTGCCAAAGTGCTTACCAGTATGTCTGGCAATTTTTGTCAAATAGTGTCCAAACACTTCGGTATTTGGGTTTGTCAAGCACTAAATTAGTATGGTCATTTACTACTGTGTTGTTGTCGTTATTGTTGTTGAATTGTTTTAGTTGTGTCTCACTCTTTGTGGGTTTTCTTGGCAAAGATTCTAGAGTGCTTTATGATTTCCTTCTCCAGCTCATTTTAAAGATGAGAACCTGAGGTAATCAGGATTGAGTGACTTGCCCAGGATCACAGAGCTAATAAGTGTCAAAGCCTGATTTGAACTCATATCCTCTTGATTCCAGAGCCAGTCCTCTATCCATTGTGGCACCTAGTTACCCTGCCATCTCTCTACTCCATTATAATAAATTATAATAATAAACTAAACAGTTTCTCTTTCTGGTGTCTTCCAGCATGTTCATCATTACATTCCATGCACAACATTCAAAAATAACTGAAATGTTTTTCTGGGTCTGTTTTCTAAAATATATCTATAGTTAATAACAATAGGACACACTGGTTCTTTGGTCTCTTCTTTATAAAGAACCATGTCAATTAGACAATTAAGGATGAAAACGAGGGCACTGTATGAATGTAGCTCTGCCACAAATGCACTCAACAAAGAGTCCTTTATCAAGTGTGAACTAGGCACTGTTCTATAAGATATTCTTCTGATTTATCCCTCTGTTTGGGGTTGTTTTAAAGCCCAAAATGATATGTTGACAAGATGAATTAAAAAACACTCAAATCAATAGAATAAGTGAATTAGAAAATTTACTACTTTGTATATATTGTGTACTTAATCTGTTCCAATGATTGTCCACTGTATTTTAGTCAGTCCTAGATTATTTTGATGATTATTGCTTGTAATACAGTTTGATATTTGGTGCAGCTAGACTACCTTTATTCACTTTTTTCTATTGATTCCCTTGATATTTTTGACCTTTTGTTCTTCCAGATGAATTTTATTGTTTTTTAATTTCTAATTTTGTAAAATATTTTTGGTTAATTTTATTGGTATGACACTGAGTACATTTTTATTATATTTGCTTGGCCTACCCATGAGCAATAAGTATTTTTCCAACTGTTTCCTTTCAACTTTATTTGTTTTAAAAAATGTTTCATAATTGTTTTCATTCCAGAGTTTGTCTTGGCAGGTAGACTCCTAAGTATTTTATATTATCTGTAGTTATTTTAAATAGAATTTCTCTTTCTGTCTCTTTCTGCTTGAATTTGTTGGTAATATAAAAATGCTGATGATTTATGTGGGTTTATTTTATGTTCTGCAACTTTGCTGAAGTTGTTAATTATTTCTTCTAATTTTTAGTTGATTTTCTGGAATTCCCTTAGTATACCATCATATTGTCTGCAAAGAGAGAGAGTTTTGTTTCCTTGTTGCGTATTCTAATGGCATAAATTTCTTTTGTCTTATTGCTATAGCTAGCATTTCTAGTACAATAATGAATAATAGCTGTGATAATGGGCATGTATGATTCACCCCTGATTTTATTGGGAAGGAATCTATCATCTCCATTAAAGATAGTGCTTGTGGATGATTTTAGATAGATACTACTTATCATTTTAAGGAAAGCTCTATTATTGTGCTTCATAATATTGTTTATAGAAGTGAGTGTTCTATTTTGTCAAAAGTTTTTTCTATGTCTATTGAGAATATGATTTTTTATTGTCTTTTGTTATTAATATGGTCAATTATGCTGATAAATATTAAATCAGACTTACTTTATTGCTATAAATTCCACTTGATCATAGTATATGATATTTGGATATATTACTGTAATCTCCTTGCTAATATTTTATTTAAATTTTTTGCATGAATATTCATTAAATAAATTGGCCTATATTTTTCTTTCTCTGATTTTGCTCTCCTTGATTTAGGTATCAGCACCATATTTGTTTCATAAAAGACACTTGGTAGAACTCCTTCTTTGCCTATTTCTTCAAATGGTTTATGCAGCATTGGAATTAGTTGTTCTTTAAATGTTTGGTTGAATTTGCTTCTGAATCAGTCTGGTCCTGGGGACTTTTTCTTAGGTAGCTCATTGATGACTTGTTCAATATCTTTGTGTAAGATTGGGTTATTTAAGTATTCTATTTCCTTTTCTGTTAATCTGGGTGATTTTATTTGTAAATATTCCCCCATTTCACCTAGATTGTCAGATTTATTGCCATATTATTAAGCAAAATAGTTCCTAATAATTGATTTGATTACCACATTTACTTTTGCTTCATTGACTACACTAATGCTTTTAACTGTACAACAAAATGTGGCAAATCCTCAAAGAGATGGGAATACCAGATCATCTTGTCTCCTGAGGAATCTGTATGTGGGCTAAGAAGCAACAGTTAGAATTGAAAATGGAACAACTGATCAATCTAAGAATGGAAAAGGAGGCTTCTGGGAGCCAAGATGGCAGAGTAAGCAGTAAATTGCTGTAACTCTCCCATGCTCACCTCCTAATAACCTTAAAATAATGTTGCCAAACAAATCCTAGAACAGCAGAACCAGCAAAAATATGGGGTGAAATAGCCTTTTAGCCCAAGAAACTTGGAAGATCTGCAAGAAAGGTCATCTCACACATGTAAAAGGGGAGTGCAGGGCAGGATAGGAAGGGTCTCAGCAACCAGCATCAAGCCCCACCTCAACAAGCAAGGAGGAGATCCTGAGCCCCAATGGAATGGAACAGGCAAATGCCAACTCCAGGACTCACCACATGCCTTAGCATAGCCAGGGGAACTGGCAGACTCCGGCTTCAAGAACCACTTAATTATAATTCAAGAACCAGGTAAACAGACATCCTCCAGTGGCCAAACCTTCTACCTGCTTCAGCACAGTCCTAGGCCAATAGTGGCCAGACTTCCACATGTAGCCCTGGGGGAAATGCAGAAACATGCCACCAGGCCTCAGGACAAACTAGACACCACCACCAGGACCCCAGCTCAGCACCAGGTAAGCAGCCAGATTACTACAGCCTCCAGCTATGCCAGTCACCCCCTCAGCACAGCTGCAGACATAAAAGTCCTCCATGGGCCTCAGGGCAACATCAGCACAGTATCAGTTAAACTGCTAGGACCTGAAGCCACTGGCACAAGAAGCCTGAAGCAGTGCTCCTCCCACCCTGAGAACAGAGCTCAAATTTTAAACAAAAGGAAAAAGGACCAAAAAAAGGTGAGCAAAAAACAACAACAACAAGAAAAAAAGAATCAAAGAATCTGACCATAGAAAGATATTATGGTGATGTGGAAGACCAAGACACAAACTCAGAAGAGGATAACAATGTCAAAACAACTATCTGCAAAACCCCAAAGAAAAATGGGAAGTGGTCTCAAGCACAGAAAGAACTCATGGAAGAATTAGAAAAGGATTTTAAAATCACATAAGAGAGGTAGAATAAAAATTGGGAAAAGAAATGAAAGTGATGCAAAAGAATTATGAAAAAAGAGTCAATAGCTTGGGAAACTGCTTAAAAAGTAGAATGTGCCTGATGGAAAAGAAGATAGAAAAATCCACTGAAGAAAACAACTCCTTAAAGAGTACAGTTGGTCAAATGGAAAAGAAATTACAAAAGCTAAATGAAGAAAACAACACCTCAAAAGTTAGAATTGTGCAAATGGAAGCTGATGACTCTATGAGACGTCAAGAATCAATCAAACAAATTCAAAAGAATGAAAAAATAGAAGAAAATGTAAAATAACTCATGGGAAAAACAACTGGCCTGGAAAATAGATAAGGAAAGACAACATCAAAATCATTGGACTACCTGAAAGCCATAATCAAAAGGAAGACCTGGACGGCATCTTTCAAGAAATTATCAAGGAAAATTGCCCTAATGTCCTGGAAGAACAGGGCAAAATAGGCATTGAAAAAATACACTAATCACATCAGGAAATAAATCCCAAAATAAAATCTCTAAGGAACATTATAGCCAAATTTCAGAGTTAGGAAGTTGAGGAAAAAAGTACTACAAGTGGCCAGAAAGAAATAATTCAAGTATCAAGGAGTCATAATCAGTATTACACAGGACTTGGCTGCTACAACGTTAAAGGATCAGAGGTCACAGAATACGATACTGCAGAAGGCCAAGGAGCTAGGACTACCACCAAGAATCACTTACCTGGCAAAAAAAAATAATACATCAAGATAAAAAGATGGTCATTCAATGAAATAAAAAGATTTCAAGTTTTCAAAAAGAGAAGACCAGAACTAAACCAAAAATTTGACCTCCAATGTCAAGATCCAAGAGAAGCATAAACAGGTAAAAAAGGGAAAAACAAAACATAAGGGATTAAACAGAGCTAAACTATTTACATCATTACATGGGAAGATGATGCATAATTTTTAAAAATTGTATCACTAATAGTACAGCTAGAAGGAATATACAGCAACAGAGGGTATGGGTGTAAGATGAATTTGAGGGAATGATATAAAAAATCAGTCATTGAGAAAGAGTAGTACAATGAGTGCAGAAGAAAGGGAGAAGTAGAATGGGGTAAATTTTTTCATATGAAGAGGCAAGAAAGACCTGTTACTCTGGAGGGGAATATGGCAGGGTAGGTGATGAGCATCACTTGAACCTTATTCTTAGTATTGACTCAAAGAAAGAATAATATACACAGACCCCAGAGCCAAGATGGCCACATGAAAACAGCGTCTTGCCGGAGCTCTCTCACAAGTTCTGTTGGATTCCTATAAAAAAGTGAATCTGAGCAGATTTGAGAGAGTTAGAAATTGCGAGCACTCTGACTGGGGCAAATTTCCCAGCCGGGAGAATCTGAAAGGCTGAAGGAACGATTCTG
>CM053622.1:385369316-385386732 GCA_028646595.1 Phalanger gymnotis
AACCTTCTCTGATGTCTTTGCTCTTTGTGGGTTGAGAGGTCTAGTACATGCCACAGCTGGGTATTTCGGGATGCCAGGGCACTTTCCGCTCGTCTCCTGGTCTGGTAGGTCCGCGTCTGGTCTGTTCGCGCCATGCGCGCTGCGCTCAGCTCCGCTCCCCTCGGCTGGGGGCTGGGAGTTCCGTGTGGGACCGACCTTACCCAGGGACCATCCAGGCTGTCCTGCGGTGGAGCCCTGCTTCCCTCTGCCACTTTGTGGGTTCTGCAGCTCTAAAATTGGTTCAGAGCCATTGTTTTATAGGTTTTTGGAGGAACTTGGTGGGGAGCTCACGCCAGTCACTGCTTCCCAGCCGCCATCTTGGCTCCGCCCGTCTCATTATTGTCATTCTTGAATGAAGTTGTTAATTTTTTCTATGATGTGTTCTTTGGCCCACTCATTCTTTAGGATTAGATTATTTAGTTTACAATTAATTTTTAGTTTATTTTTCCATGGTCCTTTATTACAAATAATTTTTATTGCATCATGATCTGAAAAGGATGCATTGACTATTTATGCTTTTCTGCACTGGATTGTGAGGTTTTTATGCCCTAGTAATGGTCTGTTTTTGAGTATGTGCCATGTACTGCTGAGAAAAAAAGTATATTCCTTTTTTATTCCTATTCAGTTTTCTCCAGAGGCCTATCATATCTGCCTTTTCTAAAATTCTGTTCACCTCCTTAACTTCTTTCTTGTTTATTTTGAGGTTGCTGCATATATGTTAAATAATTACATTGCTTCATTGTCTATGGTGCCTTTTAGCAGAATATAGTGTCCTTCATTATCTCTTTTAATTAGATCTATCTTTGCTTTCACTTTTTCTGAGATTAGGATTGCTTTTTTTTTACTTTAGCTGAAGCACAATTTATTCCACCTCAGCCTTTTACTTTTACCTTGTGTGTGTCCCCCAGTTTCAAATGTGTTTCTTCTAAACAACATATTGTAGGATTATGATTTTTAATCCATTCTGCTATCTGCTTCTGTTTTATGGGAAAGTTCATCCCATTCACATTTATAGCCATGATTACTATCAGTGTCTTTTTCTCCATCCTATTTCTCCCTTGTTTATGCTTTTATTTCTCCCTTCTCCCTTCCCCTCCTCAAAAGTTTTGCTTTTGACCATCGCCTTCCTCAGTTTCCCTTCCCTCTTGATTCTCCTTCCTTATCTTACCTTTTTCCTCTTACTACTTCTTCCGTCCCTTCTGACCATCCCCCCTTCTCTTTCCCCTTTCTCCTCCTGCTGCCTGTAGAACCAGTTTTATTTCTAAACTCATTAGAGTATATTATTCCCTTCTTGAACCAAATCTGATGAGAGGAAAGCTCTGTGAAGTATCCTCTTGATTATTTGATTGCCACATTTGAAATGTAATTTAGTTTTAGTAATAGTCATTTTTATTATATTGACATGGCCTAGCCATGGGCACTGAATATTCCTCCAACTACTTAGGTTGTTTTTTTAATTCTTTAAGGAATACTTTGTAATTGGATCTGCACAAGTCTTTTTTGTGCTTTTAAAGGTTGATCTCCAGATATTTTATTCAGTTTTTAGTTATTTGTATTGTGATTTTCCTTCCTATCATTGCTTGTACTATTTTGTTATTATTATGTAGAAATGCTATTGATTTTTAAGGATTTATTTTGTTGCTTGCAAGTTTACTGAAGCTATTAATTGCCTCAATAGTATCTTTGTTGATTCCCCATGATTTTCCAAGTAAATAGTTATATCGTCAGCTAACAGGTGTAATTTTATCTCCTCCTTATCTATCTTTATTCCTTTAATTCTTTTCTCTTGTCTTACTGCTATTGCTAACATTTCCAATACTATCCCAAAAATACTGTGTTACTTTTGTATGTATTAGAAAAGACTCTAGTATATCCCCATTCCACATGATGCTTGCTCTTGTTTTAGATAGATGCTTTTTATGGTATTAAAAAAACATCTCTCCATATGTATACTTTTTATGGGTTTTGTCATAAAAGAATGCTATACTTTGTCAAAGGCTTTTTCTGTATCTCTTGGGAGGATCATATGATTTGCAATGTTTGGGGTTTTCATAAGATTAATTATGTTGATCATTTTCCTAAGATTGAGCCATCCTCACATCCCTGCTGTAAATTCTTCTTGATAATAATGAATGATTTCTTGTATAAATTGCTGTAATTTTTTTGATGTGCTTTTGTATGAAATTTTTGTGTCAATGTTTATTAATGATATTGACCTGTATTTTTCTTCTGTATTTAATATTTCCCTGGTTTAAGTATTAGGACTATGTTTATCTCATAAATGAATTTTGGTGGAGTTCTTTCTCATCTTTGAGAATAAGTCATGAAATATAGGTATTAACTGTCCTGTTCTTTAAAAGTCTGAAAAAATTCCTTTGTGAATCCATCAGATCCAAGGTGTGTGTATGTGTGTGTGTACACGCGTGTGTGTGTGTGTTTTGGGGGGGGGGCTTTGTAGTCTTTTTAAAGCAAGATTTATTTCCTTTCCTGAGATTAGATTACTTAAGATCTGCTGATAATATAGGTAATTTATATTCCTCTATTTCTTTCATGTTATCAGTTTTATTTGCAAATAAATGAGCATAACATGCATTGATTTTCCTCTTTATTTCTTCTGGTTTTGTTGTGATTTTACCTTGCTCAGTTGCTATTTTGTTGATTTTATTTTTTGCCCTTGTCCTTTTAAGCAGAGTAGCTAAAGGTTTAACAATTTTGTACTTTTTACAGAACCAGCTTTTAGTTTTATTTATCATTTCTATGTTTCTTTTTTGTTTATTTCCAGTTTATTTAGCATTTCCTCTCACTCCACCATCTTCACTCAAGTTGATTTTTCTATGGAGTAGATCTGACCAGGTCAGACCAGCCGCCTGCTCAGTGAGCTTCAATGGCTCCCCATTACCTCCAAGATTAAATATAAACTATGTTTGGCAGTCAACTCTTCATAAATTGGTTGCTTCTTACCTTTCCAGTCTTCTCATACTTCACTCTTTTCTATTCACTCTTCATTATAACAACACTGGCCTACTTTCAGTTCCTCAAAAATGATACTTCATATCCTTTCTTTTTTCCTCTTGGCTTACCTGACTGCCTTCAAATTCTAGTACTCACAATTGCTAATTCTTTTTCTTCTCCAATTTTGGGATTGTTCAGTTGTCCAGTCATGTCCAGCTCTTCGTGACCCCATTGGAGCATAGAATGCCAAGCCCTTCTATCCTCCACTATCTCTTAAAGTCTTTTGAAGCTCATGTTCATTGCTTCCAAGACACTATCCAATCCACCTTTTCTGTCTCCTCCTTTTGCCTTCAATATTTCCAAAAATCAAGGTCTTTTCCAGTGAGTTCTGTCTTATTATGTGGCCAAACTGTGTAAGCTTCACTTTTAGTAACCTTCCCATGAATATTCTGGATTAATTTTTTGAAGCATTGACTAATTTGATCTCCTTGATGTCTGAGGGATTCTCGAAAGTTTTCTCCAGCACCACAATTAGAAATCATTGATTCTGTACCACTCAGCTTTCCTTATAGTTCAACTCTCACAGCCATACGCTGCTAATGGAAAAACCATAGCTTTGACTATATGGATCTTTGTTGGTAATGTGATGTCTCTGCATTTTAGTATGCTGTCCAGATTTGCCACAGCTTTCTTTCTGAGGAGTAAGCATCTTTTAACTTCATGGTTGAAGTTGCCATCTACAGTAATTTTTGAGCTTAAGAATATAAAATCTGACAGTGCTTCCATTTCTTACCCCTCTGTTTGCCAGGAAGTGATGGGACCAGTTCCATCATCTTTCTATATAACAAGCACACACACACACACACCCATATACACACACATATACACTCACACTCACACACATACTCAAACATATGCATGCACATAAATACAATTATGTATGTATGTATGCATGCTTACATATTTATTTGTTTACCTGTTATCTTACAATAAAACAGAAGTTCCTTGAATGCAGTTATAACAAGGATCTTTTCAGTAGGTTCACATCATAATACTGTTGTTCATCTACAAAAGCAGTTATTTTTTCCATCTGAGTGATAAATGGTCTGTAGATGATTAAATATAAAAGAAAAATAATACATTAATGAATATATCTATCTGAACACCATCAGAAAAGATGAGTAGACTGAAATGGTTATGATGATGATGATCACATTAACAACAATTAACATAAGATTTGCAAAGTATTTTACATGTATAAACTGGATTTTAGCCAACCATAGAGCATCAAGGAATTCACAATCTTTTTCACTTTGTTTTTCTATTAATATTGAATAGTACGGCAATGGTAATTTTTAGAAGCCCAAAGATAAAAACAGTTGACATAACTTTTAGAATATTGGAATCAATAATGAGGGATGTATCTAGAATACATGGGTAGTTCACAGTTGTTCCACTTACATTAAACATATCAATTGAACTATTAATTAAAGTAAAAGGATAATAATAAAAGTAAAATAATAATAGTCTTTTCTTCAATTTGATAACATTTCGTCCTTGTCCCTCAAAAAGTAATTCGTAAATTCTTCATATAATAGTCAAGATATCACTTTAAATTAAAGACTTGATTTATACTAAGGTCAATCATTACGTTGATTCTCTTTTGTTATTGGAGTGTGAATTCAGTGATTATTCCTAAAATTAGGATGAAAACAAGCTAGAAATAGACAAATTTAATGTGTGACATTTTAAAGCATTTTCATTGATAAGTGATTTTCTGGCTTTAGTTTCCACATGTGCATATATTTCTTAATATTTCTATTTTGGGAAAAGGAAGAATAAGAGACGTTCGAAATGTAACATCATACACTTTGTTGCCTTGAGTCAGTCCAAATAAATTCTTCTCCCAATAGTGTAACAAGTCTATTTGTCACTGAGTAGTAAAAAAAAAAACCCAAGCCATGAGAACATTAGTTTTCTTGGAGAAAAACTATTTGTTCCTTTTCAGAAGACCCTCTGGGAGAAAGCTAGGAAGAAAGTCTAGGCAAGTATCAGATTATGTGTTAAAAATTGTTTCATTCATGTGTTCATTTTTGCCAACAGTCACTGTGTCTCAGGAACAGGATTTAACAAATGCCAGTACCTATCAATGGATACAGAAGTAGATGAAGAAAAAACTTTGTCTCCTCAAGCAGGCAAAATAAATAGCTATCCTAAGAAAGAAAGCAGACAAAAAGGAAATATTGATGAAATTGAATCAGCTGTGGTAAGTAAATTTACTATTTAGAATGTCACTTTATTTAGCCTCAAGATTTCATCTATTTAAGAAAAATGACACTAATATTCATGTTTTGTCTTCTTCCGTGGAACTCAATTTATTGCAGATTGTCCATAGTTGAAGCAATAGGTAAATTACAATATTAAATAAAATTGAAGTGCTAAATAAAAATTCAAGGGCCAAAGGGAAAAAGCATGAAAATGATTGTTTTAAGATTATCCATTGGAGTATTTGAGTATTAAAAATGGTGCTTAAAAAGGATCATAAATTTCCTTCTAAATTAACAATGCTGCTTTTATCGACCAAACTTGGAACACTTGAGTGCTAGAAGTTCTATTGTTGTTGTTGTTGTTTTTTTTTTGACCTAAATTTGTGATTTAATCAGTTCGGGGAATTACCAGTTCAGAAACTTACCAAATCAAATTGGCAACTCTAACTTGTAGTCTAGAATTCTCTGGAGATAAAACTCTCTGTTCACTTGGAATAATATGAATTTTAAAATCTTACATGTCCTTTTCAGAGAGCTTATAGCCTTGTATTAAGCATGGTATTATAACATAGAAGAAATTTTGGATTGGGAGATTCAAGTTGTTGAGCCCAACTTCTTGCCTGTTTCATAATATTACATAGGTGTCTCTTGGGAAAACTAGAATTGACAGTTCATGAACAGGATGTAAAGAAGTCGTCATATCATCCTAAGCATGACATTGGCCCTAGTCTTTTGGAATTCACTATTCATAAAAGTGTGGCACAGAGTAGTACATCCAGTTATTTTTGACCATACAGCTCTCAATACACCTGAAGACACCATTAGAAATTGAATGAAAGAGTGAATAAAAAAGCATTTAATAAGCGTTTACTATGTATCAAGCACTGTTCAAATAGAAAAGGTGAAATAATCCCTGCTTTCAAATCCAGTACAAAACAGAGTTCTATAGAACAAATTGAAATACTTAATTGAATGATTAATTCTGAAAGATTGGCCACTAAACCAAGAAGAGCCCCCCACTCAGGGAATTTTGGAGGGAGTGAACCCAGCCTCTAAACCTTTTTAACTTGCAGTTAAGTGAGCCAGGACCCTTCCATCACGGGTACTTTGATGCACCCATTCTCAGTTACCTGTTAATCTATAAATAGGAAAAACTGTCTTGTCAGAGGAAAAAAAATGATACCTGTCTTCTTCCTTTCAAACAAACACCCATAATGTTTCTCTCAATGACACATTTCTCATTACAAATCCCTTTATTAGAAGAAAATTCTGAAATAGATTTTGTGATATTTTCCTGTAGCAGTAACAGCAAACACTAATGTAACAATACACAACCTGCTCCTGGCCCCATGGAGCTGGGATGCTCACCTTTGCTTCATATTAAGGGGCTGCTCTCAGCACTGGACACAAGGATATAGCTGAGGTTTAGTCTTGGAGAAGGTAGGCCTTTTCCTCCTATACTCTGTAGCTGAGAGCTCTTCACCCTAGAGTCCCATGAAGAATCACTTTTAAAACAGGTGTGGATGATGTAGGGGGCCTGTTTCAAAAGGAGGTACATAGATATTTTATGTACTTCTTTTTGGGGCAAGACATTTGCTTTCTCCACATTTTCTAAGGTTATTGACCAAAAGAAAAAGAATCTTACATAGCAGCAATAACTTATAACTATTAAAATATGAGATTTGGTAAGATTTATTTATTGGAATTTTACCTCTCCTACACTCTCTGCATTATCTGAACAACTCCCACAAGGTCCATATCTTCAGACAAGCCAGGCTAAGGCTTGGAGCTTTTCCTTTTTTCTATGGTCATCTTCTCTGAGAAAGGTATAGTTACAGAACACTCTCATTTCTGATAAGCTGTAACTGAAGAGCACAAGAACTCCTGACCCCTTAAACCTGTAAGACTGTCTCCAAAACTGAAAATATCTTAGAATCACTATTCAGTCACTTATGCTTAGGAGAGAACACATCCGAAGAGGCAGCTAAGACTTTCGGATCTAGTTTCAGGCTCACCTTACTTTGCACATGTGCTGGCTATCATCTAGGACTAGTTATCCTTTTCTGCAAGGATTGGGGCATACGCTCAAAACTTTCTGATTCGTGGATCAAAAAATGCAGCCCCTTCGCCTCAACTGCACAAAGACAAGGAGAAAGAGAGGTCTGACAGGCACGGTCACTCCCATTGATATCAACTGAGTATTCAGTTTTTCTTTTCTTTAGGACAAATGCTCTGAAGAGGCCTTTTCTCTTTGCTGCGTCCACCAAGGAACCAACCAGGGTTTGTTGTATTATCCTAAAGAAACATTTCTTTCAGCACTGAGCCAGCATACCTGGCCCACTGAAAATGCTGAGAACAAATGTGTCACTGGAAGGAGCCCAGTTCCAGTCCTTCTCCATTGAATACACTCTATCCAGAGCTAATGGAAAGTAGAAAGGGTAGTTCCCCTGATTACTGTCATTACACCTGAATGAACAACATTCAAGCAGGGCCTTCACCTCTCCAGCCAAAGAATAAACATAATAAAAACAATGATAATAGAAATAGGGAGAATTGCAGAAGAATGTGACTGCCTCAGTAAGAAGGAGCAGTACATTAATTTTAGAGTCATGAAAGCTCATGGTTTTTAGTGATGCAAAAATCTCTGAAAAACAATGATGTTACAATATTGTCCCTCTTAGAGTCATGAGTTTACTTTTAAAAGACCCATTCAGAACATTGTATTTTTTCCTGTTTTGCAACACAGCTCTCTCATATCTTCCATTGTCGTCCTTGAACTACATTCTTTGTATCTACATGAGGTTTTTTACCACTGGATGTTCCACTTAGGAACTCTGATGTAGTATTTATGATCTTTCATAAACCAAGCCCTCTAAGTAGTCCTAAGAATAAGAATTAGAATTCCTAGACTATCCAGCAACAATAAACCTAATTTAGTATCCATCAATGAGACATTTTGCTAAATATGTATACTTTTTTCATTGCAAGCAGACTATATCATAACCTACAATTACCAGTTAAAGTCATAAAGATTTACAAAATTTATAGAAAACTAACAGTTCTCCCAGCTGACAAGGATTTATTCAAAATGCATTCAGAAACTAGTAGTAAGAAGGTTTGATTGATTAAACTGATGTAGCAGTCAGTCTCTATTTCTTTTGATCTTGATGCTTTGTAGCCCTTATTCCTGAAGATTGTTATTTCCTCCTTTTTCTCAGGTTGAAAAGATGGACTTAGAAAATATAAATATGGACACTCCAATAAAAATGGAATTCCACCTTTCCAGCCTTGGCAATAAGTTACACATTCTAGAATTCATGCCTGCTATTGAATCACTCAATAACCACATTCAATACATCATCTCCCAGGGTAATGACAATGGCATCTTCCAAATCGACCAACAGAATGGGCTAAGCTACTTGCACATGGCCAAGAAAAAATCTGTGCCTGGAACTTACACACTGGAAATTACTAACCTTCCTCTGTATAAGCAGAAAGAACTTAAGAAACTGGAAGACAGTAATGAAGACAACTACCTCCTAGGGGAGCTTGGTGAAACTCTCAAAATGAGACTGCATATTCAACACTACTAACTCCTTTATAGACTTGGTTCAGTATTCAAATCACTGAATAATCACTAAATAGTTTACCTATTTAATCCACTTGAGCATATCTAGTCTTCCCAAACTATAAGGAGTCAGCAACTTAAGGAACCCTGGTTTGTTTTTTTTTAAATATAACTTCACTTTAAAATACATTTAAAAAAAAACAACCTAAAGGTCCAAGAGACCACCATATGGCACTAAATGCACAAAAATGTGAACTTTTTTTTCTTGTTAGCAGTCTGTAACAAGTTAAGTATTTTGCTATAGTTCATAATTTTAAAAAATATAGATATTTATTTTAATACAGTAATATATGGAGAAATGAACAGACTTAACAAGAAGGAAAACTCCTTTATTTTTCTTTAGATTTATAAATTTGAACTATTTCATTTTAGAGGTGATTTTTTAAAAAATCCAGTAGATTCAAGAGATGTTTCCTTTTTCCCTCAGTCATCCAACCTGTCTTAAAGAGAACCTTGCAGAGCTGAATGAAAATTATAATAATTTTTTAAAATGAGAATTACATAAATCTCTGTAAAGGAGGATCTAAGTCAGAACAGCTCACTGTGTGTGTGTTCTATATCACCAGACACATTAATAGTAGATGAAGCACAACCCCTGTAGCAAAATATCTTGACTACTTGTAATACCATTAGCATTGCAGACCAAATTGTACTGTTTCATTCTCATAACCCACGTGTGCTACCCATAACACCTCATTCTTAAAAAGGGTGCCTACATATTTGTGTTACTGTAGGCAGCTGAAATGTCATTCTTTTGAAAGGAACTCCTAAAGTTTCCCAGGGTTTTGGTGCTGGCTTAGATTAATGGTGCATTTACTATGATCAAGCTATTTCAGGATTGCCATATGTGCAAACTAATCATGCAGTGCAGCCAAAGGAAAAGTGTGTTTTTTGAATTTTTTTTAGAACTTTCATTAATGCTGTAGTTATACACCGTATGCTTTATTTTGTCTTAGTCTATTGTGTATGAAAGGTGCTTGTACAGTTAATTGATGTTTAGTTTGCTTTAGTCTTTTTAAATAAAAGCTGTATTATTATGTGCGAATAAGGTTTTAGTCCCAAAAGTGCTTTTTTTGTTGACAGCTATTATCTTTAAGGACACATAACCAAACCTCATATGTAAAACAGAGCACATACATACTCCAGGTTTGTTTCTTTCTTGTATCTGTGCTGAGTGAAGATTAGTAACCAATTATATCCAGTGTTTTTTTTGTGGGAAAAGAAACATTCTAAATTTATAATCAAGTGTTTGTGAGAAAAGATTTTTGGTTTTTGTGCTTGTTTGTTTTTAAAGATCTGTATCAAATATGGAAACACTTTTCTTGCATTAAAAGCTTATTTTGGAGTAGATTTTCTGGAATCACCTTATTTAAGAGTATGGAACCCTTCTTATACAGAGATATTCTCACAAATGATATTTGGCATTTGTAAAACATACGATTTACTCTCACACAGATTCATCTTCAATGGAGCATTATCATCAAGATGCAACTTTCAATCAGGAAGCAGCCACGATGTGTAGTAGATAGAGTACTGGGCTCAAAGTCTGAAAGATCTGGGCTCATATCCTCCCTCTGACACATACTGGCTATGTGATCCTGGGCAAGTAACAACTTTCTAGTTCTTTTGGGCAACTCTACTAAGACTCTAAATTTCAAAGTTGGTAGGGGAGGTTTCCTTACCAGAAATTCCTTTTGCCAATGAAATCATAATTTAAATCCATTTTTAAAAATTCAGAGGTAGCCATTTCCCAGCAGCCTGATAACTTCCTTAAATGTGTATTTTTGCAAGAATTTTAAACTTTATTAAGATTTGACTAAAGCACTAGTGTATAATATTCATCATCAGGGCAGTTAGGTGGCATAGTAAGTAGAGAACCAATCCTGGAGTCGGGACCTGAGTTCAAATCCAGCCTCAGATACTTGACACACTTACTAGCTGTGTGACCTTGGGCAAGTCACTTAACCTCAATTGCCCTGCCTTCCCCCCTCCAAAAAAATTTAAAAAATAATATTCATCATGTTAAAATTATATCATAAGATCATAGGTTTAGAGCTATCAAGGACTTTAGAAGCCACGGAGTTCAACCCTCTCATTTTACAGATGAGGAAACTGAGATCACACAGGTTTTGACAAAAGATTTAAAACAAAGTCTTCCATCAAGCCTATTTCCATATCTTCTGTGCCATGTTACCTCATCCCATCAGTGAACTAGAGACAGAATCCTTCTGGGGAAGCTGTCCTATTATAGCCACTGTCAGAATCTTTAGGATATTATTTAATGATGGCAATTCCCCTCAGTCTTGCTGTACTCTTTCTAAATCAATAATAACAACTAAGAAACTCCCAGAGCAAAATCTTACCTAAACTAACAGCAAATATCTTCTGTCCAGCAAAACTATTTTCCCCTTAATAAAAAAAGTATGTGTGCACACACACACATAAAAATGTGTAATGTATACATATATACAATATATAATGTGTATATATGTGTGTGTATATGATATGCCTAATAGTGTTTTATATGACACGTATGGAGCTTTAAAAGTTACATATTAAATTTATACTTGTAAATTAGGCTCTATTTAGTGGAGATTCACAGTGTCATGTACAATCCTCTCCTGCTCTACAGTGTCTATGGAAATGCTCATTTGATTTAAGGGTTTATTAAATTTGGAATAAAAATAAAATTTAAAACGCCTGTCTGCAATGCTCTGAAATGCATCTTAAAATTAGATACAAGCTTTAGGGAATCATGCTTAAATAAGGAAATTGGAAAACAGAGAAATATTATGATTGATCTCCACTAATCTTTCCCAAGTAGAAATTGGCTTCGGTGAGTAATTAAAGTGTTTGCCTCTGGGTGTTCTCTCAAACTTGATTGTGTATTGAATTTCATCTGGCACTGTTGCATTTTGAATATTGTAATATGGAATTGTCTGAAGCCAAATTTGACTTTAGCTTTGAAATTTTAACAAGTGAAAACTCCTACTAAGCTTTAGTCTTCTTTTGAAGAAGCCTGAAAATTCACAACACAGAGGAGAAAAGCTTTATATATTCTATATCACAATGAAAAATTACTATTTTGAGACATTCTTTTCAATAGAATTTGGGCTCTGTTCTGAAAATAAGTAGTGCCACTAGATCTTATGGTCTCTAACATGTCCAGGATAAATTGATGTCTGATAAAATTGATTGCTAATGATGTTTTCCTTCCTGTTTTATCATTCCTGTTAACAGCTTCTGAGATGAAATCTGATTTTAGATGTGTTCAATCCAGTGACTAGTATTCAATCCTTTTGGAGGTAGATTTATTTTTTACAACCTAGACTGTTTATGTCTTTGTATTCCACTACACAACTAAAGCAGTTAAAATTTAATTGGGCGTGTACATATCCAGATTTCAATAAGCCGTTGAAGCCAATTCTCTTTTGTTTTTTTTTTGTTTTTTTTTACTATTGCCAGGATGATGACCTAGTTGGAGGTTCCATGAGTCTTGAAAGTCATGAGATGCCACAAAAACTTGCCTACTAGGAACATTAGCCAAAGGAAATATTTGTATTGTTAGTATATAGGTAGGCATTCTAAAGATGGCTTCAAATGGTCACCCTTGGACTTTTGAGTCCATGAAGACGTCAGCTTTCATTTTTCCTACATGCTATGTTGTTTACGAAATGAAATCAATTACTCTAGCTATAAACTGATGAAAGTCAGTATAATATTGGGTTTAAGAAGCTTGGAAAAAATCTCACGTGGTCATCTTTTGTTAATTCATTTTTCAAATTTACAATAACTTCATAAAAGTACAATTGTGAGAGCTGGAAGGAAACTTAGAACTCTAATCCAATCCAGTCACTTTATAAGTAAAGAAATTGAGACACCAAGAGAAAATTACTTTCCTAAGACCACACAGGAGATAAAACTGAATTCAGAATTGTAATCTTCTGACTCCCTTCTTACAGATCATCTAGTCAAATACTTTCATTTTATGGGTAAAAAAAAAAAAAACAAAAAACTTAGGCCCAGAGAATTTAAATGAATTGCTGAATTGCCCAAGGTCACACAGTATTTGAATCCAGGTCTTCTACCCAATGCGCTTTCTATTATGCTGCTTCCAGTGATCTCCATTTCCTGCTTTAACTTTCTAAGATTCTGAGAACTCAATACATATTAACTAAAAAACACACTTGCTTGTTGCCTAAGATCATGTGAGTCACCAATGCTCTGGTGACCTGCTGACCAGAAATGTTTACAAGTGGAGAGGGGGATGGAGTGAGGGTGGGGGGTGAAGGAATAGCTTTTCCAGAGAAGCTAAGTGCCATTGTGTCATTGCATATTCTTTCTATATTAGGTTAAAGTAACATTGTTAAATGTTCAAATCTCCTGCCTTCAGGAAAAGAGGAGAAAAGTATTGTATCTCAGGGGGCCTACTGTCTGGTTTCCTGCCTCCCTCAGGAAGAGAAGAAACACCATTCCATTGAACACCAGACAATCAACATCAAATACCTACTCACAGTCTAATGGGGGGGGGATATAACATGTAAACAACTATGTGCAAACAAGCTATCTACAGGATTAAAGGAAAATAACAGAGGGAAGGAAGTAGAATTAAGAGAGATTGGGAAAGGCTTCCTATAGATGGCCGGATTTTATCTGGGAAGGCAAGAGACAGAGATGAGGAGGGAGAGCATTCCATTCATGGGGGACAGCCAGGGAAAATGCTGCAGAGTTGAGAGTTGTGCTTTGTTTGAGGAATGGCAAGGCTACTAGTATGACCAGATATAAGAGTTGGTGGGTGTGGGGGGAAATGAGTAAGACTAGAATGGGATGGGAGAGGAGTTAGGTTATGGAAGGCTTTGATTACCAGAGGATTTTATATATGATCCTGAGGGTGAAAGGGAGCCACCTGAGTTTAAAGATTATGGGGGACAGGAGTTGTCATGTGGTTAGACCTATATTTTAGGAAAATCACTCTTGACAGCTAGGGGAATAGGGAGTGAAGACAGATTTGAGGCAGGCAGATGAACCAGCAGACTATTATTATAGTCTAGTTGTGATGAGATGAGAACCTAAATTAGGGTAGTGATAGTAACCAACAAGAGAAAAGGATTAATACAAGAAATATTAAAAGCCTTGGCAACAGATTGGATATGGGGGTAGGGGAAGGAAAGGAGAGGATGACCCCTAAGTTGCAATTCTGGGGTGCTGGGAGAATGGAGGTATCCTTAAAAGTAATAGGGAAGCTTAGAAGGGGAAACGATTTGGGGGGGGAAAAGGAGTTCAGTTTTGAACATGCTGAATTTAAAATGTTTACAGAACATTTCAGTGTCCAATAGGCAACTGAAGATGTGAGACTGGAGGTCAGCAGTGATATAGGACTAGATAGGCAGATTTGAGAATTATTAACATAGAGGTATGAACAGGGATCTCTTAATTACCAAATCTAATGGTCTTTTCTCAATCTTCCTCTCTGTAGGCTTTGACACTATCCATCACCTTTTCCTTCCTGTTCTCCTTGAGTTTTGGGGATACTACTCTCTCCTGGTTTTTCTGTTATTTATCTGGCTGCTCCTTTTCAATCTCCTTTGCTGGAGCCTTATCCAGTTCACACCTTGGCATCCCATAGGTCTCTCTCCTGGGCCCTTTTCTCTTCTCCCTCTATACTATTTTGCTTGGTAATTTCATCAGCTCCCTCAGATTCAATTATCTCTATGTTAATAATTCTCAAATCTACTTCCCCTGTTGCCAAGGCTTTAGTATTTCTTATATTAATTCTCTTCTTTTGTTGAATGAAGACAAAAGTCAGATTGTTGAGAGTGAGAGGAAAGTAGAGGCACATATAGCAGGCAGCCTCTTAAGGAGTTTAGGACCAAAAGGTAAAAGAAATACGAAATTATAGCAGAGATGGATGGAACAAGTGAAGGTTTGTTGAGGGTGGGCAACTTTGTAGTCAGAATAGAAAAACAGACTTCATCCAGGGATGAGGAAAAAGGCCATTCCCTCAAGCCTTGGGGCAAGGTGAGTAATTTCATCTCTCAGCACTTTTCTTCTGACCACAATGGCTTCATGGCCAAAGAAGACTCCCACTTTTGGCAAAATCCATATGTACAGTGAAAACCAACCTAAATTCATTCCACTGATTAATATACTCACCCCTGATCTTAACCTCTCCATCTCAGTGATTCTGGGTTCCTAGCTGCTACTTTTCAAATCCATTCTCTGTTCTTCACCAACAAATCCTTTAGTTTCATTCTCCTCAACCCAACCCCTCTTCCTCAACTCCCATCCCTTCCACTGTGCTCTTTGACACAACCATTCCTTTAGTAACAAACTTGCTTTCATCTTAATTTTTTTCCTTTCTCTCAGTAGTGCCTAGTCTCTCATAATGACAGTTTTCCTAGCCTGCCTTTCCAGCACTGCATCCATTTTTGCCAATTTCTCCCTCTTATCACTATCGCTTGGTAACTTCTTCCTTGAAGTTCATTCAAATAATGTTGTTGATGATGACAGCTAGCATTTATCTAACACTATTTCTATAGTATTGTGTACTGTACTAAGCACTAAACACCACCACCCAGCAATGTAGCTGTTATTATTAGCCTCATTTTTGAGCACTGGAAACTGAGGCAACTGAGTTCCAGAACGAAAAACTGCACAATTAGTAAATGTCCAAGGCCATACTTGAACTAAGATTTTACTGACATCAGGTCCAGTGCTCTATCCACTGCTTCACCTACTTGCCCAATTGCTACTACTAAATGAAAATTCAAGTACCTCTTTATTCACTTCCAGGATAGTCCCTTTCTTTCTCCAATGAGTTCAGGGCCTGGTTCGCATTCTTTGTTTCCTCCTCAAATTTTGTGTTCCTATTATGACACTTCAAAAATATGTTGATACTCATTCAAACACCTTTAACTTCACAGTTCTTCAACCTATTCATTTTACACGAGTTACTCCATACCACCTCAGCTACACACAAAGATGATTATAATCATGATCTTGTCATCACTCATAATCATGTTATTTATGTCTTTGTGATCTCTGAAATGCCCTTCTCTGATCACAATTTGTTGTCATTCCCCCTCTCCCTCTGTCATGCAACCCTAGACCCTCTTCTATATTTTAATCATGACCTCAATACCTTGACCCTTAAATTCTTTCCTAGGCTATTGCCTCTATGGAGTTACACTCTTCTCCCTCCCCTGTCCTGACACTTTGACACACCAGTTTGGTTCTACAATGTTCTGTTCTCTGGAGTCTCAAGACCCTTTACTGCATATTGCCAAGCTTCAGCCCTGGAGTACTCCTATCACCCATTGTCTGTGCTCCAATACACATGTTGGGGATAATCATAAAATTATATTTTTGGATTTCTGGAAGCCAATATGGTAGAGTAAGCAGTAAAATACCTGAACTCTCCCATATTCCCCTCCAAAAAACTATAAAATAAGACTCCAAAACTAATTCTGGAACGGCAAAACCAGGAAAAAGATGGCATGAAACAGTCTTCTAGCCCAAAAACTTTTCAAGGTCACCAGGAAAGGTCTGTTTCACTTGGGTAAAAGGGAAGCACAGTCCAGGAAGGAAGTATCCTGGCAAGCCAGCAGTAAGCCCTGCCTCAGGAAGCCAATAGGACACCTTGAGCAAGGCAGGCAAATGCCAACACCAGGACCCTCCATGTACCTCAGCACAGCACCAGATTAACAGGCAGATAGATGCTACTGCACCAGTGCCTCAATGCAGCCCTGGGGAGAACAGGCAGACACCACCACAGTAATCTGCCATGTACCTCAGCAGAGCCCTGGACAAATAGGCACATCCCAGCCTCAGGATACACACACACACGCACATACACACATGCCTCAGCATAGCACCAGGCAAGCTTCCAGACCCCAAGTGCCTCCAGCAGCCACAATCACACCTTAACCCCTCGGTGCAGCACCAAGTGCAAGAGCTCCTGATGGGCCTCGGGGAAGCACCAGCGCAGTAAAAGGCAAACAGCCAAAGACTGTGAGACCCAGCATAAGAAGCTTGAGACAGTGCCTTTCTACCCCAGGAGCAGAACTCAAGTTTAAAAGTAAGGGGAAAGTTGCAAGAGACTTACTAAAGTTGAACTGTTTTGTTTACATTCCTACATGGAAAGATGATGTGTATGATTCATGAGACCTCAATATTTGGGTAGTTGAAGGGAATATGCATGTGTGTATATGTATGTGCATATGTGTATATGTTTATGTATGTGTATGTATATATGTTTATATATGTGTATATATTTGCATGTATATATACAGAGAGAGAGAGAGTGGGCATAGGATGAGCTGAAGATGAGTAAGGGATGAGAGAGGAATATATTGAGAGAGGGAGATAGGAAGAGATAGAATGGGGTACATTATCTCGCATAAAAGTGGCAAGAAAAAGCAGTTCTGTAGGAAGAGAAGAGAAGGCAGGTGAGGGGGAGTGAGTGAATCTTGCCCTCATCAGATTTGACCCGAAGAGGGAATACCATACATACTCAGTTGTGTATCTTACC
>CM053622.1:385387232-385403469 GCA_028646595.1 Phalanger gymnotis
GTGTCTTACCCTACAGGAAAGTAGGGGGAAAGGCAGTAAGAGAGGGAATGATAGTAGGGAGGGCAGATTGGAGGAGAAGGTAGTCAAAAGCAAACACTTTTGAAAAGAGACCGGTTCAAAGGAGAAAATTGAATAGAGGAGTACCGGATAGGATGGAGGGAAATATAGTCTTTCACTGCATGACTATTATGGAAATGTTTCACATAATGATACATGTACAACCTATATTGAATTGCTTGCCTTCTCCAGGAGGGTTGGTGGGGAGGGAAGAATGCAGAGAATTTGGAGCTCAAAGTTCTAAAAACAAATGTTTAAAAATGTTTTTGCATACAACTGGGAAATAAGATATACAGGCATTGGGGTAGAGAAATCTATCTTTCCCTATAAGAAAGAAGGGAGATGGGGGGAGGGGGTGATAGAAGAGAAGATAGACTGAAGAAAGGGGCAATCAGAATACATGCCACCTTGGGGTGGGGGTGGAGGGTAGAGATGGAGAGAAAATTTGTTGAATGTCGAAAATTAAAAATAAATTTAAAGAACTTGGTTATTTAAAAAATAAATAAATTTTAAGAAATGGGAATTAAATTCTTAAATTGATTAAATAACATCATCTTGCACAAACCTGATTCTTATAAACTATATTGTATTTATCTTCAAACCCTTATGGTGATGCCAAAATGCAATTTTCTGCCCACTATACCAATGCTAAATTCTGCATATATGTTTTCAATTCCTGAAATTAATTTAACATTGCTTATTTGATCTGCTGTTTTTCGTATCACTCACATAAATGAGCTGTCTCTTTTCAAATTTGGAATATTGACCTGACCCTACAGCTGGCTTTGTCTCCACTGCACTGTGCTATCCTACCCTACTATATTTGGAGGAAATTCTTCAGGATCCATTTTCCATAGTAGTTCAGCATCAGGCATAAAGAAAAGATTTCCATTTGTGACTTCTTTTGGGCCTTCAAAATAGAATCACATATCTAGAAAGGAACTCTATCTAGTCCTACTTCCTCCTTTTACAGGTAAGAATGCTAAGGTTCAGGGATGTTGTTACTTACCTGAGCTTACACAGTTAGCAATAATCGGATGCAGGATTTGAACCATGTTCTCTAACCCCAGAGTCAGAACTCTGTCTCCTCTACTACACTCCTCAGCCACCCTAAAGGTAGTCACACCATAGTCCTCATTAAAAAGCAAAGATGTTCAACCTGAGATCTTGAATGTACAGTCTCTTTCCTTTCTACTTCTTTTCCACTGCTTTACCCTCCTCAATATGCTCTTTATCCTAATCAGGACCCCTGGTTCCTTGGTCACTTTAGTCTCCTAGTCCATCATCCATTAAAACACTGCATTCTAATTTTAAGTCTCTTGTTCTTATTCCTTTTTCTTTCAACTTCTCCCTCTCTGCCAGTCCTCAAATTGAGGTTACCTCCACCAAACATTTCCGTCTTTTCTATTGCTGGAGGATGTAAGCAATCAGCAAGCCAATCTTATGCCCACTGCTATATACTGTAGTGCTGGCAATACAAATACAAAAAATGAAACTACTTTCAGAGAAGATAATTTATGTTTAAGATATAGATAGAGATAACTACATATATGTATATATTTGTATACAGAATGAACATATAAAATTAATGGAAAATACATACAAGATTGTTAAATGTATTGACTATATACATTAAAAATGCAAGCTTTCTGACCTCAACTAGGCCTTCATTACTACATGGCAATCCTTTTAATCATCTCTTAATTGATTACCTATCATATACCACACAATGAGAGTTCCAAACCCTCTCCTCTCAAGCCTCTGGCTACACTTTCTCTGCCTGACTTCTCAGCAAATTACCTTACTTCCTACTTTACTTAAAAGATTAAAAGCATTTGTCATGAGTTCTCTTATTACCCCAAGCCTGACTCTCACAATGCTATTGCTGGAAATGTAACTATTGCTAACAGATTTTATCCCTCCCCATCTTTAGTAGTTGATTTTTCTTTTCTGTCATTCAAGTAATTTAGGATGTAGACTGATAAGTACCAGAAGATGTTGACAGTCTAAATTAGGTCATTTGCAGCTGGTTTCTTAACCCGAACCACAAATTAGTTGTTTGCTTTATATGAGAGGGAGAAATAATGTAGAATCACAGATTATGAGCAAGAGACCAATGAATAGAAATATAAAGAATATACTCTTATTTTCCTTGCTTCCTGATTAATGAAGAAGAGGGCTATCTAGAAATTCTGCTGGCGTTCTGCATGCTACTATCAATAAGCTTGGAAAAATTAAGTCTTAGTTGTAGGAAATATATGATAGTAGTACACATTATCTTTAAGAGAAATAAAAGTCATAGAAGAAAATATAGAAAGCAAGTATGACTAGCTAATATAGCAGTATAACCAATTTGCCCCACAGGGTTGATGAAGCTAGACATTCAGATCAAGGTACTCTGAACATGGCAGGCAGTACTGTATCGCAATATAAAATCAATGAACATATTAAAGCAGAGCTTCTCTTTTAAATATTCATTCAAGCATGTCGCCTGTACTTTGCGAGTTTAAAACAAAACAAAACAATAGTGGAATACTTCAGGATGGGTGGGTTCCCTATCATTAGCATATTTCCAGTAAAGGACAGTGTAGAGAACATTCCTTTTGCAGCAAAGGTTAAGACTAGAAGAATTCTGAGATCTCTTCTCTGACATTCTGTGATCTTGTAACCTGAATATATCCAAACTTTTTTACTCATTCAACCTCCCTGGGCCCAAGTTTACTCATCTATAAAATGAGAGAGTTGGATTAGATTGCCTATGGAGTCCCTTCCAACTTATCTATTATCCTATCATGTTACAATTCGCATCCATCTTCTCTTTTCTTCTAATCTTAAGAGTTTTTTTTTCAAAGTTATACTTTTCTACCCGTGATCTTTACTCTTTCTCTCCTCCTCTCCCCTCCCTCTCCCTCCACTCCCCTCCTGTCTGTCTCTCTCTGTCTTGTTTCTTTCTGCATTCATTTCTTGTTTGAAGTCCCTTGACCTTGTCAACCTATATTTTTTCTCCTTTGCTGCTAACTTTTAGAAATAGCAGTCTACAATCACTATCTTCAATTCCTTCCTACTCATTCCTGAATTACTTGCATTCTGACCTCAGATCTTATCACTATACTAAAATTCTGAAATTGTTCCCATGGTCATTGATGACCTTCTTCCTAGCTGTCAAATCAGAAATATAGAAACTCAGAATTGGGAAGACCTCATAGTTCAAGTCAAATGTGAAAAAGAATTCCCTCTACAAAATAACCAAGTAGTCATTCCTTGCTAAGGGGAAAAACCACTACTTCCTCAGACAACCCATTCCACTTTGAGATGGCTCTAATAGTTAAGAAGGTTTTCCTCTGCCTCTGCAATATTGCTTATGATTCTGTTCTTTGGAGCCAAGCATAACATATATTCATTGCACTGCAAGCAATTATAATATTTTACAGAATTTTAACTTCCAGCAGTACAGATTTGAATACACATGACTACTTTTGAATATATATGACCACTTTATGGGATTCATTATTCACATTAATTAGGACAGATACTTAAAAATTGCTATCACATGCCCCACTAAGTATTCTCTAGGATAAACATCCCCTGTTTCTTCTACCTATCAATATATGGAACATACTATAATTCTTTCCCTATTCTAATTGTGCTCCTTTGATGTTCCCTGGCTTTCCAACGTCCTTTGTAATATAGTGTGTGGTAATGACAATAATGCACTGTCTTCAAGATGTGCTCTGATCTGGGCTGAGCACAGTGAGACTTGTCTCCCAAAGTCATGGTAGTTGTGTTTTTCTTAATGCAGCCAGATTTATATTACTAGCCTTGTTGGCTTCCATTTCGCAGTACTGCCTAATACTGACCTTGTAGCCTACTAAAACCCCCAATGTTTCTTTTTCAGATAAACTACTGCCTCACTACTTATCCCATATCTTAAATCAGTGAAATTGTTTTTTTAGTCTGAGTACGACTCTACATTTTTCCTATTAAATTTTATCTAATTAGATTAAATTCAGCATTCTGTCCTGTAATTGCAAATTCTGACTCCCTTCTAAATTATTAGTTATTTCTTGAAGTTTTATCTAATGTGCAAGGTTTATTACCATACAAAATCATAAAAATGTTTATTAGCGCAGAACTGTGTTGGTAAGCAAAATGGGCTCCTTAGCACTTAGTGCCCTTGAAGAGTTTGGCTTTTGTTTGCTTTGAGTAATCCAGTGTATTTCATTGAGCCTTACTAGGTGCTAAGCCCCAGGCCCAAACCCCTATTAGGTGTGGAACCTATGTGTGTGTGGATTGGTGACTGGGGTGGGGCCCAAGGTGCGGCTGGCTAAGGGGAGGTGCTAACTCCAGAGCCATGCCCTATTAGGTGTTAACCTAACCTATGTGGATGTGAACCTCCCAGGGTCCTGAGGGGCAGGGCTAACTCAAGAACCAATCATAGCAGCCTAAATTCTGGTCATTCAGATGACGGTTGATGACGTGTGAAGCCCTATAAGAAGGGAGGACAGAGCCATTTGTGCAGGGCTTTTGAGACGGTGTTGATGAGCAGACTCCGGGCAGCTGTAGCTAAGGAGCCTTCCAGCTTGTAAACCGGGATACTGAGACTTTGTTGAACTCTGGTAACTATGTATTGGGATTTGAATCAGACAAGGTCTGTCCGTTGATGTTTGTAATTTGTTTGTATTTTGCTCTGAAGTTCAGTGTGCTGGTCTTCCCCCCCCCCGCCCCCCCCCGAACTAAGTGAATTGTATTTGTGTGCTGAATTAAAGTAAGCATGTCAATTTTGACCCCTTCACCCTGCTTTCCTTAGTTAAACAGATCAAAAGAACATGTGCTGTTGGCAGCTTTCTGGGTGCTGGCTGTGGGTGGATCTTACACCCCCACAGAAGGTGCTAGCCAGATTGTTGAAACAAGAGCAAAGCAGAGAACTATTGAACACTTGAAAGTTTGCATCAGCCGCTTAGTGAATACTCTTTGGATCCAGCCATTTCCAAATCTACCTATTTGTACTGTGACATAACTGTATGTAGCCCACATATATAAGGCATTTTGCTGATCTTCCAGGCTATAACATCCCCAGCAAAAAGGGACATAAAGTTAATCTGGCATGACCTGTTCTAGATGAAACGAGACTGGCTCTTAGTGATCTTTTCTTTTTCTATAGCCTGTGAAAAGACATTTATTAAAGCACTTACTATAAGCTAAGAACTGTGCTAAGTTTGAGGGATATAAAGAAGGACAAAATAAAACAAAATAACCACAACAAAATAGTCCCAGCTGTTAGGGATGTTATAGTCAAGCTAGGGGGACAACATGCAATCCTCTGGCCTTCCAAAGTTCCTAAGATTTTCTCTTAATCAAAATATCTGGCAGAGAGATGGAATTGCTTTCCTCAATCTCCCTCAAATGATTTCTTCTCAGGCTTAGCTGGAGGTTTATATCATTTAACTGCTAGACAATTCAAATGCCTGATGTGAACTAACTTGTTGGTTTGATACAAAACCCACAGTGAGAGACCAAATTCCCTCAGCCAATCCAAATAGAATTAATTACTGCTCAAATGTCTTGGAGTTATTAATTCAATGGAGATGTCTAGGTCTTGTTCATATAAGTCATACGTATGATTGATGGATTCAACTGAGATGTTCTTTGACCTGATAAAGGTATCAAAGTGTAGTTTCTTTTTTCTTTTTCTTTTGGGGTAAGGGTTGATTGAATCAATCAGTCACATGTAAATGAATTATTCATTGATTTTGTGCTGTACTCTCCTGCTTTCATGTACAGTATTTATATAATCTATCACCCAATGCCTGAAGTTACTTCAAGACCTAGAGTAGGTCCCACTTCTTTCATTGTTTTCCCTTACCATTAGCTGAAATTGGTCAATAATCACTTTCCATAAATTTTCTGTGAGCACTTTGTATCTCTCCTTAACCCCATCACCTTCTACTCTTTATCATAAAAATGTATGTACATGTCATAGCCTCCCTATTTCTTTGTAAGTCAGCTTTTTGAATTCAAGGACTTGTGTCTAGTAGCTAGCACAGTCTCTTCTGTACAGCAGACTTTTAATAAATGCTCAGTTGAAATAATTTTACTATAATTTAATCACTGCTAAATGAAGAACACTGGACAAAATTAAGTCTCTTTCTGAATCGCACTATACCTCAACTTAGGAATAGGTTCTGTTCCAAAAAAGATCATATGAAACTAGCCTGTGGACTGTGAATGCATTTTCCATAAATACAGTGCAATAAAAGGTAGATTATATTTCCAGGCCCGTTCAGAAAAGCCTGTTGTAGTTTAATAACATACCTGAAATATAGTGCTATATGATATTTTCCCATATTTTGTAGTTCTTGTTAAATCACTCATCTTTTCTAACTTTTTTTTAAAGAGAAAATAAATTTATAGGTTAAACTTGGGATACTATAAATACCACCATTCATGTAGGTATGTCTCTAAGTGCTTGTTTGTGTTAAGTGAAAAGATTCTATTTGACTGCTGAAGGAGGAAGGATTTTTCCTCCTTCTCCCTTTGCCCCCACCTTTGAAGTGTAGACCTCACCAGCCTTTTCCAGCTACTCCCCTCATTCAGTGTGACTTTGTAGTCATCACCCTGATGGCCAGAGCAGGAGAATGGAGAAGGCCCAAACCCCAATTCCTTTGCCAGATAGAAACTACAACTGAGCTCATTCTTTATTTCTAAGAGAAAATAGATTCATGCTTCTGCCCATCTTTTTGGACTGAAACATAAATCAATAAGATTTTTTTTCATTTTATTCCAGACTCCAGAGAAAAAGTTCTTAGCAACTTTAGACAGTGAATCTTTTTTCTGTATGTTTAATTCCTGTCTCTCATATCCTTTTACCAGTATTGAAATACATAAAAATTAGTAATTTCTGGTGTCTATCACTTTTGTATCAGTTTTCAATACCAATTGAATGGAAATATAAACTAATTTTAAAGAAAAAAATGGACTTTGGACTTCAACACATGCTTTCCTGACTAGGGAAAGAGGAGGGAGGAGAGCCAGGCAAAAAGTACTATCAATTCTTCTCAATGCAAAAGTAAACAGCAACCAATCTGCTGAAACACCTCCTCTTTTAGTTTTGAGCTGCTCTTCCAGGTGCAGAAGGTTGAAGCAGCATCATTGTGGCCTCTCTATTCCCAGCAGCCTGGCCTACCTTCACATGTGCTACAAGCTCTCTCAAAACCCCTGCACCGAAGGTCCCTACCTCCCCTACATACATAAGCTCTCTATCATTAGTGGATCAAACACAAACTGAATGTTTACATTCTTTCCAGTAGGCTTTGTTTATCTGTTCTTAAAGTCTTTTTTTTTCTTTTTCTTTTATGAGGTATTTACAGTACCTCATTGTAAAATTTGGGTCAAGTATTTGGTCATAGACTATTTTTTTGGTGTGTGCTACACTTGCATATCTTCTTATTCTTGTCCAATTACTAAAGTAAAAGCCCTCGTCACATGTACTAAGAAGAATCCATGTTACTAGCACTGGATGGCTCCCCACAAACTAATTAATCAGCACAATAGAAACTGGGAGAATGTAGTGAGAGGGGAGGAGAAGGAAGGGATCTCTGGAAAGAGAGCAGAGGTGGGAGATGAGGAACCGGGATTGTGGAAGGAAGCAAGGGACCTATTATCCCAGATTCCAGCCCTAACAAACATTGGACCAAGGTGACATGAAGCAATATGATAAGGGATCAGGAAAATATGATAGGCAACTGCTGGTTTTGGTGGAAAAGAAAAAGTAGAAATTACCAGGTGAACCATGCAAATTGGAAGGAAGTTCCTGTGGTCACTGAAGCAGTTCTTTTAGAGCAGTTAACAACCTTACCACGTTTAGTCAAATCTAGTAAGCTTTTGGTTAAAAGAGTGTTTTTTTTTTAGCTTTAAGAAGCACCTGATAATCCTTGTGCTTCAACGTGTTAACCAAGCGTCCATCGCAATATCATCCTAAAACCGAAGCAAAGGTTATAATCTGTATTACCTGTAAGAGAAAATTTCTCTAATACCTTAAATAGGGCCTTTGAACTACACAGTAATTGTCCTTGGGAAACTTTTTGAAGAAAGAGATACTTACAGCTAAAATACTTGCTGCAAACCATTTTTTTTGGACAATAATCATTGACAGATATATTTAAAGTTTATTTGTAAACATTGATAATAAATAAAATTCATAGGCCTTTATGGTGATTGCATTTATCCTGCACTTTATTTGTGCAGATGACAGAAAAGGATTCTGTTTTGCTGAACTTCTTCAATCAATGCATCATATGGCTTCCAGTAGCCAGAACCTTGTCACAGAGTCAGAGTGTTGCTGTGATGCAGGATGGGGCTGGTGTAACCAATATGAACTTTGCCCACTTCCTGTAACTATCCAGTACAAAAAGATTTGTCCTCATGGCCCTGGATATGCCACAGATGGAAGAGGTATGAATCTACATGCTGGTTTGAATTAATGACAAGCATGATTTATTTTAAATATTTAATATTTTCAAAGGAAAACTTGATTTTATAATTTAACATTTCAATAGATTCTCTCGTATTTCTTTCAAAAAGTATTATAAATTAAAACTAAACTAATTGCTAATGAAGTATTCTACAAATAAAAGATCAGTGAGGTCTGTTTTCATAAATAGATAATCTTTCTATTTACATAAAAATAATTTCAATATGACCAGTATCTTCAAATACATTTTCTTCATTAATTTAAATATACTTAAATATATTACATACAGTAGTCCCTTCCACATCATGGGGAGTTAAGGGCACGGAGTCCCCATTGTCTGGACAATCTGTGTAAAATTTTTTGATCCTCTCTTCATATCAGAGAAGAAGTTTGATTTTTTTTCTTTCTTTTTGTGGGGTATTTACAGTACCTCATTGTAAAATTTGGGCCAGGTATTTGGTCATAGGCTATATATAGGTCAATGTTAAACAAAAATACTTTATGAAAAAGAAATTTTAAAATATGAAATAAATATGAAAATTTTAAAAATGAAACAAGTTTGAGTCACAAAATATTGAATATAGTGTGTATAACAATATTACACAATATATCATGCAATACTACACACATATTTTATGTCATCTGCAACTTCTGCAAAACTCCCCCAAAATTCCCATTAAATTTCTTATGCTGTTCCACAATATATTGAAACCACCATGGTAAAAGTCCCAGTGTGGAAGGAATAACTGTAAATCACATTTACATTATTAATTTTATTTAGGAAACCTCTTTTCTACATATAGTATAAAGACAATTTTAGGCTGATTGATGGATTACAAGTTAACTGTGCTCCAAATTTGAGGTTTCAATGATAAGGAGTATTGAGCTCCTTAAATTAATAAATTAATTTTATTTTAAATGTTACCTGAAATTACATGGATCACCATCTCTATAACTGGAAAGCTGGGATCAAGTTCAAGATTATCAGTCTTATCAGTCCTGTCTCTCTCTCTCTCTCACGCACACACACACACACACACACACACACACACACACACACACACACTGAACCTTAGACGTCAAGCCAAGAATCTGAGGAAAGAAAGCTAGGTGCTCTTAATCCTAATGTTCTTCCAATCTCTGTTTCATTCACTGGCACATCTCCAGTGCCATCTATCTTCATACCATCTCCTTCATGTTACTATCGTGTCCCTGTATGTCTCTGTTCTTCTTTTGACTACCACTAGAGTGTGCTGTTCCTATCCTATAGATATACTTGCCACCTCCGTCATAAACCACTGGTCCAAGTTCTGCCTTCTCAGCGGCTCTTTAGGACATTTCAGTATCTACACCCAAGGTAAAGACTTACTCCCCTCACACATAATAGACTAATACTAATCACTTAGTAGATATTTGGTGACTTTGGTTTAATTCCCTTCAAGTACTTTGTGCATCCTCAGTCTCACTCAGAAATCACTCAAGCATTTCTAAGATCTATGATCTCTTAAACTTGTTTTAGATGACAGCTGATGGATGAGCTAAGGAATTTCATAAATGTTAGCAATTCAGGCAGATTTAGAACATGAGGAAGAACTAAAAGCAGGTAATTGCTAAAAAATTCTGGTGCAAATAGTTACTGCTGGCAGTATATTGTAATTTTTAGGCTTATGAAATAACAGATTATGTTAACAAGGTTTTGCCAAATATCTACATACTCTGCAGTTTTACTGATCACGCCTGAAAAAGATTCTTCTGAGCCCTAGTTTTTTTGAGACGTTTCTCCCTTTCCCCAGTTCTTTACTGTATTTTCAAATTAATTGTATATCAGATTGACAAAAATGACTGTGTAAGGATATATCCTAGCTTTCATCCACAGCTACTCCCACAAAGGTAGAGGAAGAGCACTGGACTGAGACATACTTGAGAAATCCAGGGAGAATCCAGTGAGTCATTTTTCCCGCCCATGTCAGCAAAGGAAAAGGAAGGATTGGAGAGAGAGTAGAACCAGTAAAGCCCAACACAAAAGCTTCCAGGAGGGAAACTGGACTGGTCTTGTGGCTATGTGCAGGATAGGTAATAGCAATAGGTATATAATAGCCAGTAGCTATGTTGCTCTGATGCTGAATGGGTAGTCAGATCCAGCATGGACTGATGAATACCTAGGCAGGGAGGACAGACCAACAGTGACCCAACAGCTCTGTCCTTGAAGTATGATCTTGGATTTAGGCAACAAACCTGGGCTGGGTCCTGCTGCTGAGTGACCAGAGCTCGAGAGTAGAGATCAGAGGAGTGCCTGCATTTTTTCCACTCTGAAAGTACAGAACCTGCTGGCTAGCTGACCTTAGCCAAAAAACTAGGTGCAAGGCTACATTTTTAAACCTTAGTTAGCAACCTGTAAACCTCAAGCCAGGAAGGCTGAGATCAGACCACTTCATAAATTAGACAAGTTAGATATACTGACAGTTTGCATCTCCATGCTCTGAAGCATATTTGGAATCCTTGAAGAATACAGACCTCAATAATGATAGAAAACCATTACAGAATACTAGATGATAAAGAGCAGAACTACACAAAGCCTCAATATTTCACCCAAAAGTACAAATTTAATTTAAGAAAATTAATTGCTCATGGCTAGCTCAACACAAAAAATGACAGTACTATCTAAATCAATTTATTTATTTAGTGCCATACCAATTTAGAAAAAAAAATAGTTCTGGAGAAACAAATGATCAAAAATCTCCAGTGAAATAATGCCAGAAGTAAATGGGGCAGCAGTATCAAATCTCAAACTATACTACCAATCAGTAATAATAAACACGTATGAAAAATACTTTCATATTTCAGTATTTTAGATCTATTTTTTATTTTTTCACAACTACATTAATATAAGTAAAAACACTAATTGCAAAAAAGAAATAGGTCAAATACTCTACACATAATTTGTTCAGCCATTCTCTACTTGATGAGCACCCTCTTAGTTTCCAGTTTTTTACCCCCAAAAAAGGAGCTACCATAAACATTTTTGTATACATTTCTTTTTTAATCTCTTTAAGGTACAGACCTAGTAATTGGTATTGCTAAGTCAAAGGACATTCACAATTTATTGACTTTGGAGGCTTAGTTCCAAATGTTTTCTAGAATGCTTAGACTAATTCACAACTCTACCAGCAATGGAATAATGTGTCTGTTTTTCTGAAATGATATGCCTGCAACATTTGTGGCTGTGTTTCTGCAACTTTTTCCAACATTTGTCATTTTACTTTTTCATCATCTTGCCCAATCTAATAGATGAGAGGTGTAACATAAGAATTGCTTTCATTTACATTTATCTAATTTCTAATAAATGGAAATATTTTTCTCATTTTATTGATATCTTGAGTTTCTTCTTTTGCAAACATCCTATTCACATCTCCTTCCATTTATCTACTGGAAAACGGGTTTTGTTCTTATAAATTTAAATTAGCTCCTTGAAACCTTTTTCAGAGAATGGTGCAAGCCTCTATGACACTCAGTTGATTTAGAAATAAACAAATGATAAAGATGGAATCAATTAATTTTTTTCATGATGCTTCAGAAGTCTGTCTGCATTTATTCTGTTTACTTCAACTTAATTTTTCCTTCTCTACAGATATAGATGACTATAAAGTCATGTGAGACTTGTATAATGATGGTCAGTGTATTAATATTGTGAGTTTATTCAAATGCTTCTGCAATGTTGGCTATGTAGCCAACCCAAGTGTAGCATCTTGTGTAGGTAAAATCTATCCATTCCTTCTAATTGGTAATTGTCACATATTTCCTGCAAGTCATTTGTTTTAATTAACAATCTTCTTCCTTACTGAAGGTTGAAATGTGAGTTCTGTCATAGAACAGAGTGGGACCATCCCTTTTGGCAATCCTCAAGTTGTATACCCTAATATGATAAGAAACTTTGTTCAACTAGATAATACTTCGGTGCCAGCAAATGGCTACAGTATTTAATTTATAATTTAATGAATAAATTTGAAACAAAACAGAAAACAGTAATGTTTTATTATACTAAAATGATGACATTACACACACTACTTCTTATAGTACAGTAATATTTCCATTTCATTCATGTACTGACCTTTGGTTAGCCATTCCCCTATTGATAGGCATCTATTTTGATTCTAATTTTTAGCTATCACAAAAAATATTGCTATAAATACTTTGAAGTATCTGGGGATTTTCTTCTTGTTAGTAAGTTCCTTGGAGTATGGGTCCAATAATCGAGTCCATTGTTCAAAGGGCATACACATGTTAGTTACTTGATTTACATAATTCCAAATTGCTTTCTAATTACAAGCTATATCTAATGTTCTACAATTCTATAATTTGACAAGTAAAAGTTGAATAGATCTGAAGTGAGAGATGTCATTTGTACCTTTTAACCAGAATTTAATATTTATGCTACTTATTCCTTCGTTCTTTAGATCTTGAGTGTTACCCATCTCTTAAACTTTGCAACGTTATCTGCAAAAACACTGATGGAAGTTATAAGTATTCTTGTCTTCCAAGACATATCCTGCAAGAAGAAGGAAAGACTTGCAGAGGTAAAAAGAAAGCTTTGTTTTATTTTGAATTCTTTTAATCTATAAAAGAACTTCAGTATAGGACAATCCTAGGGATTGCCTAATTTCAGAAAGCAAAATCTGACAGAATCACTCATGTTAAGTTAGAGGCATCAAATGCTCAGGCAGTCCCAACACTCCTGAGTGCAGCATAAATGAGATTGAAATGTAATTGGGAAATATTTAACAAAATAATTGTAGTGAAATACAAATAATGTTATGTGGTTTTCTGTGTCACTTTGTGGTCTGCAGGCATCCTTATATACAATTTAGTGGCCTGATGCATAATTCCAAATATATTGATGGCTTTGAAGTTGTTATTTAAATGCTGATGAAGGTCTAATCAATAGTCATCTTTAAGTTTTTAAGTTTTACTTAAGTCCTAGGGACACAGAAAAATCCTTGCTCTCAAGGAGCTTACATTCTTTTAAGAGGGAATATAGAGATATATTCCCTATATATAGAGGTAATATATATCTATATATAGGGAATGTATCTATCTATCTATATATATATTTAGGTCAATAGAACATATATCCTGCATCGATGGAAGGCAGTCTAACAGGGGAAGCAGCTGTGAGTGGGTGAAAAGGCCTCCTTCAGCAGGTGGAATTGGAGCTAAGATTTGAAGAAGTTCAAGTTCAACTTGAAACTCAGAGGTGAAGATGAAGAGGGTAGAGCATTCAGATAAGATGAAAGATAGAATATCATATTCAAGGAATTGCAAATGTTGCTGAAATATAGAGTGTGGAGGAGATTGGAGTGTAAAAAGACTGGAAAGGTGGGAAAGAACCAGGTTATGAAGAGCTTTAAATACCAAATCAAAGAGATTATTTTTGAGTTGGAGGTAATAGGAAATCACTAAAGTTCATTAAGCAGGGAGGGTGACATGATCAGACCTTCTCTTTAGAAAAATCACTTTGGCAGCAAAGTGGAGGATGGGATGGGATGGGAATGGCAAAAGGCTTAAATCAGGGAGACTGGTTAAAAGCTTATTTAAATATTTTAGGCAGGACACGTAGGAAAGCCTGGAGAAAGCAATGTTACAAAAACCAAGGTTTATCAAATACAACGATTATAGCTATTCTGTAGTTGATAATAAGCTGGTTGGTTTCTTGACAACTAAGAGACAGAGTATTTCTTATTAACACCTATCCAATTCTCAGCATAACAGATTTTTTTTTTTATTACAGAGGAAGATAGGAATTGATTTCACCTAATTATGTAACTATTTAGATTAAAAATGGGAGGACTAGAACATTGTCCTCTCTCACACTGTGATATAACGAAAAGAGCATAGATCTGATAGGTACACTAATCCTTGCTCTTCTAGTTTGATTGCTTCACTGTCTATGGTACCATTTAGCAAGATGTAGTTTCTTTTAACTAGGCCTATTTTTGCTTTTACTTTGTCCAAGATCAGGATTGCTTCCCCTGCTTTTTTTTTTTACTTCATCTGAGGCATAATAGATTCTTCTCCCAGTGCCTTACCCTTGCTCTATGTGTTTCTCTTTCCTTCAAGTGTGTTTCATATAAACAACATATTGTAGGATTGTGGTTTTTGATCCACTCTGCTATCTGCTTCCATTTTATGGGTTAATTCATCCCATTCACATTCACCATTATGATTACTACCTGTGTATTTCCTTCCATCCTATTCTTTGTTCTCTCTCTCCTTTCACCCTTTCCCTCCTTACCAGTGTTTTGCTTTTGTCAATCATCTCCTTTGATCTGCTCTCCCTTCTGTCAGTCCCTACCCTTCATTCACCTAATTTCTTTCCCTCTTCCCTGTCAGGTAAGATAGATTTCTATATTCAAACAATTGTGTATATTATTCCCTCTTTGAGCCAGTACTGATGAGAGTAAGGTTCAAGCAATGCCCATCACCCACCCTCCCATCTTCCCCTCTGCTGTAATAGGTCTTTCTTCCCTCTTCCTGTGGAATAACTTACCCCATTCTACCTGTCCCTTCTTATGTACCTTATGTACCCTCATTCCTTCAGATTCACCTTGTACCTGTACCCTCCGTATATTCCTTCTAGCTGTACTCTTAGTGATACATTTTTTAAGAAATATAAGTGTCATTTTCCCATGTAGGGATGTAAATAGTTTAGTTCTGTTGAATCTCTTATGTTTTCTTTTCCCTTTTTACCTGTTTATGCTTCTCTTAGGTCTTGATATTGGAGGTCAAATTTTTGGTATAATTCTGGTCTTCTTAGGAGAACTTGAAATCCTTCTATATAATTGAATGACCATTTTTCCCTAGATGTATTATGCTTAATTTTGTCGGGTAAGTGATTGTTGATTGTAGTCCTAGCTCCTTCACCTTCTAGAATATCACATTGCATGACCTCTGATCCTTTAGTGTTGCAGCTGCCAAGTCCTATGTAATCCTGATTGTGGTTCTCTGATATTTGAATTGTTTCTGACTGGCTGCTTGTTGTATTTTTTCCTTGATCTGATAGCTCCAAAATTTGGTTATAATGTTCCTTAGAGTTTTATTTTGGGATCTCTTTCCTGAGGTGATCAGTGAATTCTTTCAATGCCTATTTTGTCCTCTGGTTCCAGGACATCAGAGCACTTTTCCCTAATAATTTCTTGAAACATGCTGTCCAGGTCCTCCTTCTAATTATGGCTTTCAAGTAGTCCAGTGATTCTGATACTGTTTCTCTTGGATTTATTTTCCAGGTCAGTTGTTTTTCCTAAGGTGTTTTTCCATTTTTCTTCATTCTTTTGAATTTGGTTGATTCCTGATGTCTCATAGAGTCATTAGCTTCCATTTGCCCAATTCTAATTTTTAAGGAGTTACTTTCCTCAATTAATGTTTGTACTTTCTTTTCCATTTGGCCAGTTGTACTGTTTTTTTCCATTATTTATTTATTAATTTAATATTTTTAGTTTTCAGCATTGATTTTCACAAGAGTTTGAATTACAAATTTTCTCCCCATTTTCACCCTCCCCCCACCCCAAGATGGCATATATTCTGATTGCCCCACTCCCTAGTCAGCCCTCCCTTCTGTCACCCCACTCAACCCCATCTCTTTTTCCCTTACTTTCTTGTAGGGCAAGATAGATGTTTATGCTCCTTTGCCTATATATCTTATTTTCTAGTTGCATG
>CM053622.1:385403969-385423713 GCA_028646595.1 Phalanger gymnotis
ATTTTCTCACATCATTCTCATTTCTCTTCCCAATTTTTCCTCTACTTCTCTTACTTGATTTTCCAAATCCTTTTTGAGCTCTTCCATGGCCTGAGATCAATTCATATTTTTCTTGGAGGCTTTTGATGTAGGCTCTTTGACTTTGTTGACTTCTTCTGGCTGTATGTTTTGATCTTCTTTGTCACCAAAGAAAGATTCTATAGTCTGTGTCCTTTTACACTGCCTGCTCATTTTCTCAGCCAATTACTTGACTTTTGAGCTTTTTGTCAGGGCATGCCTGCTTTCAGAGTGGAGAGTGCTTTGTCCCAAGCTTAGGAGGTTTTGTGCTACTTCTGTTCTGAAGAGGGGAGAGTCCTCTCCTGGCCTGTGAACTACGAGGAGGACTCTCTCTCCATATCCACCAAAAGCTCTGCCACACCCATGCTCCTCCTCCCCCAAGGACCACCAACCAAGAATGCCACCCAAATCTAACCAGGGTAAAGCAAGAGAATGCTCCCTCAGCACCAGCAAAGAGATCCCTGCTCTCCTGTTCTCATCAGCCGCTTGATTCCCCACTTGTGGGCCTGGAGCTGCGGAAGCAGCCCCCGCTGCTGGTGCTGCCACTGCCACAGCTGCCTCCACCACTCTAAGGCTTTGCTGGACCTTGCACTTCTCTCACTCAGGTCCAACAGTTTTCCCACTGATCTGCTCAGTTGTCTTTGGTGTTTGTGGGTTGAGAAATCTGGAAACTGCCACAGCTCAGTGATTCAGGGCCCTGAGGCCTGCCTCATCAGGTCTACTCCAGCCTGGTCTCTTTGGGCATGGACCATGCTGGGCTGTGCTCCACTCCCAGCATGGTGTGATAGACCCATACCAGTGACCATCCAGGCCATGTTAGGCTGGAGACTTGTTTCACTCTGTCATTTTGTGGGTTCTGCAGCTCTAGAATTTGTTAAAAGTCATTTTAACATTTTGGGATTTGGGGGAGAGCTCTGGCGAGTCCCTGTTTTCATGCTGCCATCTTGGCTCCACCTAATTCCCATCTTCTTAAAAATTTAAACTTACATTTTCTTCTCAGTTAGCTAATAAAAATAGCTCATTAACATGTATGTTTTCTAGTACTGACAAACAACATTAAATCTCCAAGGTTTAAACTGTGTTCCATAAGTATTGTTCTGTGAAATTGTTCTGGCTCAGAAAATCAAATTTTGAAGTGTCACATTTATTTTTCATTAATATTAACACAGATGACCTTATTCATAAATATTTTTATTTTGCAATGAAATTATTTAATTTTTATTGGTCTACTATTTTAATAATATTTTTTCCCATAGACTTCCATCTTTGGAAAAAAACATTCAGGAACATTATTTACATCCACTCACATATATATACACACAGACACATGTGTGTGTATTCATATATCAACTTACCAAGGCAATCAATCCCTGATGAACTTGACTGGAATCCTTCATCACATTCACACCTGTAGCTCCCAACAATGTTAACACAATGACTATTTTCACAGATGCCTGGCTTTGTCCAACATTCATTTTCATCTTGAGAAAAACACCATGCAAACAATAAGTAAATAGGAAATAACGATTCTGATAATCGAAAAGTTTTGGCAAAGTATTGATGAACTAAATAAACATAGTTTCAGCATTCCTATGTTGAGTTAGCAGTTTTGCTAATGTGGGGTACATTACCAACAGATTGCGGATAAATAATTTCTTTTTTTTAAGTTTAAGTTTTTAAGTTTAATAATTTCTTTCTTTTTTTTTTAAGTTTTTAAGTTTTAAGTTATTTCCGTATTTGCCATGTTGCAAAACAAAAGACAAGAAAAATAAAGCAAGAAATTCATCAGAATTCATCAGTTCTCTCTCTGGAGGTGGCCTATAATTTTCATTATAAGTCCTCCAGAATTATCTCTGATTATTGTATTGCTCAGAGTAGCTAAGTTTTTCATAGTTGATCATTATTACAATATTGCTGTTAGTATGTACTATGATCTCCTGGTTCTGTTCATTTCATTTTGCATCATTTCATATATGTCTTCCCACATTTTTTTCTGAAACCACCCCCTTTGTCATTTCTCATATATACTTCATCACAATCATATGCCACAGCTTGTTCAGTCATTCCCCAATTTATGGGCATCTTCTCAATTTCCAATTCTTTGCTATCATAAAAAAGTATTTTTGTACATATATGTCCTTTTCCTTTTTCTTTGATCTCTTTTGGGTACACATAAAATAGTGACATTGTTTAGTCAAAGGGTGTACACATTTTTACAACCCTTTAGGCATAGTAGTAAATTGTTCTCCAGCATATGTATAGTAGTTCTCAACTCCACCAACAGTTTATTCATGTATTTATTTTCCCTCATCTCCTCCAGAGTTTGTCATTTCTGATAGGAATGAGGCAGTACCTCAGAGTTGCTTTAGTTTAATTTGCATTTCTCTAATATTACTATGAATAGCTCTGATTTATTCTATAAACTGCCTGTTCATATCCTTTCAGCACTTACAAATTGGGGAATAGCTCTTATTTTTATTAATTTATTCCCGTACTCAGTATGTATTTAGAAATGAGGTCTTTATCAAACTAGCTTTAATTTGTTTTGAAATTATTTTATTTCCTATGGTATCTTTTAGCAAAATGTAGTTTCCCTGATTATCTTTTTTTAAAAAAAAATTAGTTTTATTTCTGCTTTTGCTTTGCCTGAGATCATGGTTGCTACCCCTGCCACTTTTTAGTTTCTCTGAAGCATATTATATTTTCCTGCAGCCTTTAATTTAACTATGTGCATCTTTCTGATTCAAGAGTGTCTCTTGCAGAAAACATTTTGTTAGATCCTGGTTTCTAATCCATTCTGCTATCCACTTTTGTTTAATGGGTGAGCTCATCTGTTAGCATTCACAGTTGCGATTACTATGCATTTCTCCACCTTCCATTTTCTTCTGTTTTCTCTCTCTTTATCCTGTTCCTCCTCAAAAGTCTATTTTGCTTCTAACTATTACCTCCTTTAATCTGTTCTCCTTTTTATGAACCTCCTCTGTTATGCCCTTCCCTCCGATTTCCCTATTGTGTAAGTTAGATTTCTAAATACAACAGTGGGTGTGTACACACATCATATGTATACATATATATACACACACACATACATATGTGTGTGCATATACATGCACACACATATTTTTTTCTTCCCTCTTTGTATCAATTTAATATGAGGTTCAAACACTGCCTGCCACTTTCATCTTCCCCTCCATTGTAAAAGTTCTTCCTTGTGTGCCTCATTCATAAAAATTTTCCCCATTCTACCTCCCATTTCCCCCTTCCCCCTGCATGCCTCTTTCTAACCACTTCATTTTGCAGGGGAGATTACTCCAATATAATCGGCTCACATCCTCTTTCTATATAAACTCCTTTTAACTGCCCTAATAAGGATTATATTATCATCTTCCCATACGGGAATGGAAAGTGTTAAGTCAATTATGACTTTATATATTAAGTACCTTATGATTCCACCTTCATGTTTAGGTTGTTATGCTTCTCTTGAGTTTTATTTAATGTCAGATTTTTTTTTATTCTGCAATGGTCTTTTCATCAGGAATGCTTGAAAGTCTTTTATTACATTAAATATCTATTTCCCCCCTGAAGTATTAAACTCAATTTTCCTGGGTAGGTGATTCTTGGTTGTAATCTCACCTCCTTTGACCTCCAGAATATCATATTCCAAGCCTTATATCCCTTTAAGATGGAAGCTGTTAAATCTTGGGAGATTTATTATTGTGGCACCACAATATTTCAATTATTTCTTTCTGGCTGTTTGCAAATTTTTTTTCTCTTTGACCTTGGAGCTCTAGGATTTGGCTATAATATTTCTAGGAGTTTTCTTACAGTCAGTCGAATAATTCTTAAATCATCTCTCCTCAATCTGTTGTCCATGTTGTTTTTTCTGATGCATAATTTCATATTTTCTTCTATTTTCTATTCTTTTGACTTTACTCTTCTTGGTGTCTTATGGAGTCATTAGCAGAGAGTGCTGAGCACAGAGAGTTAGGATTCTTGAGTGACCACTTTATAGGGAGGCCCTAGCATTGGGGGGGAGCTACAGTATGGCTTAGTTCCTTGCTATAATATTTTGTTATAATTTCTTTGTTACTATAGTGAGGTGGGCATACCAGTTTTAGAATATTATTGCTACAATATCAGATTGGGGGCATTGGTCCTTGAATCTGATCCTCTGGAGTCTAAATAAATGTTATACTTCCTCAGCCTTCTACCTAGAGAATTCCTTATACCACATGATAACAAACCATTCAGGCATGCCCATGGTCCTCTCTGAGGTCATGAATTTTGCCTTACTGCTATATCTGGTAACAAGGATTGGATTGTGGGGTATAAAATCTCTATTTAGAAGCAGAAAGACTTTGGAGGAAGAGATGAATATCCCAGGGTGAGAGGATTCATCTTATTTCTCCTGAGCAAAGGAATGGGCAAAAGGAGCTGGACTCTGTGAAAGCTGGCAACCAAGGCTACAGAGGGGAGACCCTAGGGATTTGGGAAAAAAATGTTTGCCAGAGATTAAAATTGAGCCAGGGGAAGAATTACTGGTATCACAATCTAGGTGAAGTTGGATGATGTTATTAGCCTACTGGCTGAAATATGAGAGATTGAAACTAAGAGAAAGAAATGGGGACACTCCTATGCCACAGCAAGATGGGGACTCTCAGGCAGCAGAACAAGCTATTGCTCAAGAGTCTATTGACTCAAATGAGAATTTTGCTGTTAATGTGGCTAGGAGAAAGAGAAGGCCAAAGAAGTCAAGTGTGCATTTCAACTCAGCCCAGGTCGAGTGTGACTGCCAGCTTCGTCCTTGCCATGGTGGTAGGGGAAGGGAATCAGGAGAAAATGAGACAATGTCAGAGGCTGAGGAACAAAATGCTACTATGGTGCATGATATTCCTCACACAGAGAATGAGATATTGTTAAATACTAAGACAGAAGTGCATCCCATACTTTGAAGGAGGAGGGAAACTCAAGATGATAATTCAGTTATGATGGAAGTTTTGGAAGATTTTTCATAGCAAAAAATCACAGACATTTTGAGTAGATTCACCCAAAGAATGGGAGAATAGTTAATATCTTGGATAGTAAGAATCAGTCATCGAGGGGCCAGCAAAGTATCAGTAGATAGGGTGGATTGTATGAGATTCATAGGTATCAGCCAGGACGCCTTAGTTCAGCAAGCTTTCAGGGATTATCACCAGCAAGGAGATGATGACAGTATGACTAGCCTGTTAGCTTTAGTAGCTGAGGGATGTAATAAAAAACATCCTGTTGATTCTATGTGGCTCACTGGGGATAAACCTTGGCATTCACTTAGAGACTGTATCATCAAGCTAAAGGAGGAGGTAATGAAGACTGCTATTATGACAGGAATTGTGGATACATACTATGATGTTTCCTTAGGAGTCTCTCACAGAAATTTAATAGTTAAGACAGCTCCTTCTGCTTATAAATACCTGATTTTAACTCTGCTACTGGGGAAGTAGGGAACCCTCTTTAAGAGTTGACAGATAAGAATTCACAGTTAAATGGCTTAGGAGACTGGCGAAGAGATAGATCTCCTCAAGAGAGGAGAGGGAATAGCAGGCAGATTCGATGTCAAAATAAAACAATGAGAAAAGATATGTTGACTGCTCTATTGAGAGCAGGGGTAGATTTTAAAATGATAGATGGTATTCCAACCAAAGAACTGTACAGAATGTGTGAGATAAGGGGCTTGATAACAGACAGAATAGAGAAGTAAGAACTGCCCCTATAGATGCTACAGACCTTGAAACCTCATACCCAAGTGAGTCACATCTTCAGAAAGACTAGGAAATTGGCCGAGTCCCAGTCCAGATTAAAGAAGTCCACAGGCTGGATTGCAGAGCCCACATTAACTTGACAATATATTGGAAAAATGGGTCAAGTACAGTAACTAGGGCATTAATAGACACTGTGGCAGAGGCCAACCTTATCTATGGAAATCCTGACAAGTTCAGGCATGGAACTCCTATTACCATCACAGAATTATGAAGGGCTGAAATATCAATCAGACAAGTTAAACTGATGATGAAAATTGGACAACTGCCCAAGAAAGAATATACTGTGTTTATTGTGCCCATTCCTGAATACATCATTGGAATAGACGTATTTAAGCACATGACCTTGAATTTACCTGAAGGGAAATACCAATTTGCCGTGGGAAAAATAGGACTTAATGCAGTTTTAGTAGGGAAAATAAAGATGAATCTAATCACTTTTCCTGAACCTTCTGAAGTAGTTACTTTGAGGCAGTATCATTTGGCAGGTGAGCAAGATGAATGTTGGAGTGTTAGTCCCTACAACCACTCGATGGAACAACCCTGTCTGGCCAGTTCAAAAGTCAGATGGAACGTGGAGGATGAGAGTAGATTATAGACAGTTGAACAAAATTACTCCTCCCCTGTATGCTGCTGTTCCAGATACTGTTACTTTAATAGAAAGAATCCAGAAACATGAGGGCATTTGGTATGCAGTTATTGATTTGTCCAATGCCATCTTTATTATCCCAATAGACTCCAAGCAATGGGACTAGTTTGCTTCCACTTGGTAAGGCTGAGAGTATACATTTACATGCCTGCCACAAGGATACCTTCATAGCCCAACTATTTGCCACAGGAGAGTAGCTGAAAATTTAGATGAATTAAAGTTACCTGGTGTATAGCTTACCCACTATATAGATGACATTATGATGCAGGGAGAAAATGTTAAAGAAATGGAGAAGAGTTTGACACTAATAATTGACCATATGAAAAGTAAAGGTTGGGAAATTAACCCTGCAAAGATTTAAGGGCCAGCTCAAAGTGTAAAATTTTAGGGGATACAGTGGAATAAAGGACTACGAGAAATTCTCCAACAAGGTTAACAAAAAATTCAGGATTTTCCCAACCCTAATAATAAGAGGCCCAAAACTTCATAGGGCTATTTGATTATTGGAGATACCACATCCCACATTTGGGACAGATTTTGAAACCTTTGTATAAAGTTACCAGGAAGAAATATTAATTTGACTGGGAACTTGAACAAAGTAGAGCTTTTGAAGAAGCAAAGGCTGCTATACAATTAGCCCTAGATTTATGGCCTATGCAAAACAGACCAGTATAATCACAAGTGACTGTGCAAAATGGCTATGTGAATTGCAGTTTATGGCAAAAACAACAAAACTGAAATGTACTTTTAGGATTTTGGTAGAGGAAAACTACCTTCATCTGTGATGCAATACACACCTTTTGAGAAACAGTTGTTAGCTGCATATTGGGCTTCAGTAGAAAATGAGCAACTGACTGGGCCATAAAGTGATATTAAGGCCTGGAATCCCGATTATGACTTGGGTAATGAGTACCCCAGCTTCCCACATAATTGGACATGCACAAGAGGCGAGCACAATCAAATGGAAGTGATATATTCAGAATAGATCTAGAGCAGGCAAAAGTGGAGTTTCTGCTCTACATGAATCTGTGGTGAACACTGACACTGAGGGAAACAGTTGGTACAATCCTTGGTGAAATAGAATGATGTATATGATGGACTGAGGAAAAGAAGAAACATGCCTAGTTTACTGATGGGACAGCAAAATATTTGAGACACAAAAGACTTTGGAAAGCAGTAGCCTATAATCCCTGTACTAGGTGAACTTTGGAAAGTTCTGAGCTAGGTGGAAGTAGCCAATATGTTGAACTGATGGCAGTACATCAAGCCATTGAAACAGAGAAAGGAGGACAGTGTCACATATTTACTGACTCATGAGAGGTAGCTAATGGGTTAGCTATGTGGATGCCTATATGGATGAATCAGAATTGGGAGATTCATGGCAAACACGTTTGGGATAAAGAGTTAGGGGAAAATATATGGGACATGTATCTGGTTACGAATTTGTCAGTTTTTCACGTTGATGCTCACGTGACCCTCACCATGCCAAAAGGTAAGTACAACATACATGTCCATCAGCTAGCAAAGATTGCTACTAAATATATTGTCCCTACTCCAACCCCAACTGATGATCCAGTATTAGTGAAATGGGTCCACGAAACAGCTGGCCATTTAGGGGTCCAGGCCACACACAGACTGGCACAGGATTGAGGTATTAGTATCTCTCATGCATTGGTAAAACAAGTAACAGAGGAATGTTGTATATGCCAATCAGAAAAAGAATGAACTGTTCTCAGGATAGTAACTGGAGAAATAGCAAGGGGAAATGTTCCAGTCCAAAATTTGGCAGATAGATTATACTGGACCACTACCACAAGATAATGGATGTAAATATACATGTACATGCATCGACACCTATTCGGGTGTACTAGTGGCTTGTCCTTATAAGAACGAAACTCAGAAAAACATCCTTAAGAAGGACTTTACTTGGATACTTGCTGCGACCTGGGGTGGATAGTGTTTTGTGAACAAGTATTTTGGGGAATGATACATTTTGTTATGTTGTGAATATTATGCTTTAGTTCCCTGATTGGATTACAATGTATAATGACTATTTGTTCTAGGATCCATGACTATTTAGATTGTGTAAAGCCAAGGATCCTGGAAAGGGGTGGAATGTAAAATTAATTAAGGTGGGACTTTTTTTTTTTTACTGTTTTCTCTTTTAGAATGTTAAAGTAATCAAGTGCCTTTGATTGTCTTACTAGCTGGAAACTCTCAGGCCCATATTCTTTTACTGATTAGGTGTGAAGCTTGCATGCCCTAAGAAAGGTATATAAACTCAGAGTTTAGCATTTTGTTTGGGGCTCTCACTCACTGTAAGAGTGCTGGTGTAGAGACTCTGGGTAGCCATTGTCAAGAGCAGCCCCCACCCCGGCTTTGAAGAAAACCCAGATGTTGCTGCTTCTCTTTTTGGTAACTATATATGTGATGCCTTGATCAGATAAAGCATGTCTGTTCGATTGTGTTATTTGCTCTTTTGATATTTTCTGTTTGTAATTTCTATTTGTATTTACTCTGAAGTTCAGAGTGCTGGCTTTTCCCCTGAACTAAGTAAATGATATATGTATGTTTATTAAAATAAGATTGTTAACGCATTAAGGTTGCTTTTCTTAGAAAAGTAGTTCAAAGAATCTGTGCTGGAAGCTCTTGTTGCTGGTCTTGTTGGGTCTTTCACCCCCACAGCAGCTGCTAGCAACATTGTTGTTACTTGGCACCCTCTCCTTATCTCCAGTTTTAGAAGTTTGTGATTTAAATTATCTTATATTTATTTATCTATTTACATGTTTTATCTACTTGTTTCTTGTACCTCCATAAATTCCTTGGGGGCAGGACTTTTTGCTTCTATTTTTGTATCTCCAGTATGTAGAATAGTAGACACATAAATTGGATTGCGAAGTTAGTATTTTTGAGGGTAGAATTCAAGTAATTATCTGGTCTACATGAATATAAACAGTTGCACAGAAGAATAAAAGAAAAGAGCAGAACAACTTCTAACTTTGGGTGCCTGGCAGACCTCTTCCTGGACTTAAATATTTAAGTGGATTTTAAACATGCATGCTGTAGAAAAATGAAATGAAAAACGCAGAACATATTTCTGGAAATGAAGTTCAATTTCCAGCTCAGGAACTTACTAGACATTTATTAAGAAAGTCATTTCACCTTTACATGCCCCTACTTTTTTATCTGTAAAATAAAATTATTGGACCAGATGATATAATAATTAAAGATACCCAAGAGCAGATGAGTGGAGGTAGTGTAAACCAATTCTTTTTCTTTTTATCACCAGTAACTTGCACATAGCAGATGCCTAATAAATACAACTGATTTATTATAGGGTTCCCTCCCATCAGAAGTCTTTAAGTAAATGTTGAATTATGACTAGTTGGGGATATTGCAAGGTTGGATCTTGGATTAGAGAAGATAGGTGCTGAGATTCTTGTAACTCTGAGATTCTGTAATCTCTAAGGCCTTGTTTCCATTCTAACATTATATGATTCTATGAATTAATACTTACCCACACAGTGTATAGGAGCATCATCTAGGTTATAACCCATGGGGCATTCACAGCCAAATGATCCATCTGTGTTGATACATTGACCGTTAAAACAAATGCCTGGGCTTTCAAGACATTCATCAATATCTGAAAAACAGAATTCCCAGCCTTCTACATGTTTTTTCAATTGACAAATTGGATGGGCTCAAGCAAATTTTCAGATGTTAAAAGACATGCAATTTGTACTACTATTTAACAGAACATCACAATTTCCTAAGTAGGTGGAAGTATTCTGCGGAGTAACAGAGGAATATGTGATTGTCATGTGATAATTTGTGAATTTCTTGCTAAAATAAAATTAAATAATACCTTCCCATGTATCGTGAAGACTAGGGACAGTTCTTTGGCCAAATGGACAGAAATCGTGCAAAGCAACTGCAGAGAAATATTGCATAAGAATTCCAAGTTATCCTAATCACTGAATAGTTATTTTCAATTAAAAAAAACTAAAATGTGTTTTGCTTCTAATTTACAATTCCAAAACAATGTATATTTGAAAGCTTTCCTTGATTTTCTTCCCTATGTGTGTTTATTTCAAAAACAAAACTTAACAGCAACATATCTGAAAGAGGGACCAGTACTTCCCCAGCATATATCAACTCAATGCACTCCACCTTTCCATCTTTATATTTTGCTTTTTTTCATCCGAAGAAGCAAGGGTAATGATTTTGGATTTGCTGCAAAGTAACTTATACTTCATCTCTGCTGTTTCTCTACAATGCAATAAGATCTATGATGCTGTTAATATCTTCCTGGAAAATCATTGCATTGATTCAGCTTCTCAATATAGGATTTCTCATTTTATGAGCTATTTTGTGATGCAATTCCCAAACGAAAACTTTAATGAAATTTGCAACATAATTTATTTCTTTTCCCCTACTCCACTGCCTCCCAAATTCTTCCTTTTGAAGAAAGGTAATTCTAACCTTTATAAAGTAATCATTGCATTGTATATTAAACATTAATTTATACAAGTTGTTAACTATTTTAAAGAACTTATCGATATCAAGTCATTCAATGAAACATACCTACCTAGATACCTTAGGAAATAATTTCAATTTAACAGTTACATTGGTTTCTTTCTCATTCAAAAATCATTCAGTATTTTAAAGTCCATACCTTCATCTTTTGGACACAGTTCACAAGGCTCACCCCAGCCCTCTCCCGGCATTTTATGCAAACAACATTTTGCCTTTGTGGTATTGAAAGCTTTTGCTACTGTGCACATTCCATTCTCAAAATCTTTGAAGCAGAAGCTCTGGCAGATATCTAAGCAATTTAAAAAAATGTAAAAAGACTTTAATTGTTTAGGAAGATATTATAAAATGTTCTGATGCAAGTAACTGAATAAAGGGACTAAGTCTTTCAGTTGGATATAATTTAATATAGCAGTTTCAACACATTATTTGGAAGTAACAAAGTACTTTTTGTTACTTGTAATAATATCTTACTCAATGACAAATGGCAATCTCTATTTGCTTGCCTTGTAAAAATTTACAAGAAAATTAAGACTTGTGTAAATAAAACTAAGCAATAAATATCTATTCAAGTACTATTCTAATGCCTCATCAGTATGTGGAAATAACCTTGGTTTCTTGAAGGATAATATAGTGGGCCATATGTCTTAGCTGATCCTATCAAGCTAGAAATGCTCAAACGTGGACCTAATTTTGTCATTTCAGGTATAATCTTCAGCAAGATTCACCACCATGTTGACTACAAGGGTTATTATAAGTGATATATTTATCACCGACAGGACTCCACACGTCATAAAAAAAAATCTGCAGTCTGTCTCTATGTACCTTTTTTTAAATCACCATCATGTTGTATCCTAGCAAAAAAAAATACTTTTCTCCCCTGACATCATATAAATCTATAAAGTAGGATGCATTGCACAGTGAAGTAAATCACATAGAAAGCTAATCTTTACCATAAACATATGGAAAATATATTGTAAACTCCACTAACAAAGTCATAAAAGTGAACTAGAATGACCATTTTATTTTTAGTACAGCATCAAAGATGAACACAGTAATTTTTATCCTCATATTAATTTATTCTTTATTTTTCAACATTTAAATAATTGAGTCCTGAATTATCTTTTTCCTCCAACCCTTCCCCCACCCACTATGAAGGCAAGGAATATGACATACATTGATTGTACAGGGGTGTTCCTAAAATCTGGACACATAAGCAAAAATGCATATTTTCAAGAAATGAAATGAATGAAATTTTTATTTAATTGGAATATTAACAAATAACATCTTCAATATGATTTCCATCACTTGTGACGCAAAGATTGATGTGCTTTGTCAGATTCACATGAATTCGATGCAGTAACTCCACACTGCCATCAATAGCCTATGTGTCCAGACTTTAGGAACACCCTCTACATATGAAATCATGTGAAATATATTTCCATATTAGCCATGTTGCAAAAAATTAATTTTTTAAAAAATAGTAGTTCAAATAATGTATAATCTTGTTGATGTGGATATTTTCTGAAGCAGTGAAGACTATTTTTTTTTTATTTTCTACAATTCTCTTTGATGTCTTACCATATCTACCCGTTATGCTGGAGACCTTTCTCTAGGACTGTTATCATTCTTTGTGTACTAGGATAACACTTGGGTTATCTGTTACCCCTTTTGTTAAACTTCATAAGAATAAAGAAGAAGCCTTCATCCTCTTCTAAAAATACATTTTTTCAATATCATCATTTAGGCCACTCCTTTCACCTAAGTTGTTGTCGGTGGTATTTTGTAGCTGGCTTCCACCTATATTTTATGTTTCTTGCTGTAAGTTACATAGAAAGTGTCTGCTATCTATATTGATAAAGGATGTTGCTCACCAGGAGCCCTCTACACAGAGGAAATCAGAGTCTCAGGAAAAAATATTATAAAGTGCATTTTATTTACGCTTTTTGTTTTTATATAATAATCACTTCCAGAAAAAAATGAAGCAAAACATTTCTTCTCCTCCAGACTGAACCCTTGCCTTGGAATGAAAGATAAATACAAACTGATACAGTCATGACAATTTACAACGTATACAATATTTTGCCCTCAAGTCCCCTGCTTGTCTGCTGTAAAGAAGGCATATTTTGTCATTTAACTTTGAGGATTATCAATGTTTTTTTTTATTTACTCAGAGTTTGACTGTCTTATGATAATCTGTTCATTTACATTGTTGTAGTCATTATGTATATTGTTCTTTTGGTGGTGCTTATTTCACTCTGGATCAGTTCATACAAATCTTCCTATAATTTTCTAAATTATTTATATTACTACAAATTATTCAAAAATATTCCACTGTATTAATATGCCAGTTTTTGCTTATTCTCAAAATGATGGACATACTTTTTTCCAGTTTATTTCTTATGATAAAGAGTGCTGCACAAATATTTTCCTACAAACTGCTACAGGAAACAAAGGTATATGTTCAATGTTGTCATCTCTAGGTCAAATGGTTTGTCTTATATTTGGATTTGAAAAAAAATCACTTTCAAAAGTTCAAAATGGTAGGTCGTAATTCACCTGAAAAAGGTCTGTTGAGTTTAGTAGACTGGAAACTTAATATGTCAACAATGTGATATGGCAGCTGAGGGCCAATGTATAATAGCTTACTAGAATAAGAAGTGATAGGTTCTACTCTGCCCCTATCAAATCACATCTAGAGAATTGTGTTTGACTTTAGGCACCACATTTGAGGAAGGACATTAATAAGTCAGAATGTATCCACGAGAAGGCAATCAGACAAAAGGGGCTAAATCCTGTGTGATTCTGAGTATGCTTCCATGGTATTTGAATTTGTTTTCTTTTTGGCTGCTTGTATTTTCTCTTTGACCTGAGAGCTCTGGGTTTTGGCTGTAATATTCTTGGGAGTTTTCATTTTAGGGTTTCTTTCAAGAAGTAAACCAATGGATTCTTCCAATTTCTACTTTTCCTTGTGCTTGGTTCTAAGACACTTGGGAAGTTTTCCTTTGTAATTTCTTGGAACATGATATTTAGCTCTTTTTTTTCATTCATGGTTTTCAAGTATGCTAATGCTTTTTAAATAATCTCTCCTCAATCAATTTTCCAGGTCAATTGCTTTTTCCTATGAGATAGAGATATTTCTTTAATTTTTTAGTTTTTTAACTTTGTTTTATTGTTTTTTGATGCCTCATGGAGTCATTAGCTTCCATTTGGACAAATCTAAATTTGAAAAAGTTGTTTTCTTCAGTGAGGTTTAGTCCCTCTTTTACCATGCTGTTAATTGTCTTTTCATAACTCTTCCATTGTTTTCATTTGATTTTTAAAATTATTTTTAGCGCCTTCTTTAACTTTTCCAGAAATTCTTTTGGTGCTTATTTCCAACCCATTTTTTTTGAGGCTTTGCTTGCATATATATATGTGTGTGTGTGTATGTGTGTGTATGTATATATGTATATATACATGTATACATATACATATGTATATATATATACATATATATATACATATGTGGTTTTTTTGGAGCAGGGCAGGTGGGGCAATTGAGATTAACTTGCCCAAGGTCACACAGCTAGTAAGTGTGTCAAGTGTCTGAGGTCACATTTGAACTCAGATCCTCCTGACTCCAGGGCCAGTGCTCCAATCACTGTGCCACCAAGCTGTCCACTTATATATATTTTGAAGTCATTATCTTCTTCTGTTTGAATCTTAAGTTTCCTTGTTACCACATTAGCTCTTTATGGTCAGGTTCTTTTTTGTTTGCTTGTACTCCTAGCCTGCTTCTTGACTTTGGACTTTATATTAGTATTGGGCTCTATTCACTTCTGAGTGGAGGAGGCACAAGCATTTCTGGTCTGAGTTTCTGTCCTGTTACAGCGTTCTCCTACTTTAATGGCTCAGTCTGGGGAACTGCAAGTTTTCAATGTTTCCGAAGTGATGTGATACAAGGAGAGGTCTATTCCTAGTCTGAGCTGCAAGCTGTCTTTTTTAGCCTGTTATGTGGTTGAGCTTCATTAGAATAATATTGGACTCAGTCACAGTTAGTTCACTGGGAGGTGTGCTGATTTAGAGCAACTGAATTCAAGGCTCTCCTTTGGTCTTGGTCTCTTGGTTAGAACTGAGTCTGCTCCTGGGTTCGGAGAACATGGCTGTTTCTGAAACTTGTTTCTTGCTCCTTATATAGCTAAGGCCCCTGCTTTCTTATGATCATTCCTCTTCACCTTGGAACTATGTCCTGGGACTGCATCTGCTCTTGCTTCCAGTGCTAGTTCAGTGGTCTCCTGCCCTGGCATTCACCTTTAGCCCCATTACTGGAATCTTCCCCACTGCTGCAGCCTGCCAGGCCCCACAGTGTCCACAGACCTCACTATTTTTTTAAGTAGCTGTGGACTGGAAAAATGGCTTGCTGTGTGTGACTTAAGGTCTTGTAAGAAAGGGATTTTGGTTTTCCCATTCAGAATTCATTCTGGCTTGTTTTCTAGGTTGTTGTGGAATGGGTGTGTTAGGGAGCTAAGGCAAAAATCCTTTAAAAATCCTGCCATTTTGGTTCATCAAAAAATGATGAAATTAGTCAATACAATTTTAGAGATGACTACAGACTTATTATCAAGACATAACACAGAAGACTACAAAAGAAATATAAATAAAAGGTGACTGAGAAACTACCTAACCTGCTTGTTATATTTTCTTTTAAAAATCATTATGAAAATGAGGCATGTTTACCTTAAGAGTATACTTGATGCAAACAGGAAAAGAGAAGAGGAAGATGTTTTCAGATGATTTTCTATAGAAATCATGTATTTATAGCCATACAAATGATCAAAATGTGTACAGCATATGAGATCTCGATTTTGATGTATTTTTAAATATAGTTTTAAATATAGTTTTAAAATAGTATTTGACCCAATAGAACAAAATGCAACCTTGAAAGCTAAGTAGGAATAATATCTAAATATTAAAATCACAGATCTTCTAATATGTGATTTACTGAATGCTTACAGCAAATAAGATTTAAAATTGGAAGGATACCCTAAGATGTCATCAGAGTCTTGAAAGTAGTTTTGTGCAAAGCTCAAACAAAATAATGACTCCCCCTTGCAGACTAGGTTGTCTATATGCTCTTATTTGCAGATGCCACTGTACTAATTGTTTTAGCAGTGGGGAACCTGTGGCCTTCAGGCCACATGTGTCCTTTTAGGTCCCTGAGTGTGGCCTTTTGACTGAGTCCAAGTTCTACAGGTCAAATCCTTTTATAAAGGGAATTTGTTCTATGAAGTTTGGATTCAGGCCACACTTGAGGACCTAGAGGGCACCATATGACCTTGAGGCCACAGGTTCACTACCCCTGTTTTTAGGCTCTGGAACAATATGTAGCCTCCAGAACACAGTGAAAGAAATTGGTTCAAACTTTCACAGTCATAAAATAAAGATGATAAAAAGTATGTATTGACTAGAGTAGGATATACAACTGGATTTGCAATACATTGAACTCACTCATCAATTACCTTAGATAAATCCTAGTAGACTCAGAATTGAGTGGTAGGATGAGGGGTGATGGAAACCATGTACTTTTTCAATGACCCCAAACTGTGTGTTACCATAAAAGTTTTATCTCTTTAATACAATTATTCCTATGGTGACATTACCATGAACTGTACAACATCATGATCAAAGAAGAATTAAAATTACACAAACCCAATGGTCAATGGGTAACCCAAAAGAAAGCTCCATTGTGGGAATAAGCAGATTACAGCATGTTAATAATAATAGTAGGATGAAAGACACGATATATATATATATATATACATATATATACATGTATATATATGCATATGTGAATATATGCCATGCATAGACATATATGTCACATATATATCATCTATCTGATCACAAAAAAGAACTGGTCTTACATTAAGAATTAGATGATAGTATTCCTAATATTTTAAAAAGAACCAGAGGAAACCCTGTTGGTCTGATTCTGTGAAGAATATATTGAAAACATGAGCAAGAATTGCATAAAATAACGTATGGAGGAATTGTAGAAGGTATAGTTTAGGTGAGTATCTGCAATGCTGAAAATAAGAATCCATTATGGAATTAAGTAGTAACAAAAAGGTCGATAGTGACACTAAGTTGTCATTTCGAACCTTACCAAAGCATCTCCAACCACCGTCAGACAAAGTAAAATGTGTGGGGTAGACACACTGGAAACCCCCTAAAGTATTCATGCAAGAGTCAAAAAGGCAGATGTTGGGATCTTCATAACATTCATTTATATCTACAAAAGGAAAAAAAAAGATACAAAATTACCTTTCCTGGTACTAATTTAATGAATTCTGTATTTTCTAAAATAATTGTATTTTAATTCCTAAGACCACTACAAAACAAAAAATAAACTGACAAAAAGACATGGGACAGTGGATAAAACTGCATTTGGAGTGAGGAAGAACTAGATTTGAAACCTGCCTCAGACACTTACTAGCTGGGCAATTCAGTCTCTTTGTGCCTCATTTGTAAAATGGGAATAACTATAGCCCCTGCTTCATAGGGTTGGTTTGTTATGAAGATTAAATAAGTTGGGGCAGCTAAGTGGTGCAGTGAGTAGAGCACTGCCCCTGGAGTCAGGAGGACCTAAGTTCAAATCTGGCCTCAGGTGCATGACCCACTTTCTAGCTGTGTGACCTTGGGCAAGTCACTTAACCCCAATTGCCCTGCCTTCCTCCTCCAAAAAAAAAACATTAAATGAGTTAAGATGTATAAAGTGTTTCACAGACCTTAAAGCTCTACATAAATGCTAGTAGGTATTATTTAAAAATGAGTTATATCTAATTCTTACTTCAAGTTACTTATTATTCTTATTTCAAAATTAAAAATTATATCTGCCGTAGCCCCTTGATTCCACACACACACACACGCACACGTGCGTGCACACATACACATGGCAGTGAGGCTTAATGAAGAGAGGACTGATTTCAAATTCAAGAAAATATGCATTCAAATCCACGCAAATTATGATCTTGGGTAGGTCCTTTAATCTCTTAGTGCTCTTAAAAACTCTTAAGCCTCTAAATTGTAGGGAAATTCCTGACATGCATTGTTAGAGGGAATTTTCTCAGTTGGGAATTCAATTCCAGTCCCTGTACATACTAGGGGGATCCTATTCAAGTATATTTATAGAAAAAAATGTCCAATCAATCTTGAGAAGCAATCTACCTGAATAAAAATGCCAAAACAGATCCTACTACAAAAGGAGGCAAAATAATAAAATATAAAAAAAAAAGTTCAGAGAGTCACAAAACAGGGAACAAGGATTTACTTAGTGCTTAATGTATGCAAAGTACAAAACACTTTACAAATATTATCTAATTTGATCCTCACAACAACTTTATGATTATCCCCATTTTAGAACTGAGGAAACTAAGGCAGAGGGTAAGAGTTGTCTAAGGTCAAAGAGCTAGCAAATATAGGAAATAAAAGTTTTCAGATATAATGAAATGATTAAATCAATGGCTTCCTGATTAAAAGATAAAGGGAGATATCTAGGAGCCAAGATGGCAGAGAAGGCAATAAATTGCTGTAGCTCTCCCATATTTACCTCTAAACAACCATAGAATAGTGCTCCAGAACAAATCCAGGAACAGCAGAGGCAGCAGAAAGACAGGGTGGAGCAGTCTTTTAGCCTGGGAGACTTGGAGGATTGGCAAGAAAGATCCATCTTACATAGGAAGTATCCCATCAAGGCCCAACTCAGCAAACCAGCAGGAGATCCTGAGCCCCAATATGGTGGAGCAGGCAAATACCAACACAAAGACCCCCCCCACACACACACACATATGCCTTAACATAGCCATAGGAACTGGTAAAGTCCAGCTCCGAGAACCACTATGTGCTTCAGCACAGCCCAGGGCAAACAGGTATCCTCCAGTGGCCAGACCTCCACATCTATCAGCACAGCCCTTGGCAGATAAGCCCCTTCCAGTAGCCAGACCTCCTCTTGCTTCAGCGTAGCCCCAGGGATACACAGGAAAACCCCACTAGGCCTCAGCACAAGCCAGACACCACCACAAGGATCCCAGCTCAGCACAAGGTAAGCATCCAGATCACTATAGCCTCCAGCAGGGTCAGTCACCCCCTCAAAATAGCACTGGACATGAGGGTCTCCTGTGGGCCTCAGGGCAACATCAGCAACAGCACAGCACTAGGTAAACTGCCAGGACCTGCAGCCACTGGCACAAGAAGTCTGAAGCAGTGCTCCTCCCACCCTGGGAGCAGAGATCAATTTTAAAAGAAAAGAAAAAGGTTAAAAAAAGATGAGCAAAAAACAACAACAAAAATGATCTGACCATGAAAAGTTATTATGGTGACAGGAAAGACCAAGACACAAAGTCAGAAGAGAATAATAATAATGTCAAAACACTTGTGAGTAAAACCCCAAAGAAAAGTGAGAAATGATCTCAAGCCCAAAAGGAACTCACAGAAGAGCTCAAAAAGGAGCTTAAAAATCATATAGGAGAGGTAGAAGAAACATTGGTAAAAGAAATGAGAGTGATGCAACACTGGGAAAAAGAAAACTGCTTAAAAAGTAGAATTGGCCAAATGGAAAAGGTGATTCAAAAATCCACTAAACAAAATAACTCCTTAAAGCGTATAGTTGGTCAAATGGAAAAGTACAAAAGCTAATCGAGGAAAACAGTTCCTTAAAAGTTAGAAT
>CM053622.1:385424213-385462145 GCA_028646595.1 Phalanger gymnotis
TAATATCTTGATTTCTCATCAAGTCACTAGCTTCCACTTGCTCCAATCTAATTTTTAAGGTTGTATTTTCTTCAGTGGTCTTTTGGACTTCCTTTTCCATTTGGCTAATTCTGCCTTTCAAGGCATTCTTCTCCTCATTGGCTTTTTGGAGCTCTTTTGCCATTTGAGTTAGTCTATTTTTTAAGGTGTTGTTTTCTTCAGTATACTTTTCAGTGTTTTTTTGAGTCTCTTTTAGCAAGTCATTGACTTGTTTTTCATGGTTTTCTCTCATCCTTCTCATTTCTGTTCCCAATTTTTCCTCTACTTCTCTAACTTGCTTTTCTTAATCCTTTTTGAGTTCTTCCACGGCCTGAGACCAGTTCATGTTTTTCTTGGAGGTTTTTGTTGTAGGCTCTATGACTTTGTTAACTTCTTCTGACTGTATGTCAGAAGACATGTGTCTTCTGACTGTACACCAGTCACTGCTTCCCAGCCGCCATCTTGGCTCCACTCCCCACCTCCGTCTTCTTGGATTCTTAAGGCTAATAAAAATTAACCCAAGAATGGACAAAGAGTCCACACTGTTGTGAAGAGCTCCTTCCCCCAAATTTTAGACTACTCGTCTATCAATAGATATACAGACCATTTTCAGCCTTGTATGCTTTCTAACTTATTACTAACTGCCAGATATTACACAACACAGCCTTTCAGAACTCGGGAGAGCTCCATGTTAAAATTTGGCATCAGAGAAGGGCTTTAGTGAAGATGCTAATTTAGTAGTCAATTAAAATATTTTCTGCTCTTTGTTTTAAAGGCTTGATTATCATTGTGAAATTGAGAAAAGTAAGGAAGAGTTAAGTGTTTTTAGGGTATTTGTGTTGTATGTGTTTTAGTTTCTCAACCATAGTAATACAAGCTGGGAAATATGAAGGAAAGGCATACTTGTTTTCAAAAAAAATCTCATAAACTTATAAATAAATATTTGCAATGTTGTGCTACACAAAATGGGTATTTAAAATATATTTTAAATATTAGTAGTACTTTAAATTTCTGCCATTAAAGGTTAGCTACAGGTAAAAGGTATTTTATTCTATGTGATGATTATTATAGGTAAATGTTAACCAATAAAATGCAAATATAACTGTATAGATGTCAATGAATTCCACTTACATTCTAACATCTGTATGGTTGGAGAATATGGGAATACAAAAGCAACCCTCTTTTGTCGCTGTCATTTGGGCTACTCAGAAAAGAAGAGAAGCGTTGGATGTATAGATATGTATTAATCATATGTCCAATATTTCATTCTTGCAGGTTGCATTTCAGAGAGCTGTCATCATCACTGTTCTACTAAATTGCTTATACTAGAGAAACACAAATAGACTGTGACTAAAAACTACACCACCATATCTTTCTGTGTCATTGCCTCAATAAGATCACACGGTTGACTTGGTTGTAGTATACTGTCACAGAATGAGTTAGCTGGGATACTAGATACATAATTCACTAGTTCTGATGTTCTTACATCTAACTGCTTCAGTAAGATATGTGTCATGTCACTCTAATCATCTATAATCTATTCACGTTAAGCCCTACTCTGACAGGTTAACTTTTACTAAATCTATATGCCAAAGGTATTCCCATGCCCAAACTACCACTCTTTCCACTATATTTTAAATTTTCAGTATTATGCTACATTATCTAACTTTTCTTAACCAACTGTTCTTTTTGTAGATGTAGATGAGTGTGACATTGGTGTTCGCAGCTGCAATATGCATGCTTCGTGCTTTAATATCCAAGGAGGCTTCAAATGTAACAGCAGGGAAAGTTGGGTTGAAATAGTATCAGATATGTTGGCAAATATGCAAACACGAATATCAGTTACTGGGAACAAAATTACGTTTAGTTGAATATAATATTCTATGCATTTTTTTGCTTGCATTTTAACTTGCATATTTGCATAAAACTTCGCTTTTCTTCATTTTTTCCCTAAAAGTTGAGGTAGCTTTAGTTGCAAAATAATTTATGCCTAGGAGTTTCTGTTAAGTTTATTATTGAACTGCATATTGAATCACAAGAGTATAAGAAAACATCTGTTTTATATTATGGAAAAGTTTCTGTGTGAAGATAGCACTTAATGTAAATCTAAAAAATTATATGATGAAAAATATTTAATATATTTTCCAGGCTTTTAACATAATATCAATAAGATTTAAAATTCAATGAAACAAAAGCAGGAAAGGTAAAACTTTTGTGAGTTAATCTGAACATGCAATAAATGGATAATATTATCTTGGTAAAAAAGAAAAATAGAATAATTCCTCTGACAGACAAATTTCAAATATGCTATTTGAACCAAAGAAACAAGACATTTGATATTTCATTGAGTCAAATATGGATAAGTCTTTGCTTTCTAGAAAGTGAAGAACTAGATTGTAATTTTAAAGGCAGATATATTCATATTTAACCTACTGAATGCTTTTAAATTCATCTAGAGCATTTTATCACCAGTTATCTAGACCAGTTTGAAAGAACAGTAAAACTAATTGATTTTCCCCAATCACAAATAATTTACCTACACTGAATGTACAGAAAAATTCATTATTTCTATTCATGATACCATTCAATTTGGCTGTGTTGCCTATATTGTCTTTTGTACATGCAAACTATATTTGCCAAACATGAATTATTCAACTTTAGTACTCACATCATTGTCATTATAAATTATGAGATTTAGTGTTTGCTATTAAATTTTTTTGCTGCGTACCCATTCTTTGCCTATCAAACTACTAGGTACCCCTATCCCTTTCCTACATTCCTTCTCAAATTCATCCATCTGCTTCCTTTAATCTTCTTTTCCAACCTCTTACCTACTCTCATAGTCATCCACTTTTTATTTCTTCCTACTCATATCACAACAGTTAACAATAAAAGAATGACTATATGTCATTGAAATGAATGAACTCCTTTGCCAAATATAATGAAAATTATAAGGCAGATAAATAATCTAATCTTAGACTTTTACCTTGGTTATTAAATGGTTTGAGAAGCTAAAAATGTTTTTATCATGGGACAGGAAGAATTCAGTACTTTTGTTATTTTAAGTTTTTATGTTTAATTTAGACATCATACAGTTTATTTTTATGCACGTATTCATGAATTTTCTGGGGATATTTTGGGATTATGTATATTTTACGGCTTACTTACTACATGCTTTTTCAAAACATAATCAGAAACCGTTTTCCCATTTACCAGTTTAAATTAAGGTCAAATTTATTATTTTTTGTTTATAAATATTCTAGCTTATATTTTATTTTGTTCTCTTGGTGCATAGGTCTGGATGAATGCTTTAATGGAGCCCACCAATGTATAAATGCCCAGTGTGTGAACACACCAGGTTCATACCAGTGTGCTTGTTCTGAAGGATTTGTTGGAGATGGCTTTACTTGCTTAGGTTAGTGAAATATCAGAGATATATTTTCCAACATCTTTTAACTGGTAAACTGTTTTTCTATGCTGTCCCTTATTTTGAAACAATGCAATGAAATAAAATCAGCAGGTATACTAAGGAACATTTTTTAATTATGGTTACAGGCACAGGATTTCTTTTTACTTTTACAGTGGACATAAAAATGTGTATAATTTTTAAATTCTTATTTTTCTGAAAACTACAAAAATCATAATGTGTTATTAATTACCAGCATTTTCCTGTTATCTAACTAAGTAGTTGGGTACAGTTATTGTGAATATATACATAGGTATGACTGGAACAAAATACTAGATATGTTATTCAGAGTTCCTAGCATTTGTCTAGCATGAGGATACCTTTTTAATATAAAAAGCATTGTAGACCCCTGTAGTATGAATTATATTATGACTATCCATTGATTTAGAAAATACATGGTGTGAAATACCATGATGACCTAAATAGTTTTCATGAATTTGCACTTTATTAATTATGATAGCATCTACATATACTTTTGAAAATAATAATTCATACTATCAGGCTACAAAAGGTGTTTCAGTTTTTTTTAATAATTTTGTTGGAGCTAAATAAAGATTGAAATGATAATGTTTGATAAACATGTGGATATATAGAACCCGTGTAATAAAGGGTAATTTTTGAAAGTATGTCATCCTCTACTTAGGAAACTCCAATGACTCCCTGTTTCCTCTAAGATAAAATATAAAAGCTTTTGTTTGGCATTGGGTCACAATTCGATCCATTCCTTCAGTCTTCTTACACTTTACTTTCCTCTTTAAATCTACAATCCAGCTGTACTGTTTTTCTTGATGCTCCTGCACTTTTACCTCTTCTTTCCATCCCATCCATTTTTGGAATTCTCTTTCCTCATCTGTAAAATGGAGTTTGACTAGGTGATATCCAAGGTTTTTGCAGCTCTAAATCTATAATCCTATGATCCTAGGTGGCCTTTTAAAGTAAGACTCACTTTAATAGCATCTACTTGAGCCTCATCCTTAGGGGATACTCTGGGTCTTCATTTTTTAATGTTGTAATAAGACATATTATAATATATATAATATAAATTATAACACTAAATATAAAATGATAATAATGTACTAGATACACTTTCTTGCTGCTTGTAATTTTAAGTATTACAATGCTTAAAATTGCTGCAGTACTAATAACTTATTTCCAAACTTGGCAATTTTTTAAAGAAACAAACACCACATTTTATAATAGTACCAAAACTGTTTTGAATTAATTACAGAATTCTTCAAAGAAAAGTCATTGTCATCAATAAAGTGACAATAATAGAAATTTGTTATGAGAGAGCAAATAGTGAACATAAGAAATACCCCCTCAAAACTCCTCTAGACAGGATCGTTTGTCCTGAAGATTCAAATACCGCATGCTATAAGCTTAATTGTCAGAATAAATGGTTAGATAGAGGAACAAACGGAAGAAAAAACCTGCTTGCGTAATAAGACATGAAAAGTCATGACAATTTTATAGTTATTGAATCCCTTTCTTCCACAGATGTTGATGAGTGTGCAGAAAACTTTAATCTTTGTGAGAATGGACAGTGCTTGAATATTCCTGCTACATTTCATTGTGAATGTGAGATGAGCTTCACTCCAGGTTTGGATAGCAAATTCTGCCAAGCTAAGCCAGCAGTATTCTAACTCCATTTTAAAGATTAAATTAGCTATAATGGAGGAAACCACAATAAGAAGCTGAAATGACCGCACCCTGGAAGCAATTTTCACATATAAAAGGCATTCTTTCCAGCACAGATTATCTTGCAATGTAAATAATGATGAAGCCAGCATTCCTATCTCACAAAATTTTTCTGAATTAGAGCTAATTTGATTCAGCCTTTTTTTTGTTCTATTTCATTTTGTTTTTTTTTATTTTCATATTCTTATTAATATTTCATTTCGTATTGTTTTATTTAACCATTTCTCATTTGCTGGTGGTGTTAATTGTTTTACTTGATAGAAAAACTATTCAACATTTTTTCATCAAATAAAATGCAGTCTGCACCAAGAACTGATACATTTTTCAAAATTTCAACTGCTTATTTTGAGTAGTATCTTCATATTTCATTTGGTCATGTGATTTTTCTAGGTCTCACCCAAGATTGTACCTTTTGGCTAATAATAATAATCCCATTCTTCCTTTAAATTATGGTATCTCTCACTTCCTAGAATAGTGTTTTTATATAGAAATATTATATTTTCCCAAGGAATAATGGTTTGGATTTTCTTTTATATTATACACATAATGCATATAGATACAATGTGGAAGATCCTTTTTTTCCCTCAAAATTTTGAACAGGAAATTAGTAGAATTTTTTTTTATCAGTTTTTGCCCCAGTCTTTTTTATTTCATTCAGGGAAGAAGATCCCAATATCTGAAGGAGTCTTATTTGTTTTTAGGAAGTATTTGTGAAATGATATATACAATTCTTATATCTGAAGGTCTTGATAAATTAAGTTGTTCATAGTCCAACTGAAAACGTGGCTTATTATGTATATCTATGGAAGTCACTCCCACCATTATATATTATTTGAGAATGAAATTTATTTCCATTGTATATAGTTTCATTTGCTCGTAAATAAAATACATAGAAAACTGACTTACTGTTTACAAAATATTATCTCATTTTGGACATTTGTTCTCAAAGTGAGCTGCTCAACACGATCTGTACCTATCTGCTAATTTTGTAATCAGTTTTTTTTAAAAAATTCATTCTTTTATTTATTTATTCTTAGTTTTCACCATTCACTTCCATAAGATTTTGAGTTCCAAATTTTCTTCCCTTCCCTCCCCTCCCCTCCCCCAGCCCCAAGATGGCATGCAATGTGATACAGGCTCTACATATATATTCATATTAAACATATTTTCACATTAATCATGTTGTAAAGAAGAATTAGAGCCAATGGGAAAAACCAAAAGTAAGAAGAAACAAAACAAAAAATAAGAGAAAAAGCAAATAGTATGCTTCGATCTGCATTTAGACTCCACAGTTCTTTTTTTGGACGTGGATAGCATTTTCCCTCATGAATCATTTGGAGTTGTCTTAGATCCTTGCATTGCTAAGCAAAGATAAGTCTATCAAAGTTAGTCATTACACAACATCGTTATAACTGTGTGAAATGTTCTTCTGGTTTTGCTCATTTCCCTCAGCGGCAGTTGTAAGTCTTTCTAGGTTTTTCTGAAGTCTGTCAGCTCATCATTTCTTATGGAACAATAGTATTCCATTACATTCATATGCCATAATTTATTCAGCCATTCCCCTTGTTTTCCAATTCTTGGACGAAACTAATAATTTTAACCCCTTTTGGAATAAAGTAAACTGTTGTGAAAGATTAGGAGGTTCTCTTTGTCTCAATGTGTGGTCAACTGAAGAAAGCCATTTAAGATATTTTAAATTCTAAAAAATAAAGAAAATTGTTTTAGAAAGGTTTACTCTCTTATTTTTACTTATATGTACACCTATGCATAAACATGAATGCATACAGCTGCTACATCAGTACAAACATATTCATGTACACTAATTTTAATGTAGGCACAGAAAAATATCCTCATGTTTATTGATATTCAATGAGCTGAGTTTCTAGCTACAATTAAACACAAATACTTTGAAGACATTTGAAATGATGGGATAAAAAGGACTCTCATGTATGATTTTTGAAACAAAAACTTTTCTAAGGAATGTAGTTAGAAGATTCATGTACCTAATTATTAAGGTACCTAAGATACTCTGTTCTAGTTGAACACAATGTAAACAAAACTATACAACAAAAAGAATAAAAATTAAATTTAAAAATAATGCTTTATAATTTTAAATATTACCCAAAAGAATTTTTCGTTTTATGTATTTGGTCATTCAGTTATCAGATATTTTTTGAATACATGCTATGCACCCAATGCTTTATTAAGTACTTCTAATTAAGAATTAAAAGGTTCTTTTTTATGATTTTGAGCATAGCACCTTCAAATGTTTTCCATTTAATTTTGATCTAATCAAATTTTTGGTATCCGATTAATATTAAAATTTAATTGCAGATAAGATATCCAAATATCATTTTTCCTGATAAATCATTAAGTTTAGCAGTAGGTGGGGGAGAAATCTGAATTGATTAATAAAATATACAATAAATTTATATTAGTGCCAAAATTTTATCCATTCTAAATAAATGATGCAATAATATATATTTTACATGTCTTTAGATATTGATGAATGCTCGTTCCCGAATATTCATGTCTTTGAAACATGTAGAAACCTGCCAGGAACATTTCATAGTACCTCTGATGATATCTATGAAGTGGATAGAACAGGAGGAAACTCTACAGGTGTGTCAATTGTCTAAATATAGAAATTTGTTCTAAAGATAGTTGATTATGTAATAATCAGTGAATGTGAATACTTTGTGACAGATTTAAGAAATGATCACAATGTAATTATATAGTTCTTTAACCTTTCACACCTTTTTTTGTCCCTTACATCAACCCAGTGAGGTTGGCATTGTTAGCATTTCTATAGAGATTTAAGGTTTACAAAGTGCTTTATAAATACAAACCCTGAAAGATGGTTCTATTAATATTCCCATTTTACAGATGAGGAAACAGAGGCAAACAGAGGTTAAATGACTAGTCCAGGGTCTTACAGTTTGTTTCAGAGACTAGATTTCTTCCTGAATCCAGATCCAGCAGTTTTATTTGCTGTGTCACTTAGCTACCCTGACATAAATCTGTTTAACTGATTACAAGTCATCTTGGAGTCTTTTGGACCAATTAGAAAACTGTTGCAATAGGCCAGGTGAGAAGGACCTGAACAGTGAAAGTGTAAATGGAGAGAAGGGGAGACATAAAAAAATAGACCCCAGATTACATATGTAGGATGAATTTGAGTGGAGTCAAGAATGACACCTAGAGACTGGTGGCATCTTCAGTAGTGATATAAGGGCTGGAAAGAGAGAAGGGTTTAAGGGGAAAGATAATGATGTGTTATTGGACATGTTGAGTCAGAAATGTCAATGCTAAATCTAGTTTGAAATATCCTATAACCAGTTGATGTAGGACTGGAACTCATCAAAGACTAGGGATGTGTGTGTGTGTGTGTATAGACATACACATCTATAGGATGTATGTATATATAGATCATAGAGATTATAATTAAATGATTAGGAGCTTATGAAGTCATCCAGTGACAAACTGTAGAGAGAGAAAATAAGGGGATCCTAAGCAGACCTACATCATACCCTGGTTAGTAGGCATGACCAAAATTAAGATATATCAAAGAAGAATGAGAAAGAATAGTCAGACTTGTAGAAGGACCAAGAGAGAACAGTCACAAAACACTAGAGAGGAGAGAGTACCCAGGTGCAGAGAGTGATTACTATTGTCAAATGCTGCAGAAAAGTCAAGAAGGATAGAAACTGAGATAAAGCTACTTGATTTGGCAATTAAGATGTCACTGATATCTTTGAAGAGGCAAATTTCAGTTGAATCATTTATCGGGAAGCCAGGCTTCATAAGTTTTAGAACTATGTGAGATTAACAGTAAAGCATGTAGTGCAGATATTTTCTAAAGGACCTTAACCATTATGAAAAGGAGCTATAGATCATAGCTAGTAGAATGGTTGGAAACAAGTGTATTTTAAGGATTGAGAAGATATGAACATGTTTATAGGTAGCAGAAAGGAGCCAGTAGGTAAGAAGAGATGAATATTAAAGAGTGGGGAGGACAATGGGGGCAGTCTCCTGGAGGAAAAGGGAGATGGGATCAAGGGTGCATTTAAAGAGGTTTATCTTGGCAAGAAAAAGAGCTGCCTTTTGATCTGAGACAGGAATAGAGAGTCAGAGGGTAAAGAAAAAGGGGAGGAGAACAAGCATTTATAACACCAACTGTATGTCAGGCACTGTACTAAGTGATTTTCTTTTACCAGTATCCTCTTATTTGATCCTCACAACAGCACTGTATTGTTAATCTTGAAGAGATGCCAGAAAGGTTTGAAATAACTGCTTCGATAAGTGGCATTTTGAATAGATTAGGGAGGTATAAAAAGATTGCCATGCTGTAGAGGGCTCAGTTCAGGTTTTTATTATAAATTTTTACTCAGCACTCTGCAGGATTTCTTGATTTTCTCTGACTTAATTCAACAGTACTTAAATAGGAGGAAAGGTTGCAAATGATGAGAGTAATACATTATTACAATTTGGCAGAGTATGATTGGTGATAGAAAATGGGTAATAAATGTGTTTAAAAGTAAAAAGTAATATAGAGTTGAAATATGGGTAGCTATTGCAAGGAGTGATGGCTTGGAAAAAAACACTCAAGAGTAAAGAAATTAGAGGTCATGCCAGTAACAAAGGACAGGACTAAGGGTCATAAGGCATAGTGAATGATTGAATTATAAAATATGAGCAAATAAAAGAAATTTGGAGTGCATTAACCTAAATAAGTTGTGAGTGATGGTAAGATAAAAGGAATGACCATCTATATGGTTGAGGTACAGGAAAGGAGTAGGTGATAGAAATTGAATAGAATGAGGAACTGGGAAGTTAGGGTATACTCTTATCTATATGTGTACATACATACGTACATATACATACAAATGTAAATCTAAGACAGAAGTGGGAAGGAGGAAAGGAAGGGAGAAAACAAGCACTGCTATGTGCCATCCACTGTGCCAATTGCTTTTTTTTAAAACAAGTGTTTTATTGGATCCTCACAACATCCCTGCAAGGGAGGTGCATTTCACAGTTGAAGAAGCTGAGGCAAAAAAAGGTCAGGTGACTTGCCTTGCCCAGGGTCTTATAGCTAGTAAGTGTCTAAGACCTTATTTGAACTCGTCTTCCTGACTACAGGCCCAATAATCCACTATGCCATCAGATGCCTCTGGAGTAAATGGGGAGGTAGTAGAAAAAGATATCTGAGTGATGTATATATGCATATGAATGTGTGTTCGTATATATGCATACATACATGCACATATCTTGAAATCCCCTAACATTAAGGTAAAAATTGAGGTAGAGAGCAAGACTGTAAGAGAGATCTTGAACTTATTAAGGAAAGAAGACTAATGTCCTGAGGACTGATAAATAATAGCTACCAGGATCTTAATAGAGAGATAAGTTTGTATGACATAAACATCAAAGGAAAAGATTGTGCTAAATGATTATGGCAGAGGGAGAGTCTTAAAAATGTCAGTGGAGAACAAGGAGCCTTCCTCTGCAAACTTACAAAATATAAACTTGACCTTATTCAAGAAGAGTTTTAAAAAATCTATTTTCTCATTGAAATTATAGAAACTCAAATTACATTTTACTTAATGTTACATACTTCATCCTTCAAACTTTGTTTGTTTTATTAACATGAAGATTTTGAAGTCTTCTCTCTACCTTTTCTTTCCCCATTCATTTAAACCTCTGTCAATAATTTAAGCTAATTTGGGACATTGGGACAGAATTAAATATTGTATTAAAATGTTTTTTCCTAGATGCTGACGAGTATGCCAATCCCATCAGTTGTGTTAATGGTCTCTGTGTCAATACCCCTGGTCAGTATGAATGTAACTGTCCACCAGACTTCCAGCTAAACCCAACTGCTATAGGTTGTGTGGGTATGTATAATTTATGAAAAAAAATAAACAGAAACAATATTTATTCAGCTTTCTCAGAGCATGTATTCTGTTGTATTTTGGAAATAATTTTTAAAATACATAATTTAAATTAATTTCCTCCTGATTCTTGTTAGCTATTAGTCAAGTTTATTAAATATGTAACAATGACCAGCATTTTCATATCCCCTTTGGGGTGTTTAATATTTCTTGCATTCACCTAATAAAGGGAGAAGTTTGAGGAAATGATGATGATTATACTTTTTATTTGTGGGATGGTTTACCATTTATAAAGTGCTTTCATGTAGTTGTCAATCTCATTTGACCTTTATTATAACCCTCTAAAGGGATGTAGGTAGAGGTTCAGAAAAGTGAAATACCTTGTCCGTGGTCAATAGCCTAGTAAAGGAACTTAGAGCCTGAAATGGGACTGCTGACCCTCAATATAGAGCTTTTCCTGCTATATCCTACTGCCTCTGAATGAAGTAATAAGATGAAGTAATCAGGAAAATGTTAACAAATGAATAAAAGAGACTGGGACCGAAGAGGAAAGGATAGAATTATATTAAATATTATATTATTACATTATGCTGTCATTTTGATAATAATCGTATTAATGATAAGAAAATCTGTATCTTTCATCAACATTTTTTTGAAAACTCTTTGAAAAGATGGATCTTTCTAAAGCTTTACTCCATCATTCATTCTTATCTCTCCTATTCCTAATAGACTGTATTTACGTAACTAGAGGAGTTTTTCAGTTAAAATAAAAGGAACTAATTTAAGAGGTCAAGAAAGAAGGATATTCCATGCCTTTGCAGAACTGCTGTTTCCTACTATCCTCAGTGCCTTTATTCCCCTGTTCATTATAGTGCTATTTATCTTGATATGAAAAGTAAGAAATATTTTCTACCATGAATCACAAATTAGACTCACTTGATAATTTTTAGGTAATGAGTAGTTGTATAATTCTCAAAAATATTTTCAAATTTCACAAACATATTTTAGACATTGTTAACTTCATTTTTAGTTCCACTTTCCCAAGTCTTCACATTCTTTATTCTCTGTAGGTTTATACAGACTGCCTTTCCTGTAGCAGATATCTGGTAGTTCCTATCTGAAGTGCAAAGTATTAATGTTTGTTAAAAAGATAGTATGTAAAGAATTCCAGAATCCAAAAGGAAAAAGCATCATGGTGGAGATAATTTGAACATTAATAGAAGCAATGTTCATACTGATTTTACTGTAGAACATTAAGAAAGAGGCATTATAGGAAAAGTTCAGAAAACAACTCACAAATCCATCATCATATGGTATGTGGAAGTGCTTAGGCAGTGATTAGGAACTTGTACTAGCTGAAATCTGTTCGAATTTACTTTATCTAAAAATAGCAGAGTACCTAATAATTTTCTGAGTTTTCCAAATGACAGTTTATTCCTTTAAAAGATAGGTGACCATTCTATGCAACAAATAACCAATGGTCTTTAGAAATTATGGGATTATTAGGGGAGTTTTTTATTTACATTCTATGTTAGAAGAATGAAAAACAAGATATGTGCTCTTGATTTTAGGAGATCATATTTAAAAAGATGTAGAAGAAAGATAGGATCCTACTGACAAAAAATTTTCAATGGAAGTCAGGCCAGAAGAAAAATATATGGTTTTTCTTTTTTTTGAGGGGGGAAGGCAGGGCAATTGGGGTTAAGTTACTTGCCCAAGATCACACAGCTAGTAAATGTGTCAAGTGTCTGAGGCTGGATTTGAACTCAGATCCTCCTGACTCCAGGGCCTGTGCTCTACTCACTGTACCACCTAGCCACCTGAGTCCAGAAGAAAAATAAATTTGTTGCATCTAAAATAAGGAAAATAGGATAAAAGAAGGACCAATACTTCTGCTCAGGATGGATGGGATGAAGCTGAGCTTCTCAATTCATATTTTGCTTCTGTTTTCTGAGCCAAAAAATGGCTTTGGACTATAAAAGACATAACAATAATGTCCAATATGTTGAAACCCAAGGTAACTGGAGACATTACAAAGAGACCACCCAGCAACCCTTGATAACATCAGGTCTTTAGTCCTAAATGAACTGCATCCTGGGTTATTGAAAAAACTGGCAGGTATTATTTCTGAGGTCACCATCAGTGTCTTTAGAAAGTTAATGGAGAGCAAAAGAGATACTGTAGGATTGGAGAAAAGCAAATGATCTTGTTTACAATAATGAGAAGAGAATAGAGTCTTTGAACTACAGGGCACTGAGTTTAACTTTTAAACCTGGCGAAATACTAAATCATATTAAGAGAATGGTTACTAGTCATATAAAAATGTAAATGGTGATTGCAAATGGCCAGCACGACCTCTTCAGGAATAATCATGTCATATTAATCATTTTGACACAGTAGATTAGGAGATATAGATATGGTTTACCAAGATGGTAGGAAAGCATATAACAAATTCTCTTGTGTTATGGAAAAAAATGAAGAAATGAAGACTAGATGATAACCTAATTCGGTGGACTAGGAAATGGTTGAATAGATTGAATGTTCCAGTGGTTTGATATAAACTGGAAAGGAGAGCTCTAGAGGATTGACCAGGGATGTGTTTGGTCCTAGGTTGAGAAGTTGATCATTAACAAAGGAGGAGAGGAACTAGGGGAGGGGGTAGGGAGAAGTGTCTGATTGGCTATAAATTGTGTAGGTCAACAATGTGATATTGCCATCAAAAATAGTAATTCAAACTTAGTCTACGTTGAGAGATAGTGCTAATCCTGTTGTGTTCTCTCTCAGTCAAACCCCATTTAGAGTATAAGTTCAAGGACATTATATAAAGAACATTATTAAGCTCAAGCACATCTAGAGAAGGGGTTAAGGCAATTCTTGTCATTCTAAGGTGAATTTAAAGGACTGGGAATTTGACCTAGAGAAAAAGACAGTAAGTGTTGAAGAATTGTCACATGAAAAAGGAAATAGATTTGTTCTATTCGACTCCACCAAGAGTAATGCATTGATGGTATATGCTCAATATAAGGAAAAGCTTAATAATAATAAAGTTATATCATTGTGAGATGGACTATCTCAGAAGGTAGTAGGTACATTACAGAGGGTTTTTTCCAAGTATAGTTATATTAGATGACTTAAGAAGTTTTTTCCAACTTCTTATGAAACAGATGTTAATGTTTGTAGTATTCCTTCATCCAGTACCAGTAATTATAAGTTCCTATATTCTACAGACAATCAAGTTGATAATTGCTACCTGAAATTTGGTCCCCATGGGGAAGGGCTTCTGTCCTGCAACACTGAGACTGGTGTTGGAGTTAGTTGTTCCTCTTGCAGCTGCTCTCTGGGAAAGGCCTGGGGAAATCTCTGTGAGGGTTGTCAACCTATGAACAGCAGTAAGTACAAATACCTTTTTAACATTTTTCTACATGTAGCAACTGTCACATTTGAGATTTTTAACAAAATGAAAAACTGAAGCAGGCATGCAAAATAACATTTATTAGCAGAGATATGCTACCTGTCAATAAATGCATCAATAGATTGCCTCTATTTATGCAAAAGACCCAAAAATAGAACAGGGTAGATGACATCATAGGATTGAGGGCAACATGACGGGTTATAAAGCTGAGGCACAGGGGAAAAATTATGATTGGTTGGAAGTTTGGTAATGGAGGCTAGCAACAACCCTTCTTCTTCTTTCATGAAACTAAGATGCATTCATTGTTTGAGTACAGGTGTGAGATAGCAGTCCAGACTTTTGGAGAGCAAATCGTACTTCACTGAAGGATAGCTTGGTGGAATAAAGATATCAGGTCCAACTCCCTTTCTATTCACATGCATTCTCCAAGGTCAGTTAAATTCCACGTGCAGGAGAGCTGGATTTTTAAACTTAACCCATTACAGGACATCTGAACTCTGAGCCAAGTTCAAAGACAAAGAACCATGACTTAAGAAATTATAGAACAAAATTAATTAATTGTAAATAGGATCAATAAGAAAATTATATGGGATTAATCTTAATCTTCTCACAACCCTTTGGAGACAGATCCCCTCAGGCAGCCAACACCAACAAGAAACGAAAAAGGGAAAAGAAAAGGAAATCTGAAAAGATAGTCTTATTTTAGTCCTCGTGTATGTTGAATGATTGTGTAAATGTCAAAGAAATAAAATTGGACTGATGTCAAGAGTAAATTAATGTTTCAGTGAATGACCTGGATTTTAAAAGCATTTTAATAATTCTGAAAAAAATAAATCTATAAAACTTATAAATTTTAATTATGAAATTCAGTATACTACTTTAGGCACAGTCCTACTAAATTTGTTTATCATTCAGTTAATAATCTTCAAACAGATTGGCACCAGAGTTCTAAGGCAACGTAACATTTCTGCTGAAAAAAAAATTTCTTCCTAAAAAATTCAAAATGTTAGATGGCAGAATTTTCTGGGACAGTATATATCTACCTTTATATCCATATAGACTGAAATGTTTGTGTTTACAAAAAGAAAATTGCATTCATAGCATTTTTGAAGTTTGTGTACTTGATATATATTAAGTAGAACCCAGTATAAACCACAATGTTACTTTGTCAGTGTCATAGAAACATTTTATCATAGCTTTTCTTAAACTATTATTCTGTTTTAAGATTAGTTTCCTTCTTGAAGTTAGTCACAGAATGCCTTATCTTCAAATTCTTTTAAGTTCCAATATTGACATAAGCTACAGCCCATTTTCTGCACAGTACTCAGCTTTTGTTTACAAGAGAGGAAAAGATATTTTTCCTTACATGCTTATAATGCATGTAATTCTATTACATGCTTATAATTTATAAGGTTATAACACTTTTGAAAGTACATTTTGGAGAGTCAAGATCACATGACCAGCACAATGTGTATTAATTACTTTCTCCAAACCATTTTAACCCTTCAAAAAAAAAAAGGAATTATGCACCAGAAGTAGAAAATTATAGCTAAATCTACACGAGAAAGAAGATAAGGACCACAGAGAGGTAAAAATCAATATAAATTAAAATCAAAGATCTATATCTCATGCTTAAAGTACTCAGCACCCCATCCCCACTTACCTTTACATACCCCAGGAGGAACACAACTGGGTTTGTGGTCTGTGCAGAAGCTTATCTTGTGCCCCGCACCCTCTCTACTGCTGTGGAAACTCTAGCAAGACAACTTCTTCTCTTTTCTCACCCACAAAAATTATCAGACATAATTTTGATTTCTCGTCGATGACAATTTTAGACGCTAATTAAATTCCCTGGACTCCCGAAAGCTTGGTCAGTCTAGTTTTAGCAACTTATTTGCTTGAGGGGAATTTGTCTTGGTGGAAGGGTATCAGGGCACCCTGAACATCAAGCAATTCTGATTGTCAGTTATCAGAAGTGATGAGGAATACATACTTACTGGGTCACAGGGCTCCCTCAAAAACCCCTTTTGGTTTGTTCACAGAAAGCTGAAACCAGAGAGTAGCTGCAAGTAGTGCTAGTCCTAGGAATTGTCAAGAAGCTACACATATGTTGAGAGTTGATTTCAGAAGTGGCAGTTTAACCTCAACATACAAGAAAAAAACTAGTCCCTATGATTTTGTCAAGACTCAGTGTTCCCAATCTGAGGAACAGTATGAAAATTAGTAAAAATGGAACACTGCCCAGACTATCAAAAATATCTCAAAAAAGCTCATTCAGAAAATCTATTCAACCAAAAATGTGGAATGTTTTCAAATCTCTTGGTCCTTTAAGGGCTTTCCTGAATTTATTTAACCCAAACCAGGAGAAATTACTAAGGCAAAATTAATCTGAAAGCCTACACACAGGATGCTCAGGATGGAATTTACTAAGTCACCAACAGCATAAGAATAGTCAAGTAGCCATTATTTAGCTCCTGCTACGTTCCAGACTCTGCAGTAAGTGCTGGGGTTACAAAGAAAGGCAAAAATAGATGCTCTCAAGGAGCTTGATATCTGATAAGAGAGAGAGCTTGCAGACAACTATGAAGAAACAAGATATGAACAAGCAGTTATGAACAAACAAGGATAAATGGGGAGTAACCTCAGAGACAAAGAATCAGGATTAAGGAAGATTGCAAAAAGTATCTTGCAGAAATTGAAACTTTGGTTGAGACTTGAAGGGAAGGAGGGAAACTAGGAGGTAGAGATAAGGAGGGAGAGAATTCCAGGCATGTAGGACATCCAGTGAAAATGCTGTGTCAGGAGATGAAGGAATGTGAAGAACCTCAAAGAGGTCAATGTCACTGGACTGAAGGAGTATATGGAGGAAAGTAAGGAATGCTAGAAAGGTAGGAAGGGTCCAAGTTGTAAAGAGCTTTAAAAACTAAGTTGATTTTATTGAGATAGTCGGGAGCTGCTGGAGTTTACTGACTTGGGGGGGAGGTCAATATAGTCAGACCTGCATTTTAGAACGACCAATTTGACAGCTGAGTGGAGGATTGATTAGAGTTTGAAGAGACTTGAGGTACGGACCAATCCACAGGCTATTGCAGTAGTCCAGGTATGAGGCGAAGAGAGCCTGCACTGGGATAGCTAGGGTCCAAGGATAGAAGCCAGAATGTTCTAAAGGTAGAAAGGACAGGATTTGACAACAAAATTGGATATGGAGGATGACAGACAGTAGTCGAAGATGACACCTAGGTTGGGAGTCTCTGGGAAGATGACCATCATAGGTAAGTTAGGAAGAGGAGAGGGTTTGGGGGGCAGTTTTTGGTTATATTTAGATTAAGATGACTACAGCACATCCATTTGAAGTAAGACATGCAAGACCGGAGTTTGGGTTAGGGTTAGACAAGCAGTTCCAGGAGTTATAGCATAGATATAATTGAGTCAGGGGAACTGATGATATCAGTAAGTAAAAGTAAAGAGGGAGAAGAGCAGGTCTGATCAAGACCCAGCAAAGGAGTGGTCCTACAAGTTAGAGGAAAACCAAGAGAGAATAGCGTCAGAACAAAATTAGAGAGAAGGGGATACCAAATAGAAGAGGATGATTGATGGTATCAAAGGCTGCAGAAAGGTCAAGAAAGATGAGCCCTGAGAAAAGGCTCTAAGATTTGGAAATTAAGAGTATTGCACTTATAATTTCATTGTTATGGGTAACTCCTGAGTAAACTGCCAATGCAGGTCAGCATATTCTCTGCAACTTCTAGTCTTCAGGGTTGTCTTGAGTACTAAGGGGAGAAGAAAGGAAGATTTCACTTCAGTAAGGTTGGAGGTCCTACTTGTGTCTCAGAGTCAGGACTTGAACCCAGTGGTTCCTGGCTTTCAGGCTGGCTGTCTATACTCACTGTCATGCTCCCTCTTAAGAAACTTAAAACATATCTCCTTTCAGAAGCAGTCACTGTAACATAGGAGTTCAGTTTTATAGAGCACAGTTAGCTCAAATTTCTCCAATAGCTAGCTCCAAACACTGCCCGTTTTTGGAGGTTGTCTCAGTATGTTCTTAGCAATTTGGATTGTTACACAGAATTCAGAAAGGTAAGGAGAGAAAAATCACATGTGGGTAGCACAATGTCTGACACAACTTCCTGAGTACAAGGAGTGGAATATCTTTTGGTTGCTGAGAGTGTGCTAGCCCTCGGTCTACATAAGTGTCCCAGGAGGCTGTGACAAATCAGAATCCCTGAATTTGATAATGAAGAAAATAAGAGAGATGCTCAGAATTTATAATGCAGACAACAAAACATCAAGAGAATCCATAGATCAACTCCAGAAAAAGAAGGACAAAAAAAACACTTAAAATTCCAAGATGAATTTTAGTTAAATTTAACTTCCCATGAAGCCAAGTGTGTTTATATAATTCAGAAGACCAGTAGAAATGCCTTCCATTATAAAAGAAAGAAAAAAATTGACTAGTGTAAGATCACTCCAGAGCCATGAGAAATTGAAGAATAATGTATTTCAAGAAGCAGCAGAGGTCAAGCTGTAACACCAAATGATGTATCCTGAAAATCTGAGCTTAATCATCAAAGGAAAAAAAAACAGATGGACCAACAAATTGAAGCATTTGAAGTATTTCTGGGGGGGAAAAGACCATAACAAAAGTGAGCAGAATATTTGACTTGGAAACAGCCCAGAAAAGAGAAACATTAAAATGGTAAGTAAGTAACAACTATTAAGAATAAAAGCAATTACCCTTACTTAGAGGTTTGGGTTTTTGTTTGTTTTTGAATAAGAAAAGGCAAGGAGGAGGATGAGGAGAGATCATGAATGGGATAAAGACATAAGAAAGAAACAGAAGTAAAAGGGGGAAAATAGAATTGAAGCCATATGGAAACCTTTACACACACACACACACCACCACCCCCCCACACACACACACATGAGAGAGAGAGAGAGAGAGAGAGAGAGAGAGAGAGAGAGAGAGAGAGAAAGAGTCATGTCCAGATCTATGTGACCCAATTTGGGGTTTTGTTGGGTAAAGATATTTGAGTGATTTACCATTTCCTTCTCCAGCTTATTTTAGAGATGAGGAAAATGAAGCAAACAAGGTAAAGTCACTTGCCAGGCTCACACTGCTAGTAAATGTCTGAGGCCAGATTTGAACTAAAAGAAATGAGTCTTCCTGACTCCAGGCCCAGCACTCTCCACTGCCTCAATATAGTTTATGGAACAGAATTGCTGAATTGAAGGGTACATAAACAAGGAGAGGAGAGGTAGAGGGATAGAAGGAAATGGATGATGCATTTGTACCAAGTCCAAAGTTGAACAATGAAGGGGTGGTGATTGCTGCAGTGTCCTGGCAATGGGAGAAGCTGGCATAGCAAGAATAAGCAGTAGAGCCCAACTTTCACCTACAGCTTTTCCAGCAAATACCTAGAAAGAGTTCTAGACCAAGTTGTGATTAGGAAGTCCAAGAAACCCAATAAATCATTTTTCCAGTCTAGGTCTTCAGAAGGAGACATAATGCTGTCAGGATATAGTGGGGCCAAGGAGCTGAGCAGTGCCTTGGACACAGTCTGGCCTGGGGTCTGTGTTTATGTGTTTGGGCCAGAAGAGGCTGTGTAGAGACAGGGAACAGAGCCAGGAGCTAGCTGGCAACTCGGTCATTTATATTCTAGAACTGGATCACCAATTCACTGTGGACTGAGGAGATGTGTGCCTGAGAGTGGCAGATTAAGGCAAGGAGTAGTCTTGAGCTTGTGGCTATGTACCGGGCAAAGATGAAGAACTAAAGTTAGCATCTCAGAGTCAACCCTACACACACACGCACACGCACACACACATGCACACGCACACGCAAGCACACACATACCTGCAACTGAGTAATCAGAAAAGGGAATGCAGACCTCGGGGGGATTCTGCAGATCTGTCTCTCTGATCCTGCAGAGCCTTTTATCTAATTGACAAGGGCTGGGGATAGCAAGGGACTGACTACATGAGCTCCAACAATGGGCAAGTTTACAGTTGTGTCACCCAGACCTATAAAGCTTGCAAGAGTAAGATCAGGAAAGACCCAAGACAGATAGAGACAACATTGCTGCCAACATGATAGTTTATGAGACTTTATCAAATCTTAGGGAATCAGCAAAAGTACTAGTTAAAATCATTGATAACTTCAGTAAAGGACCAAGATACAAAATAAACCCACAAAAGCCAACAGCATTTATATATAATAACAATAAAAGCCAAGAGGCAAAAATAGAGAAGAGTCTATTTTCATTGGCTATGCCTATATGTGCCTATACACAAGTATCACATGGTTTTTTTTTCCCCTAGCTGAATATTATACTCTGTGTCCAAGAGGTGAGGGTTTCAGACCTAATCCTGTCACTATCATCCTTGAAGGTGAGTTCATTTCCAATAACCACCAATATCTGAACTAGCATATAGCACTGAAAATAATTTTAAAACAGTGCATGAAAAATAGATGTGCCATTGAAATTATCATCTCACATATCATGTAGCAAAGATTTAGCATTCTGGATAAAAATTTGGTTTTAGATCCATTTTAAGGAGGACTACACATATGTTATAAGAGTATAGTTGCAATTTATTAATACCTTGATGGGTAGTTACACTTAACTGTGAATCTTTTCCTATCCCCTTTGGGTGTTGAGCATCTTTAAATTGTTGAATGTTGTGGTATTTCATGTCTTTGACTCCATATAGCATTAGAAAAGTATTAGTATTACAAACAATGGGCTTGTGTTTCAGGGAGAAACTTAGGGTTATTAAAAGAAATATAGTTTATTAAAGACAATCTTTTCTGCTCTCCTCATATTCAATTATGACTTCAACTAAGCAACCATTTATAGTGACTAAACAAGATATATGTACTAATTGATAAGATCTATGGGATGTCCATTCTCCTGTGTGTAGAGTTCAATTTTTCCAAAATCTTTTGAGTGATTATATGTTTCATTTGGGAGATTCAGAAATGTGAGTGGTATGAGCTAGTTGTAACATATTAAAAGCAAAAAATTATTCTGGAGCTACTGGATCAAGGGTATCATCGAATGTATGACCAGAAAAAAAATTAGGTCAGTCAGGTAATGAGAATAAGAGATAACTTAAAAAACACGTAGATTTTGTTACATATGAAGAGATCTAGAAGGACCACCACATATTCTGTAGACTGCTATTGGCAGATTTATGGGAAAATAGGATAAGAGTTGATCAGGCATGAATTCTATCATTGCAGGGAATTCCTCCATAAATAAAATCACAGTTCATTGAAGCAGATGAAAATTCAATTAAAAGGAAGCAAAATGACATTGTTCTTACAAAGTAGTTGTATTACAGTATTATCTGAATCATATAGAGCAAAAAATCATTTTAAAATCATGACCAAATTTGAACAATCCTCTCAACTCCATCACCCTTCTTTTTTTAATTTTTTTTTTAATTTTCTTTTGGAGGGGGGAAGATAAGGCAATTAGGGTTAAGTGACTTGCCCAAGGTTATACAGCTAGTAAGAATGTCGTGTCTGAGGCCAAATTTGAACCTAGGTCCTCCCAACCCCAGGGCCAATGCTCTACTCACTTTGCCACCTAGCTGCCCCTCTGCCGCCCTTCTAAGATTGTAGCAAAGCTAAAATAATCAGTAGTCTAGCAAACCGTGTCAATTCATTATGCATTAACTTAGATGTATAATGCAGTTGCATGTGTCAGAATCATACTTTCCTTGGATTACAGCAATTGTTTTCAACTATAATTATTTCTGTCATGCAGATATTGACGAATGCCAAGAATTACCAGGGCTCTGCCAAGGTGGAAACTGTATCAACACTTTTGGAAGCTTCCAGTGTATGTGTCCACATGGCTATTACCTCAGTGAGGAAACTCGTATCTGTGAAGGTAGAGCAAATTCTTACAAATAAAGTAAAATGCTTATAGAAATATTAGAGGTTACTTCTAGAGAAAAACATCCAATTCACAAATTTCATTAGAGAAATCTGTTTATCTGAGCCCATCTCGTTTCTTTCCAAAAGGTTTTGTGGGTCCTCAAAATTACATAGAATGTTTTAAAAATATTTTCTCTGAAACATTTGTTTGATGGTTCGTTTGGTTTATTTAAATGGTTCATGGCATATTTAAGATGTTGATATTATCCATTTACCTTTTATTGTCAGAGCAGTTTGGAAATACTTTGCTGTTTTGTTTAGTCATTTTTCAGTCATGCCAGACTCTTCATGACCCCTCTTGGGGATTTTCTTGCAAAGATGCTGGAGCGATTTGCCATTTCCTTCTCCAGCTCTTTTTACGTATTAGGAACTGAGGCAGCCTGGAGTCACTCATGAAGATGAGTGTTTCTGATTCTAAGCCTATTGCTCTATCTATTGCACCACTTAGTTTGCCCCCCTTTGATCATAGTCTCTATTAAAAAGAGGATGAAACATTAATTCAGAAAATGACAATGCCTCATGAAAGTGACAGCTATCTATTGATAGAAGAATTGGGTTTAAGTCCCAGATCTGACATATTCTGACTGTGTTGACCTTGGGAAAGTCAACTTATCATTGTCCTAGATAGCTTCAAAGACTCTTAAGTTGTAGAGAAATTGCTGATCTGAACTGGCGGAGAACTTTTTTTCATGACATTAAATAAACCTGTCACTGAATTCAGTTGGTCTGTGTTCTCTCTCATACTTTCTGATAGTTTGGCCTCTAGGACCTTCAGCACTGCCATCATCCAATGGCCCATTCTTCTAGATGAGATCTATATGAGCCCCCTAGTTCCAGGACTCTTCTTGGGAGAAAGTTGTAGATCTTTTTTATGAAACAAAAGTAGTAAATTGATAGCCCCCAAGAAAGGATGATTCCACATTAGAATTTCAGGGTCCTAGCATAGTTTGTGAGTTACAGCCCCCTCCTTCCTCCCCCTGTCCCCACATCCCATAGACATTCTATGCCTGCTCTGTTTTCAAAATGCCGACTTGTCTGTAGGCAACAAGAATAAACAAATTTGTAAAAATAGAACCAAGTTTATGACAAGCGATGGTGGATAGCAAAACAGAGCATAATAGAGTCCTTCAAGCACTGAATTTCTCATCCAAGGAGTGAAAACTCTCTACTGATAAGGCTTTTCTTTGACTCAGGCTGTTGCAGGAGTAGCTTGTTTCTGCTCCTTTAAATAATCTGTCATATTTTCTTGTCTGCAGGATCCTGGCCCACCATGCTCCCCTGCTTGTATTCCTCTTCCGTGTCAGGATGGGATCTAGGTGGAGCATTGGATAGGAAATTAGGAAAACCCGAAATCAAATCTAGCCTCAGACACTGCATGACCCTGGGAAAGTTACTTAACCTCTGGTTGCCTCAGTTTCCTCAGTCATAAAGTGGGAATAACAGTACATCACAGGGGTATTGTGAGGATCAAATGAGATAATTACAAAGGGCTTAGCTCAGTGCCTGGCACATAGTAGATGCTACATAAATGTTTATTCCCTTCCCTAAACTTCCTCGAGTTGCCAGATCTACTATCCCCCCTCCCACCAACAAAAGCTACTGAGTTCTTTCATCAAAGCTTATGTTCAGGACTATATTAGAATATCAAAATTTTACATGCATTTCCTTTTTTTCCAACAAGCAAACATCACACTATGTAGGCTACTTATTTTAATTGTTATTGCATTTGATAATTATATCCGGAAGAGTGAGGGAAGGGGCAAAAGACCCCTGGCAAAAATGGTTTAGTAAAAAATGACTCTATGTTTTAGATAGTATTCACTAAACTTTTTTTTATCATGTATCTCGCCTGTAAAGCATTTTTAAACAGTCATCCCAATGTGTGCATACCTAATATGTTAATGTGCATATATAAATATCCAACTGCACTAATATATATAAATTATAAAACTTACACAAAAGATAGAAATAGGAATTGAACTTGCCATTTCATTGATATGGAGAATAGGTGGATAAGGTAACTGTTTTTATCAGTGCAGGTCAGCACCTTATCTGCAACTCTTTAAATTGAATATTTTTCCCCAGTTACATGTAAAAACAACTTAACATTCTTTAAAAAAAATTTAGGTTCCAAATTCTCTCCATCCTCCCCACATCCAACTGAGAAGGTAAGCAGTTTGTTATAGTTTTTACATGTGCAGTCATGCCAAACATATTTCTATGTTAGTCATGTTGTGAAAGAAAACACAAAAAACCCAAGAAAAATAAAGAAAAAGTATGCTTCAATCTGCATTTAGACTTCATCAGTTCTTTCTCTGGAGACAAAGAATATTTTTTATCATAAAGTCCTTCAGAATTATTTTGACTCATTGTATTGCTGAGAATAACTAAGTCATTCACAGTGGATCATCATTCAATATTGCTGTTACTGTACATAGTGTTCTCTTGGTTCTGCTCATTTCACTTTGCATCAGTTCATGTAAGTCAGGTTTTTCTGAGAGCATCCTGCTTGTCATTTGTTATGCCACAATAAAATTCCATCACAATCATATGCAAAACATTTTTCAGCCATTCCCCAGTTGATAGCCTTCCCCTCAATTTCCAATTCTTTAATACCACTAAAAAAACTACTAGAAAAATATTCTTGTACACACAGCCCCTTTTCCTGTTTGTCTTTTATCTCTTTGAGATACAGATTTTGTAGTGGTATTGCTGGGTCAAAGAGTATGCATGGTTTTTAGCCCTCTGGCTGTAGTTCCAAATTGCTCTATAGAATGGTTGAATCAGTACACCACTTTACCAACAGTACTTTAGTATCTCAATTTTCCCACATCCCCTCCAACATTTATCATTTTCCTTTTCTGTTGTGTGAGTCAATCTTGTGTAAGTGTGAGGTGGTATCTCAGAGTTGTTTTAATTTGTATTTTTTCTAATCAGTAGTGATATAGAGCATTTTTATAAGACTAGATAGCTTTGATTATTTCCTCTGAAAACTACCTGTTTATATCCTTTGACCATTTATCAATTGAGGAATGGCTTTTGTTTCTACAAATTTGACTCAGTTCTCTATATTTTTTAAAAATGATGTCTTCATCAGAGAAACACGTAAATTTTTTCATAATTATGATTACTATGTAATTCTTTCAATCCTATTTTCCCCATTTGTGCTATTCTCTCTTTTCACTCTGTCCATTCCCAAAAGCATTTAGCTTCTGTCTTTTATCTTCCCTAATCTGCTCACACTTCTATCTCCCAACCACCCACCCCTTTTCTCTTATCCCCTTCTCTTCCTACTTTTCTATATGGTAAGATAGATTTCTGTACCCAACTGAGTTTGTATACTATTCCCTCCTTGAGCCAATTCTAATAAAAGTAAGATTCATGCTCTCCCTCCATACTGCTCCCATCTTCCCTTCCACTGTAAAAGTTCTTTTGCACCTCTTTTATGTCAGATAATTTACCCCATTCTACCTCTTTCCCCCTCTCCCAGCATGTTCATTTTTCTTACACCTTAATTTTGTTTGATTCTTTAAATAATTAACTTGTCATATCCAACTTATACTCATTCCCTGTCTATGTATACTCCTTTTAAGTGCCTTAATAATGAAAAAGGTTTTAGGACTTACAAGTATCATTTTCCCATGGAGGAATGTATATAGTTTAATCTTATTAATACCTTATGATTTCTCTTTCCTGTTTACCTTTTTATGTTTTTCTTGAGTCCTAGATTTGAAAGTCAGATTTCCTATTCAGCTCTGGTCTTTTCATTAGGAATGCTCTTTTCCACCCTGGAACTTTTACCAGGGTCAGGGTCCTAGCTCCACTGCAGGTACAGCCTCTGGCATCATAGTTCTCCTTTTCTCCCTGAAACCCAGGACTGCAACCCAGATCTAAGTATGGGCAGTGAAACACAGTTTTGTCTCTTGTGCCAAAAAAGGGACCCCTGTAATCTTCTGACCAATATTCTGACCTCCTTACCTTCTCTGGACTGAGAAGTCCACCAACTGCCACTGATTCAGTTGTTCCGAAGACCTACCACTGGTGGAGGGATTTGGGGAAGAGCTCAGGCAAGTCCCTGCCTGTTTTCTGCAACTTTTATTTTAGAAAATTGGCCTGAGGCCTTAAAGGTTAAATGAAATGCACACAACCACTTTGCATCAGAAGCAGTGCTTGAAATCAAGTCTGACCTGGCCTTTGAAATTGCATTTCTATCCATTTTGCCATAGTGCCTTTCATTATAAAAACAATAGAAATTTTTAAAGGATGAAATAAAGATGAAATAATATTTGATCTTATAATAGATTTGGGGACCACTGGAGTTTATCGAAGTGACATGTCAGTGACAAGAAGTGACATAGTCAGTCTTGTACTTTAGGAAAAGTACTTTGTGTATGTAGTATATATGTAGTAGAAAGAAAAGAGGCATGAGACGGGGAAACAAACTAGGAAGTTATTGCAGTAGTCTCCAGGTGAGAGGTAATGAGGGCCTGAACTAGGATGATTCATTATGTATTCAAGTTCAATCTACTAGTGTGACTAGAGAGAAGGGGAATAGATGTGAGAGGCACCATGGAGGTAGAATGGCAAGATTTGGGAATTGATTGGAGTGAGGTATAGAGAAAGGAATTGTAGGTGACACCAAGATAATGAACCTGGATGACTGAGAAAATGATGCTGCCCTTGAAAATAATAGGGAACTTTGGAAGAAGGTGGATTTGGGAGGAGAGATAGTTTAATGAGAGCTGAGGTGCTGGTTAAAACATATTCCTTACAGTTCATCATGTAAGAATCACTCTGTCCTATCCAAAATAAAAATAAGAAAAGCCTCTGATCTGTTACTGTTACTTTCCCAGAAAATGGAGCCCACTCTCCAAGGGAGAGTAGCTGAAGGCCCAAGGGGACTCGAGGGCAGGGAATGCATGTTATGTACAGAGAGGATTCCTAATGGCATCTGTGCAGCTGCTGCTCTGAGTGTCCCAGTATCAGTTCAGTTAAATAGCTTTGAGGGGCCCATACAGGGCTTAGAAGGGAAAGGGTTAAGAAAATTGCAAAGATGGAGGGAAGAGAGTGGACATGCTGGCTGATAAGAGTAGGTGTGATTGTATGAGAAACAAGCCCTAGGAATGGCTGTCACAGAGAAGATCAGATATCACCTATCTTTCTACTCTCTAATTAGAAAATCACACACTCTTTGTAGTTAAGTCATGGCCCTTTTGGAATCAGACCACCAGAATCAATTATAAAAAGTGTTTCTAAGATGAATGCTATGGATCTATTATGGTCCAATATTAACCTCTAACATTTAATGTGAGTATGGCAGAGTACAAAGAGTGCCAGCTTTCAGATCAAGAAGACCTAATTTCAAACCCAGTGCCTCAGGAACCTCACTGAAACTATAAGCTACAGAACACAAATCTATCAGTAAAGAGAGTTTTCGCCCCACCCCACCCAAAAGAAATTTTCATACAAAGAGATCTCTATCACAAAGAAATACACTTATATTTTAATGTTAAGAAATCTTCTCTTTTTCAGTAACTATTATTCAATAGTCTCTGGTTAGCAATTATAATTCATTCTTTTTCTAGATTTTGATGAATGTTTTGCACATTCTGGTGTCTATTGGCCTGGGACCTGCTATAATACCTTGGGAAATTACACCTGCCTTTGTCCTCCAGAATATATACAAATCAATGATGGACACAACTGTATGGGTATGTAAAGTTCTATATAATATATTATTATTTTGATTTTTAAGATTTCATCTCATTTCTATAAACTGTTCAAAAAATCTGATGAGTCTTTATGACTGATGACAAATTCAAGAAGTCACTCATACTTCTTGCATGTGTAAACTTTGAAGCCTTTTGTCAGAATATCATATTTTCCAAACTTGCTGACAAAATTGCTGAGGTTTTAAAAATTGTTTATTTTCATACACAGAAGTATATATTAAAAGGTAATATCAGCAAACTAGATGTAGTAAGATTTTTCTCAAACCACATTTATGTCTTATTTGTAAGATATAAGCTTTACCTTAAAAAGAAACACCTAAAATTTTAGAGATTAAAGAGACCTTAGTGGTCATCTAGTCCAATGCCTTCATTTCACAAGAGATAATGACCAAGAAGTTAAGTGTATTATTCCAGGTCACACAGATAGTAGGTGGCAGAAGTAGAATTTTATATTTAATTTCTCATTTGGAAATGATTAACTTGAAAAAAAATTCAGAAAGAAATAATTTTATCATACTATTTGATAAACTCAAGGATCCTTACTACTGGGTTATGGACTCACTATATAACAGAGATATCTGAGAGAACTACAAAGCAATTTGGTAGAAATTAAAGTTTAGACTAACATTTTATACCGTATGCTACAATAGGCACTAAATAGACACAAGATCTAGATATAAGATGTCATATTAAAAATTAAAGGAACAGTAAAGGAGATACTATTCATAACTATACACAGGAAAAGAGTTCCTGATTGAAAAATGGACAGAAATGATTACAAGTCATTACAACAATTTCGACTATATATAAACATTGCGAAGGTTTTGCACAGATAAAATCATTACAATTAAAATAAGAAAAAAGCAGGTAAATGGGGAAAACCTCCAGCAAATTTTTTGTTAAACTGATATTCACAATATAAAGAGAGATTTTATTCAAAGGCCATTCTGCAAGAGACAAATGGTCAATGAGACAGTTTTCAGAAAAAGAAACACAAGCTATCAACAATATGAAAAAAAATTTCAATCACTAACAGTAAGCAAAATGCACATTTAAGCAACCTTGAAGTTCTGCCTCACAACCATCAGATTGACAAAGGTGATTAAAAAATAGAAAATGCAGATTTTTAGAAGGGATTTGGAAGAACAGGCACAGTTAGTAGAATTGTAAATTGGCCCAACCGCGCTGTAAGTGAGTTTGGAATTCTTTTCGATGCTACTAATCTGTCTATACCCATCAATGCCACTATTAGGCATAAGACCTTAAAGAAATGAAACAAATAGGGAAAGGACCTATATGCAGAAAAATATTTATGGCAGTATTTGGGGGCAGGATACGTGGAAAAAAAACACCTAGAATTAAAGGCAGATGCTCTTAAATGGGGGAATGACAGAAGAAATCACGGTATATGAATGTAAGGGGATATTATTATATGGGAAAAACGATGGAAAAGATGGATTCAGAGAAACTTGGGTAGACTTCTATGAACTATTACAGAGTGAAGTGAACAAATGCAGGAGAACAAATTACAGAATGACTGCATTGTGCAAAGGAAAAGATTTGGAAAGAATTAAGAACTGATCAATATCATGAACAACGACAACTCTAAAAGACCAATGACGAATGGCAAAGAGGTGCTGGACTAACAGTACACAGTGTGACATTTTCAGACATGGTCAATGTGAGAATTTGTTTTGCTTGGCTATTTTCACTTGTTACAAAAGCAGGCTTTTATTTTTTTTTAAGGAAGGAACATTATGTTGTGGAGCGAGGCCAAAAAAAGAAACAAAGAAAAGAGCTCCGATAAATTTTTTTTTAAATTCCCAGAAGATAGTTGAAAGAAGTTCAGAAAGAGACAGACAAGTAGGCCAGTAGCAATCTGTACAAAATATTAACAATTTCATATACAAACTTTTTTCTTTGTTCTTTGTAAATGGAAATGATTATGTTTTTTTTCAAATTTATATTAATAAAATTTTTACAAATCTTCTTAGCGCACTCCAAAAAGCTTACCATAGGTTAGGTTTACAATTGTTTGAGCTTCAGCAATGGACAATTAATTTATTTGTCATCTTACAGCTGTTTTTTCTATTTGTAGACATGAGAAAAAGCTTTTGCTATCTGAATAAAATCACCTGTGAAAATGAGCTGCCGTTTAATATGACCAAGAAGATGTGCTGCTGCACATATAATTTTGCCAAAGCTTGGAATAAGCCTTGTGAACCATGCCCAACTTCAGAAGCAGGTGAGAATTCACTTTTACAATTCTGTTAAAGGTCAATCTAGAAACCTAAATGTTCATTATAAAAATTGTGCACTAAACCTAGTGCAATTTAAGATCTGAGAGGCAGTGTGATGTAGTGCTGAACCTGGTGTCAGGAGAGATTAAATACAATGCTGATTCAAACATTCACTGGCCGTATGACCCTGGGAAAGCCACCTTATGAGTTTCTTCATCTGTGTAATGTAAATATTTATCCTTGCAGTTCCTACCTGACAGGTTTGTTGTGGGTTAAGTGCTTTTACAGACCTTCAAATGATACACAAATGTGAGATATTATTATTATTGTTTAAAAACTTGTGCGCATAAAATCAAGACAGTCTGGTGACTAGAGGAAATATACTTTGGGAGTTTATACACTTAAAATGAAAGGGTCATTTTGTTTTATGACTGGAAAACCAACAGTAATTTTATATGATTCTGTATTGTATGCCTAATAACACTACAGCTGAAATCTTTTTCTGCTTTATAATAAGCATTGTTCTATTGCATGTTTCTTGTATTTTCAAGTCTTCTAGCCTATAAAATTATATTTGTTCAGCAGAATTTATATGAATAACTTACATTCCCAAATGAACCTCTTTTTTCCTTCTTACCTGTATTCCTGCAGCTCCTAAAGACAGGATTAAAATATCTTACTTGTGTTACACATTCAGATTTTGCCCCCAAACAGAAATAATTATGAAAAATATGTTGAAAAGATCACAAGACCATAAATTTAGAGCTGGAAAGGACCTTCAAAGTAATCTAATTGAACATCTTTCATTTTCTGTTTGAGGAAACTGAGGCCCATAGAAGTTAATTGGCTTATCCAAGAGCACATCCATCATGTTTAGCATGGGATAAAATACATTAAACTTTTATAGGCATAGTGCTAGATTCTTATTATGCCTACTTTTATAGATCCTGGATCTTATAGGCTTAAGGTCAGTGCTTATTTCATGACTTCTTATTATGCATGTGTAAGTGCTGTTTTTAAGCAAATCATTAAATATGGTTATGAATTGTTAGATATGTATTTGAACATTGTATTTAATGAGATAATGATAACCAATCACTGGTGAAACAATCCAGATCAGATTTAATTAACAAATTATAATGGTTGCAAAATAGACTTCCTAGTGTCAACTAGAAACAGTTTATAGCAATGAATATTCAGTTTGCTCTTTGTTACAAAAACACTTCCCAAGATGTTGGCTTGAAGATCTGGAGACTCTAATATCCATTTCTTCTCAGTATATGTATTCTTTTTTTTACAAAGACATTACTACCTCTTCTAAGAATGATAGTCGACAACCATTGTTAGAAGAACTAGTAGATTACTGAAGAAACAAGTATGAACTAACACACGTTAAGAAGGAAAGCAATATTCTTTTCATTAGTTGTAAGTTGTGAAGTTTAATAAACTAAATGTTGACTGATATGGTAATTACTTTAAATAATAATATCTCTATATGCAGAAAAAGATAAGGATCTTGAACTAATAAATTTAAATATATTTATTAAGTACTTACTATGTTCCAGGCTCTGTGTTATGCTGGAGATACAAATGGAAAAATTGGCACACTCCCTACTCTAAGGGAAATCACATTCTAATTAGGAGAGATGATACATAAAAGAAAATTCAGCTTTAGGGCAGGTGGAAAGGCCTGGAAGTCCTAAGAGTGCAACATGAGGCTGACAACAAGACTCAGGTCTTTAGGTGACATGTTGAAATGTACATTACAAAAGTTCTTTTATCCATAATGAAAAATATAATTGATCTATACAAATGTTTCTATATAATGTAATTTCTTTGAAAAGCTGTAAACTGACTTGAAGAGGACACTGCCAGAGCAGTTAAAAAGAACACTGGATTTGAATTCAAAGGACCTTGGTTTAAAAAGCAGAACACTGCCTATGTGGCCTTCAGCAAGTCAATTTACTTCTCTGGGCCTGATTTTCCTTATTTTAAAATAGGGGAGTTCCCATACATTCTAAATCTATGATCTCATGGCTCCGACTTTTCAGGGGACGTCAAAATTATGTGAACCATTTAAAATATTTGCTCTTAGGTGTTCATTTAACTTATTCAGGAGATTTTTTTTTTTTGGTATCTTTATGTTATCCATTTTTTTCCTAAGATCAATGCAAGTTGATTTTATCTTGACTGAAGGGATTGGACCAATGATCTAATTGATATAATAATAGCTAACATTTACCAAATGCTGTGCTAAGCTTAGTTTTACAATTATCTCACTTGATCCTCCCAACATTCCTCAAAGGTGGGTGCTATAATCTCCATTTTATAGATGAGGAAACTGAGGCAGAGGTTAAGTGACTCACCCGAGGAGACACAGCTAGTAAGTGTCTAAGGCTGTATTAGAATTCAGGTTTTCCTGACTCCAGGGTATAGGAAACTCATACATGAGTAAAGTCCTTGTAATGCAGGAAGCACCCAAATAGCTTTCTCAGGGTCTTCCAGGGTCTTGCAAGCAGTGTATGTTGGAAACAAGACTCCATCTATCAACTTCTTTCACTTTACTTCTTCTTGGCTGCAAGGCCAGTTCTTATTTATTATAACATTCTGCCTCTATTTCAATGAAAAAAAAAGCACTGAGGATGTATTAAAAAAGGAGGGAAATGTCCCTGTTTAGAAGAAAAGAATAGTATGTAAAAATGGCAACTATGCAGTAAATTTTGTCAAAGTTCATATCAGTCTTCCAAATAGTCATTTTGTGTTGAAATGAATGAAAAATGTTAAGTCAGATCAATATCTGATATTTTATTTTGTACTGACTAAAAACAAACTAGTTTCAAAACATAGAAAAATAGATGAGGGATAAGAACCTTTTTAACCTGAAAAGGTAGTACATTTCCTCTGTCTACAAGCACAATTAAGCAGCTAAATTCCCAGGAAAACAATATTATCATAGCCTGTGCCTTTATTAGTAATATGTAATTGAAAGATTTCTAGTTGAAAGGAACATACATTATGACTGTAAACATTAATAATTGTTGACTAAACGTTTTAGAAATTATGTGAAGTTGTTTACATTGCTTGTTATGATTGTTTTGACCATTTGCTTTATCTTGATTTTAACGTTGAATTTAAAGCCATATGTGGAAATATTCCTGGATTTACCTTTGACATTCATACAGGCAAAACTCTAGGTAAGTTCGTTTGTTTTTCTAAAATACACTTATTTGCACATAATATATGCGTATATATATATATATGGTATTAAAAGTCGTTAGAGTGTTTTAAGATAGCAAAATACTACAAGAAATCATGATTCTTATTCTTCTTGATCCTTTGTTAACAGAAAAAGGGTTGTCATTTCTTAAAAGAACTACAAGTTTATATATTCTTGAACAATTAAAACAATACTTAAAATACGTTTATACCATAATTTCGTTACTGTATGACATACAGGAATCCATGAGTCTAAAAAATTTATAAATGTTGGGAGTATTTTATACTCACTGATTTCCTATGTGTCAGCATTCAGTGTTTCACATGCAGAAAAAAAAACCCACTAATATCAGGTTAATGTACATGCTACAGAAAAATGTTGTCATTTTAAATTTTCTCAATTTGTATTGTTAAGTTTCTAAAACAGCTCTAAGAAGGAAAAGCCACGTTGTGGTTGTTAAATACTAAATCCAAAGTGGCTCTTGAAAGGGGAACAAAATTTAAGAAGCTGTTTTCTCTCACCTCTGTTTCCACCCAAACCAGATACTGCTATCTGGAAAATAAGTGTTTTTAGAGCATATGTCTTAACAAAATAATGTGGGGAATGCCAAATTTTTGTTGGATTTTTCAGTATCCTTTCCTACTGAATATAATTTAACTTCTTGAAGACATTAGAATTATTTCTTTCTGGATAGATTTTTTTAACTTGTGGCTTTTTCTTCCTCAAAGAGAAAGTAATATTGATTATTTTTCAAAGAGATGACAAAAGTTAAGATAGTTTCTTTTATGTGTAGCTAAATGAGAATATATTATTTCTAATGATAGTTCACTGGGTAGGCAATAAAATGTTATTGGTTAGTCTATTTAATACATTTTCTCATTAGTTGTTGGAGGAAAGAATCTAGATTATGATTTATACAAGTTTTATGCACCACAGAAGTATTTATGAGCTCAAGTGACACAGAAACCACTGTTTCAAGCCATGTACACACAAAGCAGTGTAAATTGCTGCAAAGAAAGTGAGTGAAGGAGAAGAAAAACCTCAGCAAACTTGATTACATCTGTTCAATTTCAGATATTGATGACTACAAGGAGATTCCAGATATTTGTGCAAATGGTATTTGTATTAACCAGAGAGGCAATTTTCACTGTGAATGTTCTACAGGATTCACTTATAATGATCTCTTGGTCTGCGAAGGTAATTCACAATAGAGATTGCATAAAATCAAGCTTCTTATAATGATTTCTTTGGAAGGAATAGAGATTTTATTGATTTAATTAGTATTAGAAACTTTATTTTTTAAATTTTATTTTATTTTCAGTTTCAAAGTCTGTCCCTCTCTCTAACCCCTCACCTGCTCTTTGAGATAGGACTAAATATGCTAATATATGTATGTATGTGTATACATACATACATATATATATAATTTTCATATGGGTATATTTGTGTGTATATATATTATATATATGAATACATGTAGGGATAGGACTCACACTTGTGGTTTGTTCAATATAGAAACCTTAATCAGTGCAGATTAGCACTTTTTCTGCAACTCAGTCATAAAAAGTCACCTACAGCATTAAGATGTTGTCAAGTCAACAAGCATTTATTAAATGTCTGTTGTGTGCCAGTCTCTGTGCAAAGTGCTGGTGATAAAAAGAAAGGTAAAAAAAACAGTCTCTGCCTCCAAGGATCCTACAATCTAATAGTGGGAGATAACATGTAAACAATTGTGTATACTAGGGCTCATTGGACATAAACTCAGAAGACACTAACTTAAAAAAGACTGGGAAAAGCTTCTTGCAAGAGGTTGTAGATTGTAGCTGAGACTTGAAGGAAACTAGGGAAGCCAGAAGGCAGAGGTTAGGAGGGAAAGAATTACAAGCATGGAGAACAGCCAGTGAAATGTATGGAATTGAGAGATGGAATGTCTTTTGCAAGGAACAGCAAAAAACCAGTCACCGGATTATAGAGAACATGGAAGGGAGTAAGGTAAAAGACTGGATACATAGGATGGGTCAGGTTATAAGGAGCTTTAAAACCAAGTATGATTTTATATTTTATCTATAAGGCAATAGGGAGACATTCAGTATGGGAGGGTGTAATGTTAATGGAATAGGAAGATCTTCCTCATCCATTCCTAGACCTATGTGACCACAGGTGTTCAATCACTGCTGTGATACCTCATGAGTCACAAAGAGCCCCTTGGGGGAGGAACTTGCCTAAGAAAAAATTGCTTAGGGGAAGCTTGCTTGTAGGAAGGCTTTCATACCTTCGGGTACTAATCTAGTTAGGCACTGAGTCACAAGGATTGTGATGCCTTTTGGCTCTGAGCCTACTAGCCAAAAGTGTATAAAATATTCTGAGCTGAGATTTTGCTTTGGGGGCTTGCTCATGAGAAGGACCTTTTGATTCCCTGGACGGGACTCTGAGTAGATATTAAGGGCCCCCCAACTACTCAGATGTTCGTGGTCCCCCAGTCTGGTGGAGTATTACTTTGTTCAGTGCATTGGAGCCCTGTCTGTAGAATCTCTGTGCTAATTTCTCTGCTTGTATTTTCTCCATGTTCAGGGTGCTTACCTTTCCCCTGAACTAGTGAATGATTTGTATATGTTTGATTAAAATAAGATTGTAGACCCCCTTAAAGTTGCCTTTCCTTTTAGAAAATCCAATTAAAAAACCTGTGCTAGCAGGCCATCCTGGGTGTGCCAGGGTCCTTACTGTTACAGAGGGCCATGTTCAAACATGAGCTTTAGGAAGATCACTTTCATAGCTGAGTAGAAGGTGAGCACTGAATGAACGAGAAGAAACTTAAGTCAAGGAAATCAACCAGAAGATTATTGGCACTAGTTCAGATGCAAGATAATGAGGGCCTGCACCGGAGTGACGGTAAGGTCAGAGGAGAGAAAGGGGTTAAGGAAAATTGACAGGATATGGCAACAAATTGGATGTGGAGGGCAGGGAGAGTGAGGAGTTGAGAATGATACATAGGTGGCTAGCCTCACTAGTAATGGGTAAGTTAGGAAGGGGGGAGCATTTTGGTGGGGAGGGGGAGAGTTGTAAGTTTTGGACATGCTGAGATTAAGATTTCTACAAGAAGTCCAGTTGGAGGTGTTCCAAATGGAAGGTGGAAATGTGAGATTTTGGACCAGGAGAGAGAGGAAGTCTGGATAATTAGATCTGAGAATCTATGTGGAGATGATAATTGAATCCGTAGGAGCTGATGAGATCATCATGTGAAATAGTATACAAGGAGAAGAGACATGACAGAGCCTTGACCTGGTTGAAGATGTAGCAAAGGAGACCAGTCAGGGCAGGAGAGGTCACACAGGTTGGAGAAATACCAGAAGAGGGCAGTTTCACAAAAAAAAAAAACGAGAAAAAAGAGTGTCAAGAAGATGATTAGCAGTGTCAAAGACAACAGAGAAGTCAAGAGGAATAATTAAGTAATCTGCCCAAAGATAGTATGTGAGAGATAATACTTGAATCCAGTTCTTCCTGGCTCAAGGCTAGTTATCTAATATTCTCCCTCTCTCTCTCTCTCTCTCTCTCTCTCTCTCTCTCTCTCTCTCTCTCTCTCTCCATTACATATACATATATATATACACATATAATTTTATCTATAAATATATATAAACATATATCCGTAGTAACTTCCCAAGTTCCTTGCCTTGTGATATAAATTATTTTTGCTATTCTACCTTACTGAATGTTTTCCAATATGTAGCAGTAATAGTACTAAATTATCTTATTCATTAATTTATTATTTACATATGCCATATGCTTAGGAGGAATTAATGAAATTAACTCTAAAATACCTGTGCACAGAATAACTAATGTATGCATTAGTCACCATAAAATTTTAAATCCTGCACTAATTTCTCCTTTTCACCCACAATATACCTGTGAGGCTGAACCGTTGTTGGACTCTTTGTAATAGCAATAAGAAATTAGTTGTAGCAGTACCTTTTATTTGTAAAACACTTGTACAAATATGCTTTCGTGTCTAAAATCTCATTTAAGTGGGAATGATTTGGAAATGAGGTTCTTCTAAAAAGTTTAATTTTTTTATTCAATTCCTATAATTGAGAAACTTTTCTAAAACGTCCATTAATAACTAGGCAATTTGGTATGATTGAGAACAAGACCTTATAGTTAAATTCTTTGGCTAACAGCTACATAGTGGAATAATTGAGACTAGAACTCTCATCTCACTTCTAATCTAGTAATCTGTATACTACACCAGGAATGTACTGTGTAAATCACTGTACCAAGCAATATTATGTTGTTAATTAACGCAATCTTCCAGCTGT
>CM053622.1:385462645-385486513 GCA_028646595.1 Phalanger gymnotis
TTAAAAAAAAAAAGAATCCAAGAAGACTATTTACTGGAAGAGTTAAGGCCTGAATCAGATGGATTTAAAGCCTTCAACAGACTTCTATATGATAATTTAAATGTTGTTAATAATTGAATATTTTATATGATTTAATATTATCATAAAAGAGGCAGAATGGCTTATAGAAAGCAGCCTTTGAGCTGAAACTTGAGTCCTAGTCTCAGAAACTTAACTAGATGTGTGATTGCTGGAAAGTAATTTACCATTCTGGAGGCTCGGATTACTCATCTGAAAGCAAGCATTTGCAAAATGCTTCTTCACAATTGTCAAACAGGCAGGGTAAGCACTTGCAAACTATAATGCAATAAATAAACATTAACTATTATTTTGTTTGAACTCTCCATTTTAACACAGAAGGCAGAGGGCATAGTTTCTTAGTTCAATACCTGAAGCTTTTTCTTTTCAAATGTTTTAGAGCCTTATTTTTTTAATATAAACATTACATCCTGAAATACCATATGTGTACGTATATATGTATATATATACGTACATATATATATATATATGTATGTATGTATATATAAAAAAGCACTGAGAGGCAGCATGGTACTGTTGATAGAGCTGTTCTTGGAGCCAGGAAGATTTGCATTCAAGTCTTGCCTTTGACACATAAGGACTGTGTGATTCTGAGCAAGCCCCTTGACTTCCCAGTACTGCAGGTATCAAAGATTGGAACTTTTCGAGGAGTTACTGATCTCTATTAGTAGATGAGAATAGGGTTCCCTCACCAGGAAATCCCACACTAAATAAAATGACAGTTCTGTGTCTCCAGCTCTCAGCCGACATTATTTATATAATGTATAACTTAATATCTTGTTCTTCGAATACCCACCAATACTTGTTTTCATATCCATGGAGGCCACGAAACCATCATAACAGAGACAGCCACCAATAATGTTAGCGCATTGACCGCCATCACAGATACCAGGATTTTCTTCACTTTCATCAATATCTAAAGAAATAAAATTTGCAACACAGAAAAAGAAAAGTAATTTTTGAGAATACCAAAGATTACCTATTTCCATCCCTTCAGTAAGATACAAAGCCTACTAAGTGGATGTAACTTAAGGCTCAATACAAATCTACATAAAGTCCAAATCTCTCTCTCCAGAACTCCTGTCCAATATTCCTAACTTTCTGTTAGACATATCCAAGTGGATGTCCTGACGGCACCTCAAACTCAATTATTTCCAAAATGGAACTCATTATATACACTTTCTCTTCTCTTGCCTTCTTTTTGCAGAAATGCTCCTTTTCTCCAAACTTCTACCGAAGGTATTACCTTTTTTTTAGTCACCCAGGTTGGCATCTTTAAAGTTATTCCCGACATTTTCTTCTTCCTCACCTCCAATATCTTATCCTTTATGATACTACTTCTAAAATATCTGTTATATCTGTCCCCATCTCTTCACTTACACTGTCCTTACTCTCACCAAATCTCATCTGGTACAGTGTTCTCTTTGATCAGCCTCCAATCTATTTCCTCTCCATTCAATCCTCCACACAGATGGCAAACTGATATTTTTAAAATATAGATCTGACTACATCACTTACCTACTAAAAATATTCAATGGCTTCTATTGTCCCAGGATAAAATATGAATTCCTTAGGTAAACAATAATTGGCACAATAAGGACACCACTTGCTTTTTCATTCTTATTTCACATTGTACCCCTTCATATGATCTCTATTTCAATCAAATTGCCCAGCTATTTGTTTTCTCTCACAGCATTCTATCTTTCCACCTTTGCACAGGTGGTACTCATGTCTATAATGCATTCTCCCTACTTACTTCCACTCTTTAGGATTATATTACTATATATACTTCAAAATACAGCTCAGGTACACACACACACACACACACACACACACACACACACACACAGAGAGAGAGAGAGAGAGAGAGCATTTACTGATCCCTAGCCTGTTGTTGGTGTTTTTCCCTTTTGGAACTCTTTTGTGCACGTATTTGGTATTTACTTGTGTACGTGTTGTAGAATGGATTGTATTTGGAGGCTGAGATTGTTTCATTTTTGTTTTCACATTGCCAGTGCCTAATACATTGCTTTGTATGTAATAGGCATTAAATAAATGTTAGGATGAACTGAATTTAATGAAATCAAATCTGTAAATGAAAACTAACTAAGCTGGATAAAGTGCTTATGTTTTTGTTTCCTTACCTGCATAGGTTTGCATATCTGGCATAAGGGCATAAACTTCATCGCAAATACATTCATAGCTGCCTTCTGAACTAGAGCATTGGGTATCACAGCTTCCATTCATTATCCTGCACTCATCAATATCTGATAAAAGAACATTTCAACTGTTTTGTCAGTTCTTCCTTTGAAAAAGTCTGCCTTTTAAAAACTAATTATACACATCATATTGAATGTTTACTCATTTCTCATGATGATTTTTTTCTTTAGTTATTCTAAGTTTGTATTTGCCTATACAAACTAGCAGCTGCTTTTGGTAGTATTTTTTTGACATTTTCCTTATTTCCCCAATTAGAGAAATCAAGAACATAAGTGGAAAGATCAATGAAATAAAAAATGTACTCTTGGAAGTTCAGATCTATGACTTCAGAGCAAAGAAAGGAACCATGTTACCTTGTGGAGCTACCCTCTAATATTAAAACTTTTGGCTTGTAAACTCAAAGTAAAAGTAAATTGCATTAGTTTTCAGAAGAAGAAATTAAAGATATCTATAGTCATATGAAAAAATGCTCTAGATCACTATTGATTAGAGAAATGCAAATCAAAACAACTTTTAGGTGCCACATCTCCCCTGTCAGATTGGCTAATGTGACAAAACAGGAAAATGATAAATGCTGGAGAGGATGTGGGAAAATTGGAACATTATCACATTGTTGGTGGAGTTGTGAGCTGATCTAGCCATTCTGGAGAGCAATTTGGAAGTATGCCCAAAGGGCTATAAAAATGTGCATACCCTTTGACCCAGCAATACCACTTCTAGGGCTATATCCCAGAGAGATCGTACAAGTGCAAAAAGGACCTGTATGTACAAAAACATTTATAGCAGCTCTTTTTATGGTGGCAAAGAATTGGAAATCAAAGGGATGCCCATCAATTGGGGAATGGCTAAACAAATTGTGGTATATGAATGTAATGGAATACTGTTGTGCTATAAGAAATAAAGAGCAGATGGATTTCATTATAACCTGGAATAGCCTATATGAACTTATTCTGAGTGAGGGGAGAAGAACCAGGAGATCATTATACAGGATTACAGACACACGGTATCTGTAAGGACTAACTTTGATAGACTTGACTCCTCTCATCAATGCAAAGTTCAAAGGCAGCTCCAAGAGACTCATGATGGAAAAAGCTATGCACATCCAGAAAAAGAATTGTGGAATCTGAATGCAGATTAAGGCATTCTCTCTCTTTTTTTCCTTCTTTTTTGGTTTCGTTTCTCCCTTCTCATGATTCATTCCATTGGTTATAAGTCTTCTTTACAACTGGAAAATTATGTAAATAATTTCAATGCGAAGGTACATGTAGAACCCACACTGGATTACATGCTGTCTTGGCGGGGGGAGGGAAAGAAAACTTGGAACCCAAAAACTTGCGGAAATGAGTGATGTAAACTAAAAATAAAAAATAAATTAAAAAAAGTAAACTGCATCAAAATGTTTTAGGAATTGAACAAAAAACAATTAATGAAGAAATAAAAGATACTTACAAAAAAGGACTAAAAATGATAGCAAAAAGATTCTCATTGTTTCTTATTTCAAAAGACAACCATGAGACATTACACAAGCATGTTTATGAAATATCCTGAGAACTCAGTGACTTGGAAGTATGATTGTTTTCTATGGCTCTCATTCATTTTTAATGAAATGATTTTTCCCTTTAGTGGCAAAAGCTTCTTTTACTAACTTGAGAAATAAGAATTTAAGGACTCTGGTGTGCCTATTTCTTACCCATATAGTCCTGCCTTTCTGGAGCTGCTTGATATCCAGGATTACAAGCATATTGATATGGTCCAATCATGTCCACACATCTTCCATTTCTACACAGATTATCACTCAGAAAACATTCATTTATATCTGCAAAAGAAAAAAAAAGCATATTTCCACATATGCTCATGTTTGCTTTTGACAAAAGTATAGCCAAGTGTTCAAATCCTTAGATGTTCTGAATTATTATGTAGTTTAGGGTAAATGGTTATGGTATGTTGAAGGCAGAGAAGTGTTGAAGAGTGTTTCTGATTCATGCCCTTCCTCTCACTGAGTTTGGGGGAAGTGCATTTGCAGTGGCAAAAAAGACAGGAAAGTAGCATGCTTATATGCAGGCATACAGTATTTAATACTTCTTTTTCTGACCTTTTGCCCTTGAGAAATCTTTCTGCTCATCATGTTAGCTGACTATAGGATTTGGAAACACAATAAAATGCTGAATATCTACAAGTTCCACTGACTCAAGACTCTATTTGCTGGTGATTGGAAATGCCTGAGATTAGTGTTGCAGAGTTAACTGGTATGAATTTTGAGTCCATAGACTCAACCAGGTAACTGTACCAAGGACAGCAAAAGGGAGGACAGTTACTCTTACTATGTTTCCTCTGATTTATTTTTAGAGCAATTTGGGACTCAAGAGTTTCAGATCTGGGTATACATACCCCTTTCCTTAACCTTCCAACAGGGACCAACTAAGTGGGAAGAGTTTGGAACATCTGGAGACAGAGGGGCTCCATGCACAAATTCTTAACAATTTGGTTTTGATGTAGATGAAACCTTAGATTTCCTGTTTAAAAAATTATCCTGAGCAATACTTCACATCTCTCTGGAGTCTAGATAAGTATTGAACCCAGGCAATATAATCACATTAAGTTGTTCTGCTCAACAGTGGAAAGATGCTTGTAGGCTTAGTGCCCTCTGGTGGCGCATTGAGATAATGCAGCCTTTTAGCAGTCATGAGACTACTTGGTCAGTGACTTGAGGAGAAGGCCACCAGTTGAACGATTTAGATATTCTGCTCCCTTGCTGGATAATAAAGTGATGCACTGAACTTCTACAGAGTTAAGGCAAGCATAACATACAATAATGTAGACTGCTACTGGGACACATCAATGTCCAATGTATCACATAGATGTGTAGTGTGTTTCCACTTCTTATAACAGCTAAGGGTCAGCAAAGAAACTAAGTAGCAGAGACCAAAGAAGATGCACATCCACAAAAAGTTGTCCTTAATACATTTATAATATTTATATTTGTAACATATATTATATAATAATAAAGACCAGCAAATTTAAAAATTGGCATATGACACAGAGAAATGAAGAGAATAAAAATTTATTAAATGCCTATTATGTGCTAGGTATTATGCTAAGCTTCACAAATATCTCATTTGACAGGTATGGAATAAGAGCAGGCATGGCAAGGGATCATTTTATGCGTATGTGAGTGTGGGCGTGTAAACCATATCTGTACAGGATCACGGGGGGGGGGGGTGAGCAAATAGATTCTTGAAAATAGATTCATATGTCTCTCTTTTCTCCTAGTATCTAAAACTTCTGAGTTTTTAGACAGGTGATTTCTTTTTCTAATAAAGTTACAATAACTGAAAATTCAATTGTTCTACTGCCTGGTATATGAGATCAAATAAAATCAACCGTAAAAAGCAATCTGAATATGGATGTAGTAGGGGTAGATTAGTAAAATCTAAATTATGAAGGTTTTTTTATAAATAGAAAATCCAGCTTTAGAACTAAAAAGGACCTAAGAGGCATCTGGTCCAACTTCCTTATCAGCGTGTGAAGAAACTGAAGTCCAGAGTGGTTAAATGACTTGCCTAAGGTAACAAATGACTTTCTTCCTCAGCCTTTCTTCCCAGAACTAGGCCAAAACCAGGTTTTCTAAGTCCTAATCCTAATTTAATGATTGAGAAATTTGCACAATAAAAATGTAGAATGCTTTATGGGAAACCTCATTTTCTGATTACAATTTATTTAATTCTGTGGATACACACTGGGGATAAACTCACCTGCACAATCTTCTTGTAATGGTATTTCATGTCCAAGTGAGCAGTCACATTCAAAGCTGCCTTCTACGTTCACACAGTTTCCACCTCTACAAAGTTGAGAGTTGTGTTCATATTCATTAATGTCTGAAAGGTAAATATGTTATCTGTTAAATGATTTTCAGGAAAAAATAGTAAAGAATAGGGAAAATAATTTTTATATAAAAATGAGTGAACTTCAGAAATAAATGAGGAGATGTATGTTTTCACTTGTGATAGGCCCTCTATCTTCTACTATAGTATTGGAAGAATCTGGTAAATAGTAAAAGTTCTAATATAACTCAAAATTACTAAATTATTAATAAGCTTAGTAACTTGAGGGGAAAAGGTAGTGGTGAAGAAAAAAAAGTAGTATTATAAACTAGACAAGGAAGGCAGCACATACTTACCACTAATTATTGGAAGAACAGATTTTATTTTCTTTCAGTGTTAATTTTCAGGTTATGAAAAGGATGTAAAATTTTAGGAACAGATAACTGCAATCCAAGGAATATCTACTGAAGAGGTCAAATTAAACCTCAATATGGAAAATGTCTAATTCATAGTGCCCTGAAAAGTGGATTAAAAAACTGCACAATTAGAGTTGCAATGATCCCAAATTGAAGATGTCAGAAACTTTGGGGCAAGGGAATAATAATTCTTATAAAACATTATAAATTTTAATACAAAACTGTGTGAACCTAGTTTGCTGATTTTAGATCTCCATGTGGTAAGCATTCTCTGAGATAGGCATGGGTCAAGATTATGAGTCTAGCTAGTTTTGCTTCAAGTTTTGAGAGCAAGCCAACCATACTTACCCATAGAGTTCTTCATCATCATGAACCCGCTTTCATAGCCTTCAAAACACTCACACTCAAAACTTCCTGGAGTATTACACAAGTACCACTTCCACAAAGATCAGGGGAACTCTTGCATTCATCAATGTCTGATTTTAAAGAATTAAATAGACAGAAGTAAACAAGAGTTAAAGGGTGAGATTTCACTTTTCAGAAGAAGGTATAGCTCATTTGAAATGTCAGGGAAGTCTGTGTCATATAGGACAAAGATTTGTTTAGATGACCAGCAGCAGAGGGGATCAGGGGAGCTGAGCCCAGGGTTCATTCCTCTTCCCAACTGCCAAAACTGTCAGTGTCAACTGGTAGAGGCACTTTCCTATGGTCAGAATTCTGGAACCAAATGGGCAGCCTTTTGCTTTTTTTTTTTAAATAAACTTTATATCTTCCTGGATTGAAAATTACGAAACATTAAGTGGAAGGAGAAGCTTAGCCAAGGTGATGACAACCAAAGACAGATGTAATTTTGAGACACTTCATCAAGCTTTTTGGCAAATCCATTTTGTTGGTTACAACAATAGCAACTAAAATGCCTCCTTGATGGGGAGCAGTTGAAGATAAGGCAAGGGTATAATGTAACTCACAGACAAAAGGATACAGTCAAAGGGGGAGGGGGTGTGGACTCATTTATCTATTTAGTCATACGAATACAAAACAGTAACAGTCTCATCTTCAAAAATAATGACAGTGACCTTTCTGTAGTTTTCTTTTTTTGCTGTTACAAATCTGTGATATAATTTGTGACACTATCAATGGCATTCTTTAAAAACAAGTTAGCATAATGAGATCAACTAAGCTGTAGCTACTCTATGCACAGCAGAGAAAGAACTTAACAGAGAATTCATTTATTTTCCTGATCTGATAAAATATTGGTTAAACAAAATTGAACATATGGTCTTATTTCTTAAAGGAGAAAAACTACTTTAAATGGATTCTGAATTCAGCTGCTATAATATTTTATATGTTTCAATTTTAAAATATTTCAAAGAATTTGATCATTGGACTTTTGAAAAAAAATCTTATAAAAGTAATACGTGTTCACTATTTAAAATGACTTCTGAGCATTCTTGCTAGGAAACCTTCATTTTTCCTTTTTATCCATTTATTTCCTTGGTGACAAACATTACTTAAACTATATAAATAAACCACTATCAGTTAAAGTTAGAAAGTAAATCAGTTAACTGGAAAAACAATCTTTGCAGCAAGACTTTTTCATAAAGGTCTTATGTCCTATAGAATATAAAAATGATGTAAATTTAGAAGGCAGATAAATGTTTGAAGGCCACGAACAGGAAATTTTCAAAGGAAGAAATCCAATTTATCAACAACCCCATGAAAAAATTCTTCAACTAATTAATAATTAGAGAAAAAAGAAATCTGAGGTTCTACCTCGTACCCATCAGACTGGCAAAATTAAAAACAAAAACAAAAAAAAAGATCATTGTGGAGAAGCTGTAGGAACACCCACATACTAATGCACTATTGGTGGTGTTGTGAATTGGTCCAGCCATTTTAGAAAGCAATTGGGAACTATACTCAAAAAGTCACTAAACTTTGTATACCCTTTGATCAACTAAAGTGGGTTTATACCCCAAACATATCAGATAAAAAGGAAAATTATATGTGTATATATATATAAATATGAAAATTGTGCAGTTATTTTTTGATATAGCAAAGAACTGGAAAATAAAGAAGGGAACCATCAACTGGGGAATAACTGAACAAATTCTAATATATGAGTGTAATAGAATATGACTGTGCTATAAGAAATGATGAAAAAGTTACACAAACTGATGCAGAGTAAAAATGACCAGAACAAAGAGAATACTTTATACAGTAACACAAAAATTATAACGAAAAACAATTTTGAAAGACTTAAGAACACTGATCAACAATTCCAGTGAACAAATGATAAAGCATACTACCCACCTTGTAACAGAGAGTCTGAAATGCAGAATGAGACATATATTTTCACCATGGCCAAAGTCAGTCAGTAAACATTTATTAAGCACCTTCTGTGAGTCAAGCACTGTTCCAAGCATTGGGGATACAAAGAAAGGTAAAAATCAGTCCATGCCTTCAAGAAGTTCGCAATCTAATAGAGGAGACAGCATGCAAATGTACAAACAAGCTATATACAGGATAAGTTTGAAATAATTAACAGAGCAAAGGCATTAGAATTAAGGGGGATTGGAAAGGCTTCCTATAAAAACGGTAGGACTTTAGCTGAGACTTGAAGGAATCCAGGGAAGTCAGGAGGAGAAAAAGCAGAGGGAAGGCCTTCCATGCGCAGAGGTCAACCAGTGAAAATGCTCGGAGTCAACAGATGGAGTGTCTTGTGTGAGGAACATCAAGGAAGCTAGTGTCACTGGATAAAAGTGTACTTGGAGGTGGGAGGTGGGGTGGATATATAAGATATAAGAAGACTGAACAGTCAAGGAGAGAGTTTAGGAGGTTATGGATGATTTAAAACCCCAAAAGAGGATTTATATTTGATCCTGGAAGTGATCCATGGAGTTTATTGAGTAGGTGGTAATGTCTGACCAAGCTCTAAGCCTCCACAGTGCCTACTTTAGCTGCCTTCATGGCCACTAGAACAAATTGTTTTCATCTACCCATTCTGCTGGCGGAAGTCTTCACATGCTTTGGGTAGATACCCCCCTAACTCACCGAATGGGTTTGAGGCCTGTGGGTTACCCTCAATCTGTTTAGCATGTCTGTTGAGATAGCTTACTAGGGTGTGGCTGCTGCACATGTTACAGCTTCTTGGAGCCACATGTGAAAGCTAAGTGCCAGGTAGACACCGCAGGTAGATGAGCAGCCCTGAAACGGGCTTGGCAAGTCCTCACACCAGAGGTGCTAGCCCTCCTTGAATGCCCTAAAATACCCCATGGTACATACTAGGTGCTATATAAATTCTTATTTCCTTCTCTTCTTTTCTTGGGATATATGCCTTATAGTGGAATCTCTGAGTCAAAATGTAAGGAAATTTTATTTTATTTTATTTTCATAGAGGCAAATTATTTTCCAGGCTACCAGGACAGAATACCTCTGTGGACAGAGTGCCAGGCCTGGAGTCAGGAAGAACTAAATTCAAATCTGTCCTCAGACACGTACTAGCCTTATGATGCTGGGCAAGTCACTTAAGCCTGTTTGCCTTAGTTTCCTCACTGGTAAAATGACCTGGAGAGGGAAATGGAAAGATACTCCAGCATCTTTGCCAAGAAAACCTCAAATGGAATCATGAAGAGTAGGACTGTGGACTGAAACCACTGAACAGCAACAATGTTTTCTAAAATTGATGTACAAAAAATATTTATAGCTGCAATTTTTGTGGTGGCTAAGAACTGGAAAATTGAGGGGATGCCTATCAATTGGGGAATATCTGAATAAATTGTGGTATATGATTGTAGTGGAATATTGCTGTGCTATAAGAAATGACAAGCAGGATTATTTCAGAAAAACCTGGAAAGACTTACATGAACTGATACAAAGTGAAGTCAGCAGAACCAGGAGAACATGGTACAGAGTAACAGCAATATCGTATGATGAAGAACAATGAATGACTTAGCTATTCTCAACAATACAACAATATTAGACAATCCCAAAGGATTCATGATGAAAAATGTTATCTGCCTCCAGAGAAAGAGAGGATGGAGTCTAAATGCAGATGGAAACATACTTATATTTTCTTTTACGACATGACTAATATGGAAATACATTTCGCATGCATTTATTTCAAATTGCTTGTCATCTCAAGCGGGGAGGGAAGGAGGAAAGAAGGGAAAGAATTTAGAACTCAAAATTTTTTTAAATGAATGTTAAAAACTTTTTACACATAATTGGGAAAAATAAAATATTAAATCAAAAAAGAAGAAGAGGAAGAAGCAGAAGACAAAGAGAGGAAAAAGGGAAGAAGAGGAAGAGGAGGAGAAAGAAGAAGAAAAGGAGAAGGAAGAGAAGAAAAGAGAAGAGGAGAAGGAAGAACAAGAAAAAGAAAAGAAGAGAAGAAGAAGAAGAGTGTGTGTGTGAGAGAAGTGGTGTAGTGTATAATAAAGTTGGAAAAAATAGATGGGGGTCAGGTTATGAAGGACTTTAAATGATAAACAGAACTATTAATGTTTTATCCTTCAAGTCAATAAACATTTCTTAAGCACCTATTATGTGCCCTCAGGTATCGAGGTTACAAAAGGAGGAAAAAGGACAGTCCCTGTCCCCAAGGTTCTCACATTCTACTGGTGGAGAAAATACATGAGTACGTGTAAAACAAGCTATACATACGATAAATAGGAGGTAATTAAAAGAAAGAAGACATAAGAATTAAGAGGGGTAGGAGAGGATTCTAGTGATTTTAGTTGGCACTTAAAGGAAGATAGGGAAACGAGGAAACAGAGATGAGGTTCCTTCCTCCCTCCCTTCCTTCTTTCTGCCTCCTTTCTTCCTTCTTTCCTTTCTCCTCCCTTCCTTCCTTCCTTCTCTTGGAAGCTCAACATATTGATGCCAAGTTGTACAGACACTTGATCAGTTTAGTACTAGTGCCTTTTTCAGTTCAGAACTTTCAAGGTCAAGAGATCTGCCATTCTCAGGCTTTTTGGTAGCAGGAATTAGAGGCACATGCTATCATATTTACCTCTTAATCATTTCTGATGAAAGGAGTAGGAACTCTGAAATGCAAACACAAGAGTCCAGAGAAATCGAAAAAGGTAATTTAATTCAAGCAACTTGATGGGATTATATAATGATATTTTATTAACATTCTAAAAGGGGGAGAATAAGCATGTTCTTTTATAACTTGAGTGTCTTCAAAGAGTACTGAAGGAATTAAATAAGAAAAACAGAAGAACAAGAGGTAGATCGGTTCTGTTCTGAGGTGTTGAAGGTAAAGATAAGATATAGTAAAAAGGAATACATTAGTGCAGAAAGAAAGAAAAAAGGGGTAGCCTTGACATTTCTCATAATTGAACTATATGAGAAAAAGAATAAGAAGGAAGGGGTGAAGGGAACAGCATTAGAGGAACCACAATCTCGTTTGTAATGGACAAAGGAGCATTGAACAGACATGCATACACACAAACAGTCTGAAACAAGCAGAAATGGTGGGGGGTAGGGGGATGTTGTTAAATGTGAGTTAATACCAGGTTAGTCATAGAGACATACAAAACTAAATTCCTGAACCTGAAAAGGAAATTAAAAGGAAAAATGAAAAGAAGCAAGGGAGTGTCTATCATTTGAGGAATAGCTGAACAACTAATGCTATATGATTGTAATGAAATATTATTGCACCATAGGAAAAAATAAAAAAAAGATAATTTAAGAGAATCCTAGCTAGTATGAGCTAATGAGTAAACTGAGCAAAACTAGAACAATTTATAAGAGAACAACATTGCAAAGATTTTAAAACTCCAGTTAATACAGTGACCAAACATGTCTCTAAAGGATTTATGATGGAGCATGTTACACTTTCTAGCAGAAAGCTGACAGATTCAAGGTGCAAAAGAGAATACATTTTTGGACTTGGTGACTTTGTGGATTTGTTTTGCTTGATTATGCTTATTTGTTAAAAAGTAATGCTGTTACTCTTTCGGTTTTTAATTGGGGGGAGGGGGGAGTTGGGAGAAAGGGGATTAGCAACAGTGATGACAAAAAAAGAAGCCATCAAAATACATTTAATGAATATATCAGAAGGAAGCACAGATAGTTCTGAAAGTAATATATATGTAATTATTATATCATATTGAAAAATTAAACAGTATTAAAAAGAAACTTGCAGGTTCAAAACAATCTTCTTTTTTGTTCAGCCATGTATAAAGAGTTTTGATGGTTAAGTTCAGAATAAAAATAAATTTTTTAATTAAAAGTGGGAGACTAAATTTTTAGGAGTGGATTTCACAAACACAGTATAAATTTAGATTAATCATAAATTTTAAAAGGAAATTTTCAAACCTTGGGAAATAGAAAAGAGAGACTTTTCTGATAATAAGTTTTCAATAAATATCTGGTAGAATATGAGCTAAGTATAACGTTTAAGCATTATAAAGTCAAGTTACATTGATCTTTACAAGCTTTCATTAGCAAATTTAGCAGAATTTTATTTCAAAATTATATGACTATTTATTGTTCAAATAACTTGAAAATCTGTTTTAATAGATCACATTTATAAACAAATATGAAATCATAACAAGGCAGTTTAGAATTTGTATTTTTCCAACCTCTTATCTCCCTACATTGATTATTATATTAGTACAAAGAGAAGGCAGCTACATAAGGCAGTGGATAGAGGGTTGGGCCTAGAGTTAAAATGACTTGAGCTCAAATTTGACCTCAGACTCTTACTAGCAGTGTGACTCTGGGCAAGTCACTTAACCATGTCTGCCTCAATTTCCTCATCTGTTAAATGAGCTGGAGAAGGAAATGGAAAACCACTCCAGTGTCTCTGATAAGAAAACCCCCAAATAGGATCACAACAAGTCAGACATGACTGAACAACAACATTAAGAACACTTTTTTTTTGAGAGGGGGAGGCAAGGCAATTGGGGTTAAGTGACTTGCCCAAGGTCATATAGCTAGTAAGTGTCAAGTGACTGAGGATGGATTTGAACTCAGGTCCTCCTGACTCCAGGGCCAGTACTCTATTCACTGTGCCCCATAGCTGCCCCAAAGAACATTTTTTAAAATGTATGTTTTGCATTAAAAAGCTAGGATTTAGGAAAAAAAGTGATGTTAAATTCATAGTTTGATAAAAAAAAAAGTTTTAATTTTTAAGAGAAAAATAGAACAGAGAAAGTTTACCTGTACAATTTCTATTTTCCATATATCTAAAGCAAAACCACTGCTACACCAACACATAAAACTTCCAATGGTATTTCTGCATTTTCCATATGTGCACAGTTCAGGAAATGTTTTGCATTCACTTATAACTAATGGTAAAATAATACCAGAACATATATGTGATTATAATTAAACCTTTTATTATTTTAGGTGAAAAATGGTCCTGTGTGAATTATGAATGAAAAAAAAAGTAAAATTCTTTTCTGCACCATTGAAGAGAAAGGGATAAGAAGTTTTTTCAAAAGTCACATGGATTTCTTCGCGAAAATACCAACATATATATATATAATATATATATATACATACATACATATAATTAGTATAGTAAAAGAAAACACAGATAGCTATGAATAGCAGTTTCTACTATGATTTTGCCTACAAAACCTTAAAAAACTACAATTTTTATTATTTTATCATACCATGATCTAGCCAACTAGCAGTGGTTAATAAAAAATGAAAAATAACATATTTATAATTTAGTAAACAATGCGTTTCAAAATGTGTCTAGATTTTTTTCTAGAATGCATTTTAAAATATCTACTTTATTCATAAAATTGTCCTCAAATACACATGTAAATATGGAATACAAACTAGAATATCAATGGCCTTATAAATAATAGCAATTTACCTTTATAAAATGTGCAGCCATTGAGAATACCCTTCTGTTAGCAAGACCAGGGCCCCTTGGGCACAAGGTTCATATTCCTTAGTGCCAGGTTTGGGGCGCTCTTCACATTCAATATCCATGCTGCACCAATTACATCACAGCGGGCATCCATGTGGAACTTCCCCAGCACATGATGAACACAAATATTAATCTTCATCCCACTTCAAATAGCACTGTTCCATATGGGTATCTGTGCCATTCATGAAATCAGAGGTTTAAAGTTTTGTAGTACTTTAAATAATAACACTCACTGTTCATCATTTCTTATAGCACAGTAGTATTCCATGACATTCATATACCGCAACTTGTTCAGCCATTCCCCAGTTGATGGACATCCCTTCAATTTCTCATCCTTTGCCACTACAGAAAGAGCTGCTATAAATATTTTCATACATGTGGGTCCCTTTCCCATTTTTATGATCTCTTTGGAATACAGCCCTAAAAGTGGTATTGCTGGGTCACAGGGTATGCACAATTTTATCTACGGTACCTTTTAGCGGGATATAATTTCCTTCCTTATCTCTTTTAATTAGATCTATTTTTGCTTTTGCTTTGTCTGAGATCAGGATTCCTATTCCTGCTTTTTTTCACTTCAGCCAAAGCACAAATATACTCTGCTCCAGCCCTTTACCTTTACTTTGTGAGTATCCAACTGCTTCAAATGTGTTTCTTGTAAACAACATATTGTAGGATTATGGCCCTTAATCTACTCTGCTATCTGTTTCCATTTTATGAGAGAGTTCATCTCATTTACATTCAAAGTTATGATTACTACCTGTGTCTTTCTCGCCATCCTATTTTCCCCCTTTTATGCTTTTCTCTCTCCTTTCTCCCTTTCTCTCCACACTAGAGTTTTGCTTTCGATCATGGCCTCCCTCAGTCTGCCCTCCCTTCTAGCAGCCCCCTTCCTTTTCTTCCTCTTTGCTCTTACTGTGTCTTCCCTCCTTTCTATCCACCCCCTACCTTTTCTTTCCCCTTTCTCTTCCTACTTCCTAGAGGGTAAGTTAGGTTTCTATGCCTAATTATGTTATTGCCTCTTTGAGACAAATCTGATGAGAGTAAGGTTCAAATAATGCTCATCTCCTGTTCTTTCTCTGTACTGTAAGAGGTTTTTGTGACTTTTCATGTGATATAATTTACTACTGTCTGCCTCCTCCTTTCATCTTCTCCCAGTACAATTCCTGTTCACTATATAGAGTTTTTGTCATCACATCAAAGTCACCTGCTCTTTGTCTATGTATACCCCTTTTAAATGTCATAACAATATAGTTCTCAAGAATTATAAGTATCACCTTCCCTTGTAGTAATGTCAACAGTTTGTCCTTATAAATAACATGTTATTGTTTTTTTTCTTACCTATTTACTTTTTTATCCCTCTCTTGAGTCTTGTATCTGAAGACCAAATTTTCTGTTGAACTCTGGTCTTTTTCATCAGGAAGGCTTGGAAATCCCCAATTTCATTGAATATTCTTCTCCTCCCCTTAAAAGATTATGCTCAGTTTCACTGGGTAGTTGATCCTTGGTAGTAATCCCAGCTTCTTTGCCTTATGGAATATCATATTCCAAGGCCTCCAATCTTTTAATGTAGAAGCTACAAGGTCCTGAATGATCTTGACTGTGGTGTCATGGTATTTAAATTGTTTCTTTCTGGTTGTTTGCAGTATTTTCTCTTTGACCTGGTAGTTTTGGAATTTGGCTACAATATTCTTTCTCATTTTTAATTTGGGATCTCTTTCAGAAGATGATCAGTGTATTCTTTCTACGGCTTTTTTACCTTCTAGTTCTAGGACCTCAGGGAAGCTTTCCTTGACAATTTCCTTAAAGATGCTGTCCAGGCTCTTTTTTTCATCATGGTTTTCAGGTAGACCAATAATTTTTAAATTGTTTCTCCTGAATCTATTTTCCACATCAGTTGTTTTAGCAACAAGGAAGAGAAAGAAAATGAAGAAATTAGAATAGTCGAAGAAGGAACTAAGTTATCACTCTTTGTAGACAATATGATGATATAGGTAGACAATCCTAAGGAACTAAGTAAAAAACTACATGAAATAATGAACAACTTTAGCAAAGTTACAGGATATAAAATAAACCCACATAAATCATCTGCATTTCTATATATTACTAACAAAGCCCAACAGCAAGAGATAGAAAAAGAAATTCCATTTACAGTTACTGTAGACATTATAAAATATTTGAGAGTCTACCTGCCGAAACAAACCCAGGGACTATGTGAACACAACTACAAAACACTTTTCACACAAATAAAGGTAGATCTAAATAATTGGATAAACACCAGTTGCTTGTGGGTAGGCCAAGCTAATATAATAAAAATGACAATTTTACCTAAATCAATTTACTTATTCAGTGCCAAACCAATCAAACTACCAAAAAATTATTTTATAGAGCTAGAAAAAATAATATAAAAATTCATCTGGAAGAACAAAAGGTCCTGAATATCAAGGGAATTAATGAAAAGAAATGATAGGGAAGTTGGCCTAGCCATACCAGACCTTAAATTGTATTAAAAAGCAGAAATCATCAAAACTACTTGGTACTGGCTGAGAAATAGAGGGGTAGATAAGTGGAATAGGTTAGGTACACAAGACAAAGTAGTCAATGATTACAGCCATCTACTGTTTGATAAACTTAAAGACTCCAGCTTCTGAGATAAGAACTCACTGTTTGACAAAAATTGCTGGGAAAACTAGAAAATAGTATGGCAGAAACCAGGCATAGACCAACATCTGACACTATACACCAGAATAAAGTTCAAATGGTTACATGATCTAAGTATAAAGGCTGATAAATAAATTAGGGGAGTAAAGAATAGTTTATCTGTAGTTTATCTACTATATATATGTGCTTATACACACACACACACACACACACACACACACACACACACACACCCATATATACAACTCTTGCTTCTCCTTGGGGGGAAGAGGAGGAAGTGGGCAGGAAGGAGAGAATCTGAAATTCAAAAAATTTTTAAATGAATGTTAAAAATAAATCAATTATGGAAAATGCTTGTTAACCGAAAATAAACAAACTAATTATTTTAGTTAAAAAGAAGCAAATCAATTGTTGAGCAACTCGGTTTTCTATGTTGTTGGTTATTACCTTTCCATTCCCAATGAACAGTGGTCTCATCTTTAATACAGATTAAATTTCATGTCCTTTGCATTCATCAAAAAACTCTCCTGTTTAAATAATATTACAGAGTAAATATAACAGAGAAATAGGGGCAGGTAAGAACACCTAGGCACATAACTTCCAAGTCACTATTATAACACTAGAACATTCTTACTTTACTGAGTAAATTGCATAAATGGCACCTATATAGTGTCTTAACACATACAAATCTATAGCTATTGTAAACTGCTTCACCTTTCAATAACATAATAAAAAATAAAAATGGAACCATAGTGGGGCCAATTATATTCTTAGGAAAACAAATCCTGAAAAGTAGAGATAACTTAGAAATACTGAAATAATGATGAGCTAGGGGTCAGAACACATGGGTTCTTATTGAGTAGTTTTGTCACTTATCAAGTTACACCATAGGCCTAGTTCCTAATTTGTAAAATAGAGGTATTAGATTAGATGATCTTGGAAATTCCATTCTAATCCTAATCTATAACCATTCTGCAATCTAATTGTCATTGCCTCATTAATTAAAGACTAATGAAAGAAAACTGTTTCCCAACTGGGACAGATATATTTTTCTTTTAAAATCTAGTAATTTTTCTAAAGACTCACCAGTACCAAACTATCTAAAATCTAAATAGTGTGTTTATTTTAATATTTTCATTTTGACAGTTGTAGAACAGATTTTTCTCTGTATTGGCAGAGATCGTCACTTCGGAGTTTTCTAAGTGAGGGTTCCTTCTACCAATAAAACCACAGATCCAATGCAAAAAAAAAAAAAACAAATGAATAAATGAAATAGATATCTAAGTGTTAACCTTGGCTTTGACTCTAGATCAGGTAATCAATAGACTCATTTATAAAGTACACATATGCCATCATGTTGCCTCAATTCCCATTTTCTTAAATAATACTTTAATGACCCTACATATTGACTTAATTGACTGAGTTACTAGGAAGGTGCAGAGTTCAATAGTTCTGCATTTCCTTATAGTATTATGATAGGTACAGTCTTCATAAATTAATAAATAGAATATTATAAAGAATTTTATTGCCCATCAAAATTTCACTGGAAATGGTCAAAGTGAGTATAACAAAATCATGTCGAATCTGGCCTTAGAATCACTAAAAACTTCATTCATTCACTTACATACACACACACACACACACACACACACACACACACACACACACACTTACTTTTTTTTTCCTTACAGAATGTCAGGGTCAAATCTAAAATCAAAAGTGGTTCTAAAAGAATATCACATATTCAGTACATCTTGCCATGAATGAACATGACAAACTTGTCCATGCTATAACAAACCTAAAGAGATTAAGTGAAATTTCAATTTATGTTTAATTTGTAGACTTATGATACCACCTAATATCACATTGTATATACAAAAATGAGTTCTCAAATTAGAATTTAGAATGCTAAAAAATGCATTTTGGCAACTGAAAAATCAGAATTCAAAATAATGTTACATCTGTACACATGTTATCTAATTAAAAACTGAAGTTCAGAGACATACTTTCGAGACTTAGTAGGTGTTTCAGAAAAAATAGTTCAAAAGTTTGTTAACAGAAATGAAGATTATTTGTAAGATTTTTTTTATTTTTTGCTTTGACAATCTGGGTCAATAACAAAGCTTGTCAGTATAATATCAGCTATGACTAATGTAATAAATCTTGACTATGATAGATCATTAAAATATAACTAGAGTAGGGATAGACAAATGAAGTTATGTAAATAAGCCTAGACTTTCTAGAAAATTCCATCATAGGAAGGTTTCATCTAAGTGAAATCAGACTCTTTTTAAGATAATTCAGCTAAAAACATTTTGATCTCATATCTCATTTGTCAGGTACAAGCGATTTGAAGAACCTCAATAATCTAGGTAAGTATCTAATTTCTCAACTTCATTTTGCATATTGTATATACAGAGTTCAAAATTCCAGCTATCCATTTGAAACATTTATAGCTACCAAATTTATCCTGAGTTCAAATACAGCCTCAGACACTTATTGGCTGTGTGACCCTGGGCAAGTCACTTAACCCTGTTTATTGCCTCAACTTTAAAATGAGCTGGAGAAAGAAATGGCAAAATAACTGCAGTATCTTTGGCCAAGAAAACCCCAAAATAGGGTCACAAAAAGTCAAATGTGACAAAATTATAACAGTCATTGTTTTCATTTGAATTTTGAGTAAAGAATTGGAGTTATAAATAGAAACTCTTTACTACTTATTGAAATATAAAGTGGAGCCATAACCCAAGAAATTTATCTACTTATTCCCAAGGCCAACCAAAAGTATCACATTTTCCCATGATGTTTTTTAACAATGACTAGGAAAAGAAAACTCTGAGAAGTCAGTTTGGGTTGGCTATTCCTAGGTTGTAAATGCCATAGGACATTTATGGACAATCCATTGATTTTCTCCTGGGAGTGTTTTCAATCCAAGACAGCAGTAGTATGGAAATCTAGAGCCACATACATGTGTCTTGTAGGAAACAAGCATGTGCAATATACATGAAAATAGCTGTAATCATGCATTAACAGTTTTATAGGAGGAAAAAGATGGAAAAAAAAACAGTAATTGAATTTCTTTTTGGAGGTGGGAATCAATGCATAGGTGAGGAGAGCCAGTAACTTCTAAAGATGTCTTTTTTAATCTATTTTATTTCTTTTTTAAAAAATGAATGACATGGAAAAATATTAATCTGTTGATGCTCTGGTCCCCAGTTGAAGAGAAACAAAGGCAAACATTTTTCACTCACTACAAAACTCAATCTTTCTTTCTCACAAGGTTACTTTTCCTTGTCTTAATGACATTTTAAAACAGAAACAAAGGGTTTGTAACTTAAGATGTTTGAGGTTGCAAAAATCTCTATAAAAAGGTAGGTAGGGGGAGGGGTTGGGGTTTGACAGAACTAGGGTAGGCCTCGAGGTTCTTCTCTTAATATTAAGCAGACATATATCTTCTTCAACCTTAACATTGTAAAGTCAGGCTTCACTCTACCTACGTTGCCTGTAACACAAGCCGGAGGAAGGAAGCATTTGGTGCTTATTATCGCACATGCTATCAATAACCTAGGGAGAGGCTATGCCAAACTCACCCAGCTTACAGCTAAATTTGTGTGTGGTAAATAAATGGTGGAGAATTTCCACATGAACTTACTCTAAGGTTTAGGGAAGACTGATAGTAACAATGGTAATACTACAAGAATGGAAAAAAAGGTCCAGGGTATGGCGAGAAGTATGACAGGATTAAACCAAGCTAACGTGGTTCGAGATGGGGCCGAGGGGCAGAAATGTCAGAGGTGGAGTGGTATCTGCCTACCCTTTGGGCAAATCCTCCCGGCCTTGCCTTCCGACTCTAGTGGCTGTGGCTGCAAGCGTCCACTGCGAGGAAACACCGCGCCCTCCTCCAAAAACTCCAGGGCAGGGTGGATGCCGTCACTCCCAGCCTCAGAGCCGACCTGTAGAGGTGGGTGCCAAGGTGGCAGCGATGGCTGCTGCAGGTGCTGCCGCTGGCTAACTGCACCTTGTGTCCAAAATGCCATACACCCCAATCGCTCAAAACAAGGTTGCAAACAGAGCCACCGTTGTTCCTCCATTCTAAAAACGCAAAGTGCTGAAGCACAGGAAGCCAGACAGTAGTGATAAAAATCAAATGATTACAAAGTATAATAATCACTTCTATTCCAAGGAAAGCAAGGCGACTTAAGCCCAGAGCATTTTGGCTTGAGCTCTCTTCTTTCCATAGGAGCAGTGAATTGTGCTACAGCTATCTTGCCATCCCTCAACTCGCTTCCCTTCAGTTTCAGAACTGGCTCAGTTCTCAGCTTTCATTTAGACGCCAAGTTCCTCTTAGTTGGTTTCTCCTTCCTAGAGGAGAATCACCCCAGCGATAAAACCCGAAAGAACCACCACCAAAGGAAAATAATAGAAATACTGATTGCAGCTGGAGAATAAAAATTACTAAGCCAAGAAAAATATTAAAACTAAAAATTATGAAACGGACAAGGAAACCAGATAGTTGATTTCCTCGCAGTCCAGACAATGTTTGAAAACAAAACAACAACAATGACCCTTTCAGGGAGAAATGTTCAGAATCATCTTCAGACTGTAAAAGGAACCACAGGTGGGATCAAATCATCTTAGCTGCGTTACTGGAGCAGCAGCAAGGTCTGGGGCAGCTGAAGAAGCCTGAGGCTGCTGTAGGTGCACGGAAGGCAAAGGAGCCAGGTTAGAGAATGAAATGAAGGATGAGACGTGAAGACGAGGTTAGAAGCCAAGACTGGCAGCCGTCACCAGAGTCCAAGAGTGCAGCCCCTAACACGTGGGGCCAGAGGAGGGGTAGAGTGGAGAGGCTGGGGGAGGGAAAAAGAAATAAAGAAGAGATGGGGAGGGGGAGATGGAATAAGAGGAGAGATGAACGTGGGGAAAGCGGTGGCTAGGAGGGGAAGCCAAAGGAGAGCTACAAAATTTGGCGGAGAAATTGGAATCTAGAAAAAAAAAGGGGGGGGGGTTAGAAGGAAGGATTGGTGCACATCGATGGGACAGAAAATGAAGGAAAAAGAGGGCTGGAAAGAGGTGATTTGGGGTAGAACAGGAAACTGAAGATCTGTGTGGGGATAGGAATAGGAGATGTACGAGGTAACTCACTAGTGAATAAAAGAGAGAGCAAAGGCAGTTAAGAGACCAAAGGACAGATTAGCTTTGGTCAGTTCTCCCTTAGACGCTTTCAGAAAGCCTACCAGTGTAAAAGTAATTGCCTCGGGGGTATGAATGATTTAGGAGGGGCCGTCGGAACCCCTTCCTTTCCTCTCGGAGCTACCCCTCCTTGTGTTCTGGTTCACAGCCACTCTCCCGTCCTGTCCCGTGACTGTGGTCCCTTTGCATCGGCGTTTTCACGATTTTCAGGCTTTTGCACTGGTTGAGGAGATAGGAAGTGGGGGGGAGGGGGGGGAAGGGGGTTGGGGGGATGAGCAGACCCACCAGGAAATGATCCTAGCCAAATTAAGTTCTGTCTTGATATTCCCATCCCCCGTCTCCCTTAGGAGTGAGAGGAGTCAATCTGAACTCGTTTCGCCCAGGGAGCTGGAGTGAGACTTAGAAGTTCCCAAAAATCCCTCACAGCGGTGCGGGGAGGGTGTGGGGGGAGAGGAAGGGAAAGGTAAAGGGGGGAGAGTAGAGTGGGGAAAAGAATGTGTGCGCCTGAGCAAGGGTGTGTGTGTGTGTGTGTGTGTGTGTGTGTGTGTGTGTGTGTGTGTGTGTGTGTGTGTGTGTGTGTGCGCGCGCGCTCGTGTGTCTGTGTGTCTGTGTGTGTCTGTGTCTGTGTCTGTGTCCTCTACAGAGAGAAGTAGGCAACTGTGCTTTAAAGTCCAAGTTCCTTCTTGACTATTTTAGAAAAATAACCAGGCAACCAGGAACTTGTGGTCTTCTGAATCCCAAAAGAAAACTCTAAAGTTATGACTATTTGGAGATTTTGGCCCCAAAATTCTACTTTGAATTATCTATGTATGTAGACATAAAATGAATATGTGTATTTTGTTTTCTTGACCTAAATTGTTCAGATCAGCTATTTAGGAAGCTAAATTTATTGGAATGTCTTAACTTTAAAAATACGAGCCCCTATTTTTCATCCCTTAAGATGGTGGAATGAGAAGTTAATAATTTTTTTGGTGAAAAACAATCTTTAGAAATACACCACAGGGGGGCGGAGCCAAGATGGCGGCTGGGAAGCAGTGACTGGCTTGAGCTCCCCACCAAGTCCCTCCAAAAACCTATAAAAAAAATGGCTCTGAACCAATTCTAGAGCTGCAGAAACCAAAAAGTGGCAGAGGGAAGCAGGGCACCAGCCCAGGGCAGCCTGGATGGTCTCGGGGTAAGGTCTGTCCCACACGGAGCTTCCAGCCCCCAGCTGAGGGGAGCGGAGCTGAGCCCAGCGCAGACCAGACGAGGAGACGAGTGGAGAGTGCCCTACAGGCATGAATTACTGAGCTGTAGCATGTACCAGACCTCTCAACCCACAAAGAGCAAAGACATCAGAGAAGGTTACTGGGAAAAGCTGCAGGACTGAGTTTGCGGTTCGGCCACTGCCCCTGGGGCAGCAGAGGTGGGGCAGATTTAGAACTAGGCTGCAGTTGCTTCTGGCCCCAGGCCCACCTGGTGGGAGGAATTAAGTGCCTGATCAGAGCAGGAGTGAAGAGCCTGCTGAAGATTTAAGCCCAGTCCAGGTAGGGGGTTCTTGGGGAAGGAGGAGTGCTGGTGAGGCAGCGCATCCGCCCAAGCTTGGAAC
>CM053622.1:385487013-385509861 GCA_028646595.1 Phalanger gymnotis
AATTGGCCCCTTTTAAGTCCTTAATCTATGTCCACACAGGTTTCACACCTGATAGGGCTTTGGGCCTGGGGCTTAGTATTTAACAGGTGAAAGTACTTTCACTGTAAACAAAAGCCAAACTCCTGAAGGGCACCCATTAAACTAAGCCCATTTTGCCTTACTGGCACATACTATCATGGAGGATGTATAGTAGAAAGTGAAAATTAATGAGGGACTCATAGATAGTGAGGTCCTCCAGATACTACCATTTGCAGATGACATTGTAATGACTGAAACAAAACCCAAAACATTGCAGAGCTTCTTAAAGAAGATATGTAATTGTTCAAAAGAGTTCAAGTAATCTACACACACAGAAAAAACCAAGTAGATAACAAATGTCTCTTGTTCAGACTAGGGTAGGATCAAAGGAGAATCAATTTAAAGCAGAAAGAGGCCTCAGAAGTCATCTAGTCCAACTCCCTCATTTGAAAAGATAAGGAAACTGAGACCAAAAAACTTGCTCAGTGTCATCCAAACAATAAGCAGCAGAGCTAAAATTTGAACCTAGGTCATCTAATTCACAATCTAGCACTCATGAGATGCAGTTGGGTGGATAACCTATAAAGCTTATCCACTAATATTTCCAATATTTTAGAAAGACAATGTAAATGACTAATAAATGAGCACCCAGCTCTGACCCCAACAGCATATAAGCTCTTTGAGGGCAGGGTCCATTTTATTTTGGGTGTGTATCCTCAATGCCTAGTACAGTGACAAAAATAAATGCTTAATTGATTTGGCTTGTTTTTTGCTATTTCTTAAAGAAGTTTTATGCATAAAAATAATTGTCAGAAGAGATAACAACAACAAAAGCACAGAAAAACCATCTAAACCAACAGACATTTTGATATTTTTGCCAAATAGAGATATTGGAAGGCAAGGTCAACATTGGTTTAGGATATATACTGTCCCGTGAAACATTTAAGAAGAAGATGATAGAAGATTAGAAAGAATATCATCTCAGAAAATATTGAAAAGCAGTGTAAGGGGAATCAATGGCTTCATAAAACTTAGTCCCAACCAAGTCTAATTATTGCATAAGCATTAATACACAAAAATAAAAAAGAAGATAAGTAGAAATGTCTCTATAGTTATCTATACTTATGATTAGATAAGTATCATTATTTAATAGAACTACCATATTTCCACTCAATGCCATAGAAGAAAAAAATAGTACTGAAAAAAAGAAGTTGGGAAAAGAGGTTGAAGCTATGAAATACTGATCAGAAAAGAAGGTAAATCAATTTTTCAAAGCCCTAGAACTGGCGAAGCCTCCAACATTTTCAATTATAGCATTTATGAAAGATTTAGGGAAGGACACATAGAATTCTATAGGATGAAAAGATAGAAATGGATTTTGATCTGTTACAATGGTGAATTCACAGACCCATCCAAGTATCAGAATAAGTAAGTATCTTCATTCTCTGGTATATTCCAGATTATTAGGGTGGCCTGATAAGTGACATGAGAATAAAAAAAACTGATTTCTTTGGATGTCTTCCTGCTACTAGGTCCTGTATCACTTCTGACTGATGAAGTAAAAAAAAAATATGATAGGATATGTTGTTTAATTATGAAGAAGAGTAACCTAGTTCCAAATAATCCTTTAAAAATTCTGTATATTTCAATTTGCAATATGTGATTTGGGGTACGGGTAGGGATATGCTGTTTAGCAACCGGCTATCAAAAAAAGAAATGTATATTCTCCATTGCTTCCTTAAGTCTACACAATCTACAAAACAATAAATCATGTGCTGATTTGTAGTATTTGCTGATTCCAGAGATCTAAATGCTCACACTGAAAATTTAACAATAAGCTCTCAACAGCCAGTTTGAATTCATTCCATACAGCCTTCGCTATTTGTAAATGGATTAAAGGGTTGACAGTTCTTCAAAAATAAGAAGCAGTTTTTCTCAGTATTTTTACTACTGCATTAGCCAGGAATGATCCAGATCCTGTTACCAGGAAGAAATTCAGATAGGCCAGTTTTTCCATTATTCTCATTATCAAGGCACCTCAACACTCTATAGCCAAGAATGAGGATATTTACTCTGATACTTGGATAGATTTCCTCCTAATAGAAATCGCAATCCATTTCTGCCTTCTCACTGTGGGATTCTTACCTGTGTCCTTTCATAAATCCCCCATAAAGATCATACTAAATGTGTTGAGGCAGCTAGGTGACACAGTGGATAAAGCACTGGGCGTGCAGTCAGGAAGACTCATCTTCTTGAGTTCAAATCTGGCCTTAGATACTTATTAGCTGTGTGACCCTGGGCAAGTCACTTAAACCTGTTTTTCTCAGTTCATCTGTAAAATGAACTGGAGAAGGAAATGGCAAACCACTGCAGTATCTTTGCCAAGAAAACCCAAAATGGAGTCACAAAAACAATAAAACCTAGGTATATTATACTTTAAAACTAAGTCAACAGCTGCAGGTATCATTATGTCATACTTACGTGCAAACATTAAAAAAAATAGGAAATAATCAACAGAGGGAAAATAACAGAATTAAGGAGAATTGAGAAAGGCTTCCTGTAGATGGAGGGATTTTAGCTGTGATTTGAGGAAGCAAAGGAAGCCAGGAGGTAGAGACTATGAGGGAGAATATTCCAGCCAGTAAAAATTCTGAGAATTGGGAAATGGAATGTCTTGTTCAAGGAACAATAAGGAAAGTGTCTCTGGACAGAAGAGTACATGGGGCAGTGTAAGGAATAAGATTAGAAAGGTGATTCAATGTCAAATCAATATTTTTGCAGACTCTTTTGCCTCTCCAACACTTTGATGTTTTATGAATTGATTCCTATCTACTCTGTTATATTTTACAAATAAGTTTACATATAGTGTCGTTATTAGTTTTTTTCTTGCTTTGCAAAATATCCAATGTTTGCTTATAGGATGATTTTTGGGTTCTCTTGACCTTCATATAGTGGAAAGTGCCTTATATTGATTAAACTTTGATGAAGTTCTACAACAATGTTTTTTTACTTCATCCATTTCCCATTTTGTTGTTGATAGCCTATTTGATCAGACTGAAAATATCTTAATTGCCTTCTTCACATATTTCTCCTTCAAACTTGGTAGAGATATTAACTCTGCAGAGACAGTTGATTAGGAAATTATTCATACATCAATAATCCATCATTTTCAATATGTCAGTATATAGTCATCTTAATATTAGAGTGATATTTGATGTCTTCAAAGTCCAACACACTCTGACTCTCTTCCTAAAGGAAGTATCAGTGATAATACAGGCATGAGACTCCTGTATAGTCAATAAGCCTTTTATACTTTTCATTTCTCAATCCAAAATTATATTTTCCAACATATTTTTAATCTTTCTTTTGCCCATCTTCACACTAAAATAATTGAAAATCATTGATTGATTTAACTGTTTTGAGGATGCTGTCAAGTGTGTCAAAGAATTTTTCTACCTCTCCATTCTCTGCAAAAGATAGATATCAGATAAGCTTCTTCACACATTTTCACAACGATATTTTTGGCTTATGGTTGTTTTCATAAGCTTTGCAATAGAAGATAACCAGGTGTCCCATGAAATTACATATCTTGTTACTTTTGGACATATGATAGAACCAACTCTGCCAGTTCTGTTATTTCTCTCTCCAAGGATAGGAGACACGCTCTCATTTTCATGAAAATTCCAAAAAATTTTCTTCTGGTTGCATAGGTAGCATTCTCTTCCATATTTCTGATTATATTCAGGACCTTCTGTGACTATATCAACCATATGCACATATAAACATAGTAAAAAGGCACTATCAATATATTTAAGTTTCTCTAGTAGTATATTATTTTATTTGTTAACTCACTGTTTAACTTGTTGGTTCTTAGAGGACCACAGTTAAGCATATCAAAACATTACGTATACCAATAGTTAAATTAATCTCTCCCTCCTGTTCTGTCACTCTGCCCCTGACATCGTAAAAGGGCTGTATGTGGCTGAGAGCCCTTTTGCATTTTTCTTTGTTTCATGGATTGCCACAGATATCAGTGACTTATCATGATGGAGCTTTCAGTATTTAGCTAATCTGATTTTCAGGCAGCAGACTCAATATTTCATGGGGACCATTTCGTATATTCTGCTTCCAAAATATCTTTCTTATCATATTCCCTCTTGCCTACTTCCATTATCATTACACTTATATTCAGACTCTCATTGCCATTTTACTAATTATTTCACCATCACTCTCTCTCTGCTTGGGTCCATCTTTAGTCCTTACCATACTAATATTCTGTATATATATATATATATATATATATATATATATATATATATATATATTCTTTTTCTTATCTGTGGATGGATTTCATTATCCATAATGTTTGTGCCAAGAGACGTAATCTTTGAGGGAAATTATCTAAACTATACTTCCCAGAAGACTGCACATAAGTCTACCACACAGCAATATTGCCCAATGCATGCTCTGATCGGATGAGAAGAGTACGATTTTTAGTGCTACAAAAGTCTCCCAAGAAATGCTGCAGTGGCGATAAAGATAGGAGAAGAGGAGAGAAATATGGATAGAAACATGGCTAGCATTTTCCCAGCTGCTTTGGAAAAAGTCATGCTTCCTAGACCAATAGGTAACAACTTAGAATTTTAAGCAGAGCAACTTCAAACTCTAATGTTCAGCACTACTGTTGTGAACAATCTGACTATGGCCCTTTCTTCCTATACTGGAGAAGCAGAGAGATTTCTTGGGGAACTAATTAGCATACCAGTCCCTAAGAAGTATGGAAGATGACATTCATTTGCTAAGGGTACAGAGAATGTTTACTACTTGATTTCAATGTCTTCTGTAATTTAATTTTCTATCTCATTCTACTTTATGTTCTGAATTAATGTCACATGAGATGGTCCATCATAAAGATATACTATTATTTGAAGCAATGAAAACACTAAAAGTACTCTAAACTTTTTTGAGAGTGCTATTAAACATATCTAAATTGATTCTTCTACTTTAAAACATTTCTGTAGTCCTATGTTGTCAACCAAATGAAGCTCAAACAACTTTAGTCAGCATTGAAGACAAAGCAATCTGGTGCCTTTCTAGCTTTCCAGATTTGTGCTTTCGTATCTGTCTTCAAATGTTCTACACTGCACTTGCACAAATGTTCTTTTCTGCCTTCATGCCCCAGGAACCCCCACACTGCCCCAGAGACTAATGAGGCAAAAGAGGCTGCAACTGATAATGACAGGCCTTTTGGAATGCTTCCTCAGATAGTCAAAGGCCCTGTCTTCCAATACCAGTTAGTAGATTGGAAGCAGTTAGAGAAAGTCTAAACATGCTCCTCTCTATAAGGCATTTTCCCCACACATGATCACACTTCTCCTACAGGGTTTCTAGCCTCTCCACACAGAGAGATGCCATCCCAAGCACTCTATGTATGCACCACAGTATTCTATTACATAGAGACAGCATAACATATTAGGCTGAGAGTAAGGAAAAGCTCTATTAAAATCTAGCCTCTGACCATTATGTGACTCTGAGCAAATTCTTTAACTTTTATGTGCTTTAAACAACTCCCTAGAATTTATCTACTAAGTAAGTCACAGATTGGCTACAAACAATTGGTAGACAGAATTCTCCCATAGAAATTTCTTATGCTGATGAAATCACAGATCCTTCATGTTTTCAAATAATTACTATGTATGTGTCTTATCTACCTACTAGATTATAAATTCCATTAGTGCAGGAGCAATTTCATAACTAAATTTTGTATCTCACCTAGTGCTTAGCACAATTCCCTACAAATAGTAAGCACCTATAATCACCAAATTGATAATGTAATCTACCAAATTCATAACCATGAGTCAATAAAATATATTAAATGTTATCACTTTACTTTGAGTACAAAATCTATCAAAACGCACAGAAACTTAAATAGCTCTATAAGAGACACTACCTAGTTTGCAACCAATGAAAGAGGGATGTGTAGGAGCACTGCCCTACATTCTACAAAGTTGAGACACCTCTCAGCGGAGGGTTGGTGGCACTAGAATCTGGAGGACCTGAGTCTGAATCGAGCCTCAGACACTAACTGTGTGCTACTAGGCAGGTAGTTTGCCTTTGTTTACCTCAGTTTCCTTAAGTGAAAAATGCACTTGCCTGAAAGGGTTGTTGGGAGGATCAAATGAGTTAATATTTGTTAAAAAAAAAAGCATAGTCCATAACAAGTGCTATCTAAATGTTTATTCCCTTTTCTCTCTTCCCCCTTCTGTTAAACTCACAGGGATTAAATTATATGTAAAGGTTCCCTCAAGTTAAGGTGATCCACATAGGGAAGACGAGAGTCCTCAGGAAAAGCCCTACACTCAGGGTACTCAAGCAAAGGATTACTGGCGAAGAATCCAAAGGGGAATCATATTAAGGTATCTATGCCCAGTAATGAATTCCCCTTTCCCCTGAGTCTTTTCTTCGTTGTTGCTCCAAAACCTTACTTATCTCTCTTATGTCTAGGGATTTTAATTCACTTTAGGTTATTAATCTCTCTCTCTATTGAAAACTCTCTCCTACTTATAAAAATCTGAGCTGGCTTATAAATATTATGTCAATATGCCTACAATGGGTCTGTGAACTTTAGTGGAAATTACTATATTTATCACCTTACCTGTCCCTCAAACTGCTACAGAATGCTACTTTCTACCTTTCTACAAATCCATGCCTTTCCCAAAGTGCTATTCATGCTTCTAGCACTCACCACACAGTGAGGATTGGTGGCTTTATTACTATTATTTATTATTAGTGAAGAATAAAATGAAAGATGAGGGGAAAAAAGGAGAGGGGAAGAGTCCACTGGATATAAACAGGCCGCTAACTACAGGAGCAGAAAATGGCTTCTTTTGCATTTAACTTCTCGTCCTTTATTTTTCATAAAAGAGGGACAAAGAAAACTCTGGAAAGAATGAGGTGAATGAAGTGAGGGCTATTGCTGTCTCTGTTGCAGAGGCAGGTGGGGATGAGACACATATCTTATCTATCACTTCTAGTAACTAAGAACAGTCTCTCTGTAGCCCAACTTCATCAGCATTAGTAGCAGCAGTCAGAATCCCTACAGGGAAGAGCCACACTAGATCAGTTCTCAAACTTGTTCTATCCATGGGGTGCTAAGATGGAGGACACATTGGAGCTGCATGGAAAGGACATGGTTGAAAGCTGAGAAGAGCTCTCTGGCATGTGCCCTGGCTCTTTCTTCTGGGGACTCTGCTGCTACTTATGCTAATGAAGTTGTTGGGCTTCAGAGAGACAAACACTCAAACTTATATACCAAAGTCCCACTATATACTGGAACATAATATTTCTAGTTTCCCTCTCCTAAGAATCCTCCAAAATACTCAAAGAAGTCCTAACTTCAAAATGTCACTAGGATGAATTCCAGGATAATGTCTGCTTGAGTATGTCTCATCGCCACTGACACACAGGAGTTAGGTAATTTAAACACACACACACACCCCCAATAGATTATTGACACTTTCACGTGTCCTCCAAAATGGAAAGATTCATAACTCCAATAGTATATTACACTAATAATCAACAACAACCAAAAAAGGAGTGGGAGAAAATGGTGGAGCAGGGGGAAGACTTTGAAGGGTAATAATGATATGCTTGGATGAATCCGAAAAGCTATAATGGATTAGCCTGCACTGGGAAGCCAGCTCTGAATTAGGAAGAAGCTGAGGTTATCAAATTAGTCCTTATATATTAATTTGCCATGGTAACTTAAGGTAGTAATTTTCAATTAATATCAGTGATATTCACACCATAGAATGGGAGTGTAATTATGAGACTAAATAAGGTGGATCAAATTCAATCAAAATGACATAAGGTCATAGAATTTTGGAGTTGGAGCACTCTTAGCTATCATATAATACAACCTTCTAAACTTATAGATGAGGAAACTGGAGTAGGATGAGTAAACTAACTTTTTAAAATATATAAAAATTATTTCATTATATCAAAGTGTCATTACAACATATACTATTTTAAATAAGTAAGCACTTGGGTGAACTTGACAAGGGGAATATCAATTAATCAATCAGCAAGTATTAAAAGTGCCTCCAGAAGTAGCTAGGTGGCATAGAGGATAAAGCACTAGGCCTAGAGTTGGGAAGATCTCAATTCAGATTTAGCTGTAGAAACTGTGTGATCCTGGGTGAGTCATTTAATCTCTATTTGCCTCAATTTCTTCGATTGTTAAATAGGGATAATGATGGCACCTACCTCCTAGGGTTGTTGTGAGGCCTAAGTGTGATAATACTTAAAAAGCATCTAGCACAGTGCCTGGCACATAGAAGAGGCTTAATAAATGTTTGTTTCCTTCCTTCCTACTCTGTAGCAAGCATTAGGGATATAAAGATTAAAAATGAAATTGTTCTTGACCTAGACAAGCTCATGCTCTATCAGTGAGACAACATATACTCACATAAGCAAATGAAAAATATCTATATACAAAAACAAATGAAATTTTTAAAGGAGAAAACATTAACGGTTGTGAAGATTAGGGAAGAACTCACAGTGTTAAAAACAGTCTCAAATAGATTTGTTGCCCCAGCAGGGCTAAATTAGAGTATATGGATGCCATAGAGATCCTAAGAATAGACATTCTTTACCTCCAATAACCGCCATTTAAAAGATGGAGAATCTATATACTGCCACCCAACCATAGCTATTGCAAAACTGTCCTGGAACTGCTTCTTTTTCTATACATTCTTTCACAATGACCTCAACAACCTCCATGTGGTCAACTGTCTACTGGGCATTTCTCATAAACTCAACATCTCCAAAACAGTCCTCATATTTCACCAAAACCCATACTTCTTCCAAATGTGCCTATACTACCGTTAGGGCATCACCATCTTTCCAAGCCAATCAAGTTCTCAATCTAAGGATCAGTTGTCTTTGACTACTCAGCTTCTCTCACCCCAAATATCTAATTAATTGCTAAATCTTAATAATTATGCTTCAAAAGCATATTCCATATTTGTTTCCTTCTTTGACTTATGTGGTACGGTAGGAGGAATGTCTACCAGAGTCCTATGCCATGTCAGTCAGTGCAGTTCCATTCCTTAAAAGGTATAAAACCATAGTGGAAACTTAATTGGCTCAGAAGAGTGACACTGTGCTACCTAGCTACGCCAAAAACAAATTACACCAGTATTAAAAATGAAAAGGGTGGATTCACCACCAATGAAGATGAAATTAAAGCAATTATTAGGAGATATTTTGTCCAATTATATGCAATAAATTTGATAATCTAATCGAAATGGATGAATACTTATAAAAATATAAATTTCTCAGAATAGAAGAGGAAGCAGAATACTTACATAACCCTATCTTAGAAAAAAAAATGAACAAACAATAAATGAGGTCCCTAAGAAAAAAACATCCTCAGGACCAGAGAGAATTATAAGTAAATTCCACCGAACACTTAAAGAACAATTAATTCTAACACTACAAAAACCATTTGGAAAAATAGGCAAAGAAAGAGTCCTACCAAATTTCTTCTACGACACAAATATTGTATTGATCCTAAACCAGGCAGAGCAAAAACAGAGAAAGAAACATATAGACCAAATTACCTAATGAATATTGACACAAAAATTTTAAATAAGATACTAGCAAGGAGATTATAGCAATATATGAGAAAGATCATATATGAGGAAAAGGTGAGATTTATACAAGGAATGCAGGGCTGGTTCAGTATTAGGAAGACTATCAGAAAAATTGACCATATCAGTTAAAAGAAAACACAAAAGTTATGTAATTATCTCAATTGATGCAGCAAAAGCTTTTAACAAAATACAACAATCATTACTATCAAAAAACACTAGAATGTAAAAAATAAATAGAACTTTTCCTTAAAATGATAACTAGCATTGTGACAACAATGTGGCTTGCCACTATTGTGGCTGTGTAAGACTGATAACACCAGCACACAGAAGGACTGCTAGCACAGGTTCTTTGATCCACTTTTCTAAGGAAAGCAACTTTGAGAGGTTTATGATCTCACTTTAATTAAACACACATATATCATTCACTTAGTTCAGTGGGAAAAGCCAGCACTCTGAACTTTAGAGAGAGTACAAACAGAAATTACAAACATACATTACATAAACAGAGCAAATAACACAAACCAGTCTATCCATAGCAATACATAGTTACCAGAGAAGCACCACATCTGGGTTTTCTCAAAGCCAAGGGGCTCCTTAACAATGGCTACCCAGAGTCTTGTCTGGTCAAATCACACAACACTCTTCCAGTGAGTGACAGCCCCAAACAAAACACTAACCTCTGAGTTTATATACTCTGTTCAGGGTTAAAGGGTGTCACAACCATGCCACTCAAAACCTTGTGACGCTTCTTTACCTATGTGGACTAGGCTTTCCCTTGACATAAGCAGGTCATCAAAGACTCCAGATTTAATCAAAGAAACAAAGGCCAGACTCATAAAAGGCACTTGATTACTTCAGTGCTCAAAAAGGGAAAACAGTAAAAAAAAAAAAAGTCCCACCCTAACTATCTTTACAAGTATCTATCAAAAACCATGAAATAGGATTATCTTGTAATGGGGATAAGCCAGAATCCTTTCCAATAAGGTTAGAGATGAAGCAAAGATGCTCATTATCACCACTATTACTCAATATTCTATAGAAATGCTAGCTATAGCACTAAGAAGAAAAATAAATTGAAGTAATTAGACTAGGCAATAAGGAAACGAAACTCTTACTCTTTGTAGATGATATGATAGTATATTTAAAGAATTGTAGAGAATCAACTAAAAACTATTTTGAAAAATTAACAACTTCAGAAAAGTTTCAGGATATAAAATAAACCCAAATAAACCCAACAGCATTTCTATAAATCACCAACAAAGTCCAGCAGAAGAGATAAAAGAGGAATTCTATTTAAAATAACTATAGTGGAGAGGATTCTGGAGAGATGGCAGAGTAGGTCAGAGATTCCAAGCTCTACAGATTTCCCACCAAAACAAGACAAAATAGCACCTCAGGCTCAATGTAGATGGCAAAAATAAACAAGAGTTGGGGTAGACCAGTGGTCTTTGGGACAATTCAAGATTACAAGAAAGATCTTAGGATAGAGGTTCAACCCTAAGTAAAGCGTAAACACCTCCAGGCTAGTTCCCCTGAAACAGCAAGTAGTGAGCCCTAGGGGCAGCTGGGTTGGGAGGTGCCCTCAACCTCAGCTACCAGAATTTTCACCTCCCAGACAGTGCTGGGGAGTCGGGCATCTGAGCAGGGAGCTGAGATGAGGAAGTATCTGCTGACAAGGGCACCAGGCCCAGCGGTGCTGCCAAGACACAGTCCTGTGTGAGAAGGAACCAGCATATGCCTGGTGAGTGCAGAGGCAGTGGGGCAAGGATGCTCCTGCCTATAGGCACTTACAGGAGAGCTGAGTTCTTGGTCTTGGTTCCAGGCCAGAGGGGAGAACTGAAGGTTACAGCCACTGTAGGGAATGCAGAAAATTTGGGGAAAACTTCTCATAGACAATCTCCTAGATAGAATGTGATTGGTCAGAATACTATTTTGGCATAGGAAATGATGAGCTGGTGAATTTAGAATAAATATGTAAAGATTTGGACTTAGGAAGGAAGATGCTATCTACTTACAGAGAAACAGGTAAGTGGAAATAAGCATAAGGCTTACATATATGCATTTGATTGTATATGTGTGTATATATGTGTATGTTTATAGATATCTATATATATGTGTGTATATGTGTATATATACATGTATACACACATATATGTGTATATCTGCACTTAACTGTAGCCTTTGGGGGGGAGGGGGAATAAAGAGTGAACAGCAGACGACAAAAGAAAACACACAAGGAAGCAAAGTAAAGATGGACAGCTTTGAAAATAATATGTAGATTTTAATTATATAGATTTTCTTGAAATGGAAATTTATTGCTTTCTATTGAATCCTCTGTTCTGCTGAGGACATAGTGATTTTTTTTTCCTTTTCTTATTTTGCATTTACAATTAAAATAAATTCAAATATAATGAAAAAATAAATCAATATAGACAGTACAAAATACTTAGGAGTCTATCTCCCAAGAAAAACCCAGGGACTATATGAACACAGTTACAGATCATTTTTCATACAAATAAAGTCAGATCTAAATAACTTGAGAAATATTAATTACCATGTGTAGACTGAGCCAATATAATAAAAATGACAATCCTGCCTAAATTATTTTACTTATTCAGTGCCATACCAATCAAATTACTCACCATAATTATTTTATAGAGCTAGAAAAAAATAAAATTTATCTGGAAGAACAAAAAAGTCAATTATATAAAACTTATCAATGAAAAAAATGTGAAGGAAGGTGGCTTAGCAGTACTAGATCTGAAACTGTATTACAAAATGGTCATCATCAAAACAATTTGGTACTGGCTAAGAGAAAGAGTGGTAGATCAATGGAATAGATAACATATAAAATACACTCATGTAAATGACCATACTAATGTAGTGTTTGATAAACCCAAAGATCCCAGATTTTTGAACAAGAAATTACTATTTGACAAAAATTGCTGGAAATACTAAAAAACAGTTTGGCAGACACTAGGTATGAACCAAATCTCACAACAAATACCACGATAAGGTCAAAATGGGTACATGATTTGCAATTAAGTGTTACAAGCAAATTAGGGAAGCATGGAATATTCTACCCATTGGATTTATGAATATGGGAAGAATTTGTGATCAAACAAGAGGCAGAGAGCACTATGGGATAACGTTTATTACATCAAACTAAAAAGATTTTGCACAAACAAATCCAATGTAGTCAAGATTAGAAGGGAAACAGGAAACTAGGGAAAAATTTTACAGCAAGTTTCTCTGATAAAGGTCTCATTTCTCCAATATAGAGGAACTGAGCCAAGTTTATAAGAATAAGAGCCATTCCCCAATTGATAAATGGCCAAAGGATATGAACAAGCAGTTTTCACAAGAAGATATCAAAACTATCTATAGTCATATGAAAAAATACCCTAAACCATGACAGACAAATGTGAATTAAGACAACTCTGAGGTACCACCTCATATCTATCAAGTTGGCTAATATGATAGAAAAGGAATATGACAAATGTTGGAAGGGATGTGGAAAAATAAGGACATTAATGCATTGTCAGTGGAGTTGTGAACTGATCCAACCATTCCCAAAAAAGGGCTACAAAACTGTGCATACGCTTTGACCCAGCAATACCACTACTAGGTCTATACCCCAACGAACTCAAAGAAAAAGAAAATGGACCTGAATGTACAAAAATATTTATAGTAGCAATTTTTGTTGTGGCAAAGAATTGGAAATTGGGGAATGGCTGAACAAGTTCTAGTATATGATTGTAATGGAATACTATTGTGCTATAATAAATACCAAATAGGGTGGTTTCAGAAAAACCTGGGAAGACTTACATCAACTGACATGAAGTGAAATGAACAGAATCAGAAAAACACCGTACACAGTAACAGCAACATTGTATGATGATCAACTGTGAATGACTTAGGTATTCTCAATACAATAATCCAAGTAATACAGTGATCCAAGGCAATTTCTGAAGGACTTATCATGAAAAATACCATCAACTTCCAGAGAGAGAGAAATGATGAGCAGTAATGCAGATTTAAGTATGCTTTTTTTTTGCTCTCTTTATTATTTTGCTTTTTGTTTGGTTTGCATTTGGAAAATAGTTAATATGGAAATGTTTTGTATAACTGTACATGTATTATCTACATCAAATTGCTTGCCTTCTCAAAGAAGGGTTTGGGGAGGTAGAGACAGAATTTGGAACTCAAAATTTAAAAAAAATGATGTTAAATTTTGGTTACAGGTAATTGAGGAAAAAACAAAAATTAAATGTAATAAAGAAAATGCACTAGCCTGACTCTTAATCAAGAAATAAAAGGGAAAAAATAACAGTAAGTCATTTTTCTAATCCAGGTAAGCACAGAGAGATAGACATCTGTAGACACCAAAGGGAAGAGCTAACCAGGAGGGACACTTCAAACCTTTCAGTAATAGAATTGAAAGTCTGTAGCAGTACACTAGGGAAGAAAGAGATTCCATGTCCAATACAGAAAGATCTTTTGTTGTACAGAGAGCAGAATAGATTCCAATCTAGAGCTCAATCACTCATTACCCAGAGTTAGGTCATAGACCAAAACTCAGGAAAGGACATGGAACTAGGTATGGTAGATGAGGAGTAGTTGTTGGAACTTGTGCCATGGCAAGGAATGGTCTTGGTCTGATGCTATACACTAGGCAAGAAATAGGAACTAAAGCTAGCAGCAATTGTGTAACATGGAGAAGGTTTCAGATCTAGCCTCTAGCCCAATCTAGTCTGAAGTCCAGAAATAAGGCTGGAAGAATGGGTAAACAGAAAAGGAATGCATACACAAACACACACTATTCAAAAACGCTCTTGGCCAAAATTTCAACTAGAAAACTTGGAAGAAACGAAGCCAGAATTTGTTTATTTTTTAAGTTTAATGTGATTTTATAAGTGAAATGAAAGCTAGAAGAAAGAATTGAAAAGGAAATGAGAGACATGGAGAAAGACTTAGAAGGAAAATAAGAGCACAAAGATACAGAACTTTACCCAAGCAACAGATGATTTGAAAATTAAAATGAATCGAATAAGATAATTCCCTGAGAAAACAAGAAATATTCAAAGTCTGAAATAATCTAAGAAAATAGGAAATATTTTCAATCAAAAATAAATGATCTGGAAAACTCATCAATGAGAGATTATTTAAGAACCACTGGACAACCTAAATACCCTAATCTAAAAAAGTTTGGACATCATATTGCAAGAGATTTTGAGAAAAAAAAAATGGTCAGATCTCTTAGAAGCAACCAACAAAGTGAAGAAACCCCAAAATGAAAACTCCCCAAAGTGTCATTGCCAAAATCCAGAATTTCTAGGTTCAGGAGTGGGGAACCTGCAGCCTTGAGGCCACATATGGCCTTCTAGTTCCATGAATGTGGCCTTCTGACTGAGTTCAAGTTTTACAGAACAAATCCTTTTATTAAGGGGATTTGTTCTGTGAAGTTTGGATTCAGTCAAAGTGCCACACTTGAGGACCTAGAGGGTCACATGTGACCTTGAATCCACAGGTTCCCCACCCCTGTTCTAGGTAAAAGAAAATATATGGCAAGTTATTAGAAAGAAAGAGTTGAAGTACTGATGAATCATACTTAGGATTACATAGGATTTAGCAGCCACTATGATAAAGGAGTAGAGAGTTTAGCATATGATATTCCAGAAGGCAAAGTACATAAACACCAAGAATAATTTCACACAGCAAAACAGTATAAAACTACAAGGTGGGGAAATAGACTTTAATGAAATAGAGGAGAGGATTTACAAGTGTTCCTGATGAAAAACAGAGTAGAAAAATTTTAATTAAAAAAAAGGAGTTAAAAATATTTAAAACATTAAACAAGGAAGAGGAAGGTCCTATATATCCAATAACAAGTTTAACCAGCTTCATGTAGGAAAAGTATGATATGTGTGCAAAATCCTCCTGATCACAATGTCTTTGCAGTCAATAACAAGGGTTATAGTCAGGCCACCCGTCCCATTGATTGTCCCAATAATCTCTCCCCTGAGAATTCCTTGTGAATCTATGCACTAACAGTAACAGACAGAAGGACAGAGACCCAGAATTATGGGCTATCAACCAGGTTATGCATCCACTGTAAAACAAGCCACAGCCCATGCTTGTCCCTTAACCATGGGGCTCAAGGGCTGGGGAGCTACATACTTGCATGTTTGTGAATAACAAACTACCGGATTTATTATCCTTCAGTTATTGTGTTCCTCCTCAGTATCTCAACCCATGATCTCCACACTAAAGTGGAGGCACCAACTGTAGACAGCAGGTGATGTAGTGGATAGAGCTCCAGGTCTGGAGCCATGAAGACTCATCTTCCTGAGTTCACACATACTAGCTGTGTGACCCTGGGCAAGTCATTTAACTTTGCCTCAGTTCCTTATCTGTAAGATGAGCTGGAGAAAGAAATGGCAAACCATTCCAGTATCTTTGCCAAGAAAACCTCAAATGGGGTCACAAAGAGTCAGGCACAACTCAACAATGACTGAACAATTTGTCAAGTCTATTTTTTTAAATCTGTAATACCAGTGCTTAGAAGAATGCTTAAAGAAAGCTCTCAATAAGTTTTCATTCATTCATTTGTCATTATGCTGCCGAAGTAATAGTTATATTAATTTTTAATATAAAGAAATCTTAGAAAATATATTCATTATAATTAAATATTTTGGATTACTATATATTAATGGCTATGCTGTTTACATAAAGCCATGGAAATTTGCCCAGCTAAATATATCTTTATTAATCCTTACTAAATACCAAGCATGCTTTTTAAATCATAATGATGCTGTCTGATGTATTAAATGATTACCCACCATGCCAGGAAAATCCAGATGTTGCTTTGTATTAGCGTCTACATGTGCTTCAGAAAACCCTGTTGGATTGCAAATGACTTCACCAGTCTTCTGTATAAAAGCCATACTTGAAAGGATGTTGGGATACTTAGAGTAGGTGACATCACAGAAACAAAGTGCTATTGTTTGGGGCAAAAATTTCCAAAACATCATTATTATTTTACATTTAATTCCACCTGCCTTTTACTTATTATATTTAACTTCAGTACTTAAAATCCAAAAGAATTATAACATTTTAATTAAGATTTAGAAGTCACATTTATAAATCTTTGTGGGACGATATAATACTGCAGTGTAAACAGGTCAAAAGCTATTCAGCTAGTTCATTATGACTAAACGACCAGTTAAATATAGTTATTACCCAATCATGTAGAGAGGCTACCAATTAGACATAAAAACATGATAGATACATAATAGATGGATAATCAATACACGAGAACTATTATATGATTAACAAACCCAATCCAGATTTTTACCCAAACCCTTTCCAAGATACTGGTATTAATTGGTGTCATTCAAAAGCAAACTCTTAACATACTCACTCTCTTCCTTCTAACTGAAGCCTCAGACTCATTACACACTTTTAAGCCTGGCTGCCTCCAACAAGTCAATCAGAATACTGTTAACTTGCAGGAAGGTATAGTGTGGAATATTATAGAGCTGGTCTTGGAATCAGGAAGGCCTGGATTCATGGGACCCTGGTTGAGTCATTTAACCTTTCAGTGCCCACAGATAATTTTCTAACGCTATAAATTTCCAAGAAGGTTCAGATCCATGTTAATAAAGGAACTTCTTTGCCATGATCATGCCTAAAGGTAAATTCATGAAATACTCCTCAAACCCCCATAAAGGGAAGCAAAGGACTTCCAACCCAAATCTTATGTGTGTATTATCTAAACTTAAACTTACTTTCTCCTGGGCTTTTATATACTTGTAGGAGGACCTATCATAGACTTTATGAAGGATAATTAAATTTGGCTAACTGAAATAAACTCATAATTACAGAGAAAAAATACACAAGCCATGACATTTAGAAAGATAGTCCAATAGCTCTGGGTTATCCCTAGAATCCTGAGGGGAGATGAAATAGCTGTGGTCTGAGGACCCCTACTAATTTAAGTATGGGTTAAAAGAATAAGTACAAGGCATGTAGTGAATTTATATATGTACATATAGTCTCCCCGTACAGAATATAATCTCTATGACAGCAGCAAATGTTTCTTTTTGGTCTCTGCCTAGGCCCAATGCCTAGCACAGTGTTCGGCACATAGTAGACACTTTAATAAATGCTTCTTGATCGATAGGCCTGCTGTGCCTGCAAACCTCAAAAGAAGTGTTCCTATTGGCCTACTTCTCTTTCTATTCCTACTCCTATTTCTCTTCAGGGAAATACTTTAAAGCAAATTAAGGATCTTAAGACATGAAGGTGAGGGAGAAGTACAAGCACACTGTCTGATTCAATTGCACACCATATCAAATGCAGAGAGATTAGCAAGAAGATAAAGAGAGGCAAGGAACATGCAATTTTTAAAGTCTAATACCATGAGTTTTAATTCTCTGTAAAAGACTATAAAATTGTAAGATTCTGAAAAGACATATAACAAGATCAAAAAGACACTTGAAGATTATTTTTGCTGCTTTGAAAGGATAAATTGGAAAGAGATTAGAGAAAGAGATGCCACCAAGGTGGAAAGATAGAATAAGAGAATTTCAGCTGTGGAAGAGATTTCCAAAGTCATCTAGTCCAACCCTTCCTGGACAATAATTCAATCCATATCTCCAACAAAGAATCATTTAGCCTTTGCTTGAAGGCCTTCGGTGACAGAATACCTCCAACTGCAAGCTAATTCTACTTTGGGATAACTCTTAATTATCAGGAAGTTTTTCCTTTTATTAAGCTGAAATCTACTTCCCTTTGACTTTCACTTGCTGCTCCATATTCTGCCCTCTGTAGCAAGGAAAATAATTTTAATTACTTCTCCAACAAGAAAATCCTTCAAATACTTGAAGTTTTTTTTTTTTCCAAATTGTTCCAGGATAAAAACCTTTGTTTCTTTTCACTGACTTAAGCATGGTTTTGAAACCTCCATTTTTATCATCCTCCCTCCAGATACTTATGCAGTTTACAAACGTGTTTCAGAAAATGCAGCAACCCAGAATTGAGCATATATGATATCAGATGCTCTCTGACCAGAGCAAAACACAGCAAAACAGCCACCTTCCTAGTCTCAAACATTATCTATGCCTCTCTCAGTGTAGCTTAAAATCAGTTTTTGGGCTGCCATGTCAGTGTGTCTCATACTGACCTTGCAGTCTACTCAACCGTCTAGATTTTTTTAAGACAAAATGCAGTCTATCCATGCCTTCCACATTTTGTACTTGTAAAGTTGACTTTCTGAACCCAATTTCAACTTTACACTTCCCTATCACCTTGAAGATCATTATAAAATCCTCTGGCATTCAAAGCCCTTCACCATCCACATCCCCTCCCCACTTTCTAGTCTTATATCTTATACTCTCAACCACATCCCACATACTCTGTGATCCAGTGATACTCTCGTCCTTTCTGTTACTCGAACAAGACGCTCTATCCTATCTCCAGGCATTTTCAGTGGATGAAACCAATATTTGTCATGCTCTCCTTCTTCCTTTCTGCCCACTGACTTTCCTGGCTTCCTTTAAGTCCCTCTTAAAATCCTATCTTCTACAGGAAACCTTTCCCAGTCCAGCTTAATTCTAGTGCCATTCCTCTGCTGATGATTTCAAACGTATCTTGTACCTACCTTGTTTGTACATAGTAGTTTGTAACATTGACCTCCTGGCTTTTCCAAGGACAAGACACTCCATCTCTCAGCAGCAGGAATTTTCTCTAGCTATCTCCCAAGCCTGGGACACTCTCTCTCCTCTGCTCTGAGTGCTGACCTCACTGCTTTCCTTAAACCCCACCTTCTATAGGAAGCCTTCTCTAACCTCTTCACTCCAGTGCTTTCCTTCCTTCAATTATTTCCTTTTTTCTCCCTATATTTAGCTTGCTGTGAATATATTTATTTGCATGTTGCTTCCGCCACTAGATTGTAAACTCCTTTAAGGCAATACTGTCTTTTACCTCTTTTTGTATCCCCAGAACTTAGAGCAGTGACTGGCACATAGCAAGTACTTGATAAATGTTTATTAAGTTAAATCAAATAAGTAACTTAAAGATATATAAAAGGGAGCATTTTCTGTAAAAATGGTAAAGGATGACAGGTCAGAAATGGAAAGATATTTTTAATAACCACTTCTCTCTATGGATATAGACCTGACCTCTGTGATGGCATAAAAAAAATATGACAGGAGAAAAGAATGCATGGAAATCGTTACTTAAAATTTAGATAGAAAAGTCTCTATTATTGTATGATTTCAAATAAACATGCTAGCAAAAAGACTAATACTGATAAATAAGAACTTATAAGAAAGAACTGGCAGTATTATTTTCTAAAATCAACAGCTGCTTTCTTCATTTGTATATTGAATTTGGTAATATATTCAATGGTAGCAACAATATTTCAGTACTTTTTCAATCTTTCTAGACATTAGGACCTAGAGTATCAGCCATTGATGGATTGTATTCAAGTGTATAGCCATAGCCAAATTTTAAAAAATAATGTCACAATATTCAGTATTTAGACCATTTGAGGGATTGTATCACCCAAAGAGAAGCATAAGAACACTACAGTATTAGAGAAAGGGGCTAGAAATGTGATTTCACTGATATAAGGTATTCTTGGATGAGGAAATTCACTCTGTTGCCTTCTCTACAAATTGGAGCATTAGGGAGTTTCCTGGAGCACTGGGAAGTTAAACGATTTGCTCAGAATTATGGTGCCAAAATTTGTACAAGGTTTTCCATGCTTTGAGGCCATCTCTCTATCCATGCCTCTATATCACCTCTCTTTATAGTGATAACTTTCAAATTATGCAACAACTCATTGTTCATAATACACTTTCATTCAAGTATCCATCTAATTAAATTTTTCTAGATGATCACTATACCAAATTATATGTAAAATATGCCTACGTCATTATGTGACAAAACATTATTATTTACATCCAAACACTATATACATTTAGGAGGCCTAATATTCTTATTCTTAACTAACATTTAGTAGGACCCTCTGAAGGAATACATGTATTTCAGATATTTGTTGGAAAATATGACGTCCGTCATTTAAAAAAAATTAATGACATCTTTTGTTTTTACATTATATTTGCTGCTGAATATATTTCTTTCCTGTCCCCTACTGAACAATGCAATTTTTGTGACAAATTAAAAGAAGAGACAGAAAAATGCAGCTGAGCAAAACTAACCTATATATCAACAAATGTGATATATATGCAATGTCCTCACTGTTTCTGCAAAAGGAAGACTAATTTTTTTTGTTCCTTATAAAGCCCTTATAAAACTCTGGGGGGTAATTGTTATAAAATATTCATTTTCATTTTCTTTTAAAAAGTTCCATTTGTATATACATTTAATTTAAGAACAGCTCGATAAAATGCCTTATGCTTTTTTGATAAATCATTTTTCCCACATAAGTAAATATAATTCAAGATAATCATGGTAATTTTTTATTTTCCCCATATAATATAAACCATTTTAAATTTAGTAAATAAAAAGAGATTCTACCATATAAATATGGTTGAAGTCTAATTAACTGTTCTTCAAAACCTTCCAGATTACCATACAGACGATAAACAAGGAGCCGTAAAAAGGTCAAAAATCCAATCTGTAAAAAAACAACACACACACACACACACAGACAAAGAAACAGAAGATGAATCCATTATTACACTAAATCAAATTAAAAGGTGAACTTATTATTTAGGGAATTTAAAAAAAGAGAATGTATGCACCGTGCGATTCTTTGCACCATACATATATATACATCTTTTGAGAATTGTTACTCAATCAAAAATATTTTTCAGTTGACGCTAGACTTAAACAGTACATGAAGTTTGAGATGTAGGTTCAATTAAATGGTAAGATTATGTTGAAATGTGTATTTTATATATATATATATGTGTGTGTGTATGTATGTATGTACATATATAGACATATATAATTACAGTTTTATGAGCTATAATAGTTGAGTTATTGAAAATAATACATAAAATACCTCTCTCATTTGCACATATTTTAAAAATATCAGAAAATCATGAATGCAGTAGGATATTTAGTATTTTATTTCCCCTAGTTACATGTAAAAGCAATTTTTAACATTCGTTTTTAAAACTTTTAGTTCCAAATTCTCTCCTTTTCTCCCTTCCCACTCCCCACTCTTCATTTAGAAGGCAAGCAATTTGATATAGATTATACATGTGTAGTCATGCAAAATATATCCATAGTAGTCATGTTGTGAAAGAAAACACGGACAAAAAAAACTCAAGAAAAATAAAGAAAATAAAAAGTATGCTTCAATCTGTATTCAGACAGTATCAGTTCTTTCTCTGGGGATAGATAGCATTTTTCACCATAAGTCCTTCAGAGTTGTCTTGGATTGTTGTATTGCTGAGAATAGCTAAGTCATTCACAGCTGATTGTCACACAATATTGCTGTTACTTTGTACATAGTACATTTCATGTTGCATGTAGTAGGATAAACATTATAAATTATTGCTGCATCATTTCCAAGAGGCAACAGGAACATAAGCCATGGAAACTGATATATACATACATACACATATGTATGTATGTATGTATATATACACACATAAAACATGCAATATTGTGGTTTATTGAAATGATTGCAAAATTCCTCAGCTGAAAATTTTCCATGAATTAGTTTTTTTTTAATTTAATTCAACCCAATTTATTTTCAATTACACAAAGAATATACAAGAGAATATCAACAACTAGTAACCTGCTTTACCAGCTATATAAAAATTTTAAGATTAACATACACACCCATAAAGGGCATCCCTGTTGAGGGTTTTTAAAAGTAATCATTCCATAGTAGACCACATCGGAAAGCTGCATTGTGTTTATTGTTTTTTGTCTATTTTTCTAAAGCATTTGATTTGACAGTGTAGAATGGTACCTTAAAGGCTCTCCTCCGGGGGGCGGAGCCAAGATGGCGACTGGAAAGCAGTAACTGGCGTGAGCTCCCCACCAAGTCCCTCCAAAAACCTATGAAAAAATGGCTCTGAACCAATTCTAGAACTACAGAACCCACAAAGGGGCAGAGGGAAGCAGGACTCCAGCCCAGGTCTGCCTGGATGGTCTCAGGGTAAGGTCTGTCCTGAACAGAACTCCC
>CM053622.1:385510361-385533256 GCA_028646595.1 Phalanger gymnotis
TTAGCAAGTCATTGACTTGTTTTTCATGGTTTTCTCTCATCCTTCTCATTTCTCTTCCCAATTTTTCCTCTACTTCTCTAACTTGCTTTTCTAAATCCTTTTTGAGTTCTTCCATGGCCTGAGACCGGTTCATGTTTTTCTTGGAGGTTTTTGTTGTAGGCTCTATGACTTTGTTAACTTCTTCTGACTGTATGTTTTGGTCTTCTTTGTCACCAAGGAAGGATTCCAGAGTCTGAGACTGAATCTGGGTGTGTTTTTGCCGCCTGGCCATGTTCCCAGCCAACTTACTTAACCCTTGAGTTTTTCAGTGGCATATGACTGCTTGTAGACTAAAGAGTTCTATGTTCCATGCTTGGGCGGATGCGCTGCCTCACCAGCACTCCTCCTTGCCCAAGACCCCCCAAACAGGACTGGGCTTAAATCTTCAGCAGGCTCTTCACTCCTGCTCTGATCCAACACTTGATTCCTCCCACCAGGTGGGCCTGGGACCAGAAGCAACTGCAGCTGTAGTTCTAAAGGTGTCCCACCTCTGCTGCCCCAGGGGCGGTGGCCGAACCACAAACTCAGTCCCTGCAGCTTTTCCCACTAACCTTCTCTGTTGTCTTTGCTGTTTGTGGGTTGTGAGGTCTGGTAAATGCCACAGCTCAGTAATTCAGGACGCTAGGGCATGTTCCACTGGGCTCCTGGTCTGGTTGGTTCGCGCTGCGCGTGCTGGGCTGAGCTCGGCTCAGCTCCCAGCTCTGTGCAGGACAGACCTTACCCCGAGACCATCCAGGCTGTCCTGGGCTGGAGCCCTGCTTCCCTCTGCCACTTTGTGGGTTCTGCAGCTCTAGAATTGGTTCAGAGCCATTTTTTTATAGTTTTTTGGAGGGTCTTGGTGGGGAGCTCACACTAGTCCCTGCTTTCCAGCCGCCATCTTGGCTCCACCCCGCCACCCCCCCAGGATTTTTTCTTAACAGTTTCTTTTTGCAATTGTAAAATCCTTACTATTTTTTAAAATTTTCCTTAAAGCATCATTTTGTTTATAACCAATTTTATTGTATCTTGAAAAGAGAAAATGTTCCTTTGTTTTTGATGTTACCGTTGATGTTTTTGATAAATATTTTTCCAGGTATTTTTACCTCTGCTATTCTTAATATTTTTCTTTACCATCATGTTGGAGATCTTATTTGAATTGCTTATTCTTTTCAATGATTTTAAATTTATTTTGAGAATTTTTTAGCCGTTTTGATTCTTTTTGGCATTTCCATCATTATGAGGGGATGATTAAAGAGGAAGGTTCTCTAGCAGCCTTTCTCTCCTGTGCTTCAAATATCTATGTCTATGTACAACTAAAGGAGAATTATATCTGTTTTTAAAGAATATTTATAATATTAAGTTTAAAAAAGAACTTTGAAACACTACAGATAATTATTATAGATATGCAAACTCAATAGCAGTTTCACAATAAAGTTAGTTTTATTTTCCTCACTTATATAATCTTTTAAAATAACTAAGATGATACATAAGAAGTTTCTGGATTTTTTTAAATAGGTTGTCAAATGACCTGGACTGTTTACTATGGTTTAGTATACAATTTAGTGAAAATGACCAGAGAACTCTATGGAGATGAGAGGCAAGATGGACTAAGAAATTTATTGTGGAAAACTTTACAGAGAGTAAAAGAGGATGAGAAAGATAAACGGATCTTGAATGCTATTGATATAGCTGAGGTAGGTCTAAAATCTAATAGGTTAATTGAGTGTCATGATCATCTATTTTTAACATTTGTAAAGAATTTGGGATTTTTCACATCTGAAGATATGACAATATGCAATTAATGTAATTGTAAAACTAAACATTAAAATAGCATTATTTTACGATAAGGAAGAATTATCAGCTTTTTGATGAAAATCACATTAATTATAGCTCATATTTATATACTGCTTTACAATTGACCAAATCCTTTCCTCATTACAAGCAGTATTATTATCTCCCTTTCTTAGAGAATAAAATGGGCTTATACAGCTTTTGTAATTTGTCTAAGGCCATAATGTTAATAAATGGTGTCTTAACATGTTAATGAGCCATTGAGATATTTCTTTTTTCTGTTTTTAATGATTTGACATTTTATTTTTCCCTAATTACATGTAAAAACAATTTTTAATATTTGCTTTGTAAAATTTGGAGCTCCAAATTCTCTCCCCTTCCACTCTCACCCTCCCTGAAGTGGCAGACAATTTGTTATAGGTTATACAATTATCCCTACCACATCATGACTTTCCTCATCACAATTTCAGTATATCATGGGTCTGGGAATTTTGGGGGAGTTTTGCTGAAGCCATAAATGATATGCAAAAGCCAGCAGATGACACAGAAAAAGTTTAGAAACTCAGAAATGCATAAAATATATGTACAGTATTGTTTAATATCAACTCAAATTTTATGATAAGGTGCTGTAAACACCTCATAAAAGAAAAAAAATTCAGATTTCTTCTCTGGTGTGAAGGGAGGGCGAAAAAATTTTACATAGATTTTCCAGATTGCAGGGGTGCCATGTCCCTACCCTCTGTGATGGGAAAGGATTGACAGTACATGTATAGTCATACAAAACATTTTCATGTTAGTCATGTTGTTAAAGAAAACACAGACCCAAAAAACAAACAAAAACAGTAAAGGAAAGAAGAAGTATGGTTTGATCTGTATTCAGACACCATCGGCTCTTACTGTGGAGATGGATAGCATTTTTCATCATAAGTCCTTCAGAATTGTCTTGAATCAATTGTATTGCTGATAGCAACTAAGTCATTCACAGTTGGTCATCATATAATATTGTTGTTACTGTGTACAATGTTCTCCTGGTTCTGCTCATTACTCTTTGCATCAGTTCATGTAAGTCTTTCGAGGTTTTTCTGAGAGCATCCTGCTCATCATTTTTTATAGCACAGTAGTATTCCATCACAGTCATATACAACAACTTGTTCATCTATTCCCCAATTGATAGGCATCACCTCAATTTTCACTTCTTTACCACCAGTAAAGGAGCTGCTATAAATATTTTTGTATCTATAGATTCTTTTCCTTTTTGTTTTTTTTTGCATTGAGATATTTTTAATAAAATAGTTGCATGATTCTCTTATTGTTTATAATAGAACTCCTATAGGCACAAATGTGACCTAATTTGCATGCAACAAAAAGAAGTAAAAATAAAAGCAAAGCCTTGTTAATTTCTGCTAAATGAAAATTTTGTTAAAGGTGGAAGGAAATTCACTGTTTATGAACTGTGGGGGGAAAGCATTTGATTTCAAGAAAGAACAGAATTTGGGAGGAAGTTTTTAAAAAGGAGAACAACAGAAAAACTATAAGTATAAGATGACCTGAGGAAGGAAAACATGAGATGTGAGCTCCCAACCTAACAGATGAGGTTTTCATTATTCGAATTACTGACATATAAAATGTAACTACTCCTGAAAATACAATAGCATCTGTAATTCCTTGCAGTTTAGGAAGAGAGGAAACTAAAGTGAGATAAACCCTGGGCATGGGAAGTGGGAGTAGGATGGATTTTTTTAATTCAAGGTTTTCCTGGATTTTGAAAACTCTTGAGGAAAATGGGGACAAAAGAGAGGGAGAGGTAGGTAACTGTTCTCTCATGGCAGCAGAGGAGAATTGAGCAATGTGACATCTCAAGTTATACTACAAAGCTATAATCATCCAAACTTTTTGGTACTGGTTAAAAATAGAGAGGTCGACCAGTAGAACAGATTAGGTACACAATGTAGAGCACAATATCCTAGTGTTTGATAAACCAAAGATTCTATTAGATCAGAAGTTCATTCAACAAAATCTGTTGGGAAAACTGGAAAGCAGATCAATATCTTCACCTACATTCTGAAATAAGCTCTAAATTGGCACATTACTTAGACATAAGGAATGACAACATGAACAAATTAGAAGAGCAAGGAAATATAACATGTCGGATCTATGGATAGGGCAAGAGTTCATGACCAAATAAGAGACAAAACATCTCAGAAAGTGAAATGGCCAATTTTCATTACATAAAATTATTTTTTAAAAGAAAAAAATTCAGTTAAAATTAGAAGAGAAGCTGGCAATAAGGAAAAAGTGCAACAAATTTCTCTGATAATTAAAATATGTAGGGAATCTATTCAACTGTGTAAAAATAAGAGCCTTTCACCAAAAGAGAAATAGTTAAAGGAAAAGGCAGTTTTCGGAGGAACAAAATGTCAATAGACATATTTTTTAAAATGCTCTAAATCACTAATAATTAGAGATATGCAAATTAAAGCAATTTTGGTATACCACCGTGCATGGATCATATTGGGTAAAGTTGACAGAAATTAAAAAGGAAAAAAAAAGACATAAGTGGGTCTGTGGAAAAACAGGCATATTAATGCACTCTTGGTTCAGTGACTCTGGAAAGTGGTTTGGAAATACATTCTCAAAACTATTAAATTGTGAGCTAGCAATACCACTACAGGGGTCATACATCAAAGAGATGTGAGGAAAAGGAAAAACAATCATATGTACAATAATATTTAGAGCATCTCTTTTATAGAAGTAAAGAATTAGAAACTGTGAGTGTGCCCATCAGTTAGAGAATGGCTGAAAAAGTTGTGATAAATGAATGTGATATAATACTATACTATAAGAAATGATGAAGGGAATGGTTTTAGAGAAACCTGGAAAGATTTGTATGATTTGATGCAAAGTGAAATGAGCTGAACTAGGAGAACGATCATATAATAAAATAACAATATTGTAAAGACAAATAACTTTGGAATTAGGTTTGTCTATCTGAATATGAGTATAATGTATTATTGTTTTCTGCATTTGTAAATGTAATGACTAACATTTATCTTATTGAAAAGTAACTATTTTTTAAAATCCCATAATCTGAATTACTAGACATCTTTCCATGTGGCATTGTTTATTTGGTTTCAATGGATATGTTCACCAGCTTTGCTTTTTTATTTGCTATTTTCTTATTTTAGCATGTGAGATTGTTAGAGAACACATCTAATACTTGTTTTCAACACTTCCATCAAGTTAATACTCATTCTTTTGCATAAATTTAAGTACTTTTATGCTAAAACCTGAAAATTTTTGGGTTTTGTTTTCAGATGTAATCTCATTCTGCTAGTGAAATGTTTAAGTTGGTTCAAAAAACAAAGCAGGAAAAAAAGCTAAAATTATGCTATTCTGGATCCCTTTTGGGAGGGCTCCAGGGCTTCTACTTAGCATGAATATGTTCAACATTCTCAACAAATCATTCTATCACAGTATGTAGGGTTAAGGAAAAGAGGAATTTAGTCTGTCCTTCCTCGGAAGGTTTGTGTTTAGATGACTAGAAAATGGGCAGTCCTAATATGATCAGAATAAAGTATGAAACTTAAAACACTTAAGAATTTATAAATTACTAAATATTTCAGAGGAGTTATGAGCTAAATTTTTCCATTTAAATATCTGTAGCTGCCCGTATCACTTGCTTCTTCTACCCTAGTTCCATTTCTGAAATGTTTATGCTTTGTATCTAAATGCAATACGTTGATGTGTTTTGTGGCTAGAGATCTTCCTCTATAAATATTAAACATATAACTGGATAGAGAAATCTTTGACACAGATAAAATAAACTATAACACAACTATTACAGGTCACAGGAGCCTGTGTTTTGAGAAATCAATTACAATAGAATCTTCTACCTTTTCTTACATACTGTGGATCAAAAATGAAACAGATTATGACTTTTCTTAATTGCATATGTTTGTATTATCATTCATTAATATTTATTTGCCTGTTTATCAAGGTCTGGCAATGAAAATGATGCAATTGTGAACACTCTCCATATACCAAAATTGAATGAAAATTTACTGACATTGTTAGCATTTATTTTCATTCAGCCCTCAGAATTGTCTTAGGTTCAAGACAAGGATTTTCTCTTCATTGAAACTTTTCATAAATACCAAGCAATAATTTTGGAACAACCATAAACCTTACTACTTAAGCATGTTAAATAGCCCGGCTCTGGGAGAGTACAGATAAGGGATCATCCCTCTCCTTTTAGTGTAACTATATTTGTGTCAGAGCAGAATAGTGACGAGACATGAAAGTGCACAAATAGTTAAATAGTCTTATGTAAATTCCCTTTGAAAAAAAATTTCTTATCCAGTAATTTAAAGGATATTATCATTCCACAAAATCAGAAATAAATCTCATACTCATTTTTGAGAAATAGATATGCATATTTATTTCTCATTGCTAAAAGAGAAATTCTGGTTGTGTCATTAGTCTGGCAACAAATGTATATGTATGTATATTTGACATTGACTCGGATAATGTTGTTTGGTCTCAGCTCATTAGTGCTATCATCTTGGTAAAAAAAAAAATCCAGTCACAGATTTTGAATTAAGTCAGAATGCAAAATTTGAATCCTGATGGGAATCAGTCTACTAGCAGTGTTCCTGTCTTCCCACCTGTGCGGGGCTAGTCACATTTTAATAAACTACAGTATTCCCATAGCCACTTGAGAGCACTCTAAAAACATGAACACACTGGGGCAGCACCCCTGCTCCCCAAGAGCACTTTTTTTGCTTTCAAGTTTTGACTCAAAAGTGGGTTTACTCTTTTTCATTACCTGAGTCCTAATCTTGGAGATGAAATAGCAAAAATAATGATAATAACAATAAAAGCAAAGCAACATTTCCATAGCCCCTGTTATGTGCCAGGTACTGTGCTAAGTGCTTTACAAATATTACTTCGTTTGATCTTCACAAAATGCTGAGAGGTAGTTGATATTATCATTATCTCCATTTTCCTGATGGGGAAACTGAGGCAGGCAGCTATTAAGTGACTTGCCCAAGATCACACAGCTTGTGTGTGTCTGGATTTGAACTGACTCCAGGCCCAACCCTCTTTGTACTGTGCTACCTAGCTATCTCAAGAATACGGAAGTCATTTTGCATGATACTTTCTAGACTCCTTAGGAGGTCATTCATCTGATTCTGTTACATTTATATCTCTATTTATTCGAATTTGTCATCATTGCTGCTTTAATTAACCTGGGATGAAAAGGAAAATAGACAAACCTCTCTGCCCAAGTAGAGATCATCATTGCTTACTATCTCTTCATTTCCTGCCCCTTCCTTTCCCTCCATCTTACTACAGAATGAGGAAGTTCCCTGAACAAAGACTCCTAAGAACAGAGCAAAGAAAAGGGCTTTCACTCTCTCTTTTCAAGGATAGAGAAATGCGTGGAGAAATATGCTCCCTCAACTCCCCACCCCAGCCTACTTTGGACACAAACAGGATCCATAGTAGTTTGCAGTCCACAGTATACTCTCATTTTCAGATGATCATTTAAGCACCCCTCCTCTTCATGTTGTTGTTTGTACTTCATTTTGGAAGAAGACCAAGGACATCATTGGGTGAAGTCTTGACTTGCGCCTAAACTGGATCTTAGTGAGGCAGAGTTGTGCAAATCATTAGCCTCACTCTCTTTCAGAGGCATCCATCAGCTATGCATCTAAACCTCCATCAAACCAGAGCAGCAGTCGATAGATGCTTGTCAGTTGTCTTCATTGCCTTTGTAAGGCCTCTAGAGGTATTATTTTCTTTTAAACTACTTTCTCTCTTTCTAAGAATCTGGGGAATTTCTTATGGGTTGACTGTTACCATAAAGGAGATTGCTTCAATGGGATGTTTTTATGTACAACAAAATTTAAAACATAGTTTATAAACACAGGTTGAGAATAACTAACAGGCCTCAAATCTGCTTAGAGCATGGTCAGATATTGAAGACACCAACGTTATAAAAACCCTTTATCCTTCATTTTAGCCTCACCTGTGGATCCAAGAAGCTGTAGAATGCTCAGCAGCTACATCCCACTAAAATCACGGGCTAAACCAGAGTGACAGTAACAACGGGCCTCACACCTGCTAAGGGCTTGGTCAGACATCAGAGACACCAAAGTTAGACATCAAAGATGTCAAGGTCATCCACTGTATCCCAGGCCATCACCAGTTATCTTGATTTTTGTCTTGCCACTGGATTTTGATGTCTCTGAAAGAGTGAGGCCGACAACTTTAAGCAACTTTGTCTCCCTTAAGTCCAGTTCATGAGTCAGTCAAGACATAGCTCCATGAAGTCATCAGTCCTCTTTGAAAATGAAGGCTGAACAACAGCAACATTTTAGCCCCATCAAAAGTAATTAAGCCAGTAGACAGCAATAATTTGGGCATTTTGCTTTGCTATACTATACTATAAATCATAGTGATTTTTGTAACATGGCAAAAATCACATATCCACAGTCAAACAAGTGAAGAACTATATTAATTCCTTAAAGCAGTAGATTTTAAAATAGGAGTACATGCCTATCCAGGAATGTGCAAGATATCCATTGGGATACAAGAAGAAGATATTAGAACTCCAATTCCTATTTATTTTTATCTAAAAAGAAAGAAATTAAGCTTATTTAATAAGCAGATTGGCATCTTCACTCAATCCATATATTAAATATAGTATGTGACATATTGTGGGAGAAATGCTCTATTACTTATCATTTATTAGTTTTTTTAACCTAACCTGCAGTTAGTGTGCTGATATTCTTGTCTGAATTCTATGTAACATAAACCTCACAGAAACTTGAAGAGGATGCCACATCTATTTCTGGTTCTCTTCTGCCAAATTTCCACGTAAAACTCATTTTAAAACCTTTTGAAGCTTTGGCGTTTGTTCTCCACAATTATGATAGCAAAAGTGGGATCTCTGGTAGTCAACCCCAGTAAAGTTAAAGGTTTTCCGAGACCACAGAAGCTAAGTAAGTCTTTGTGATCTCAGGATTGAGCATGGGCAGGATCTGAACAACGCAGGATCAAATAAAAAACAGTGAGAACTGGTAAGTTCCATGAAATTCAGGTCAGAAGTAGTCAAAGCCCCAAATTAAGACTGAAGACTCTAGTGTCCAGAATGTTAAGAGTCTGGGTTTGGCCTTAGCCCAGGGCAAGCCTTGAGGCAGATCACCCTGATCTGCAAATGAGTAATCTTGGTTTGATCACTGGAAGACTTGATAACAGCTTCAATTAGTTAAAATCAGGTTAAAATTAGGCTGGTCATTTGACAAAGTTCTCTCCTTTTTCTTCCTATATTTCTCCTCAATCCTTTTGTGATACCTGATCTGTGATTGGCCAGTAGTCACAAAGGGATAGCATTATAATCCAGCAAGGCCCACTCCTTAAACCTCCTGACCTGCTGGGAAGGGACTGGGATTTATCCGATATCTGTGTCTTGTCCTAGTTAGTTGGTCAGACTGGCCAACCATTTACTTAGGACTATCCCAGATAAGTGAAGGAAACTTAATGTGAACTTTGATTACGGTTTCTACTTCAAAAGATCTCTTGGGGATTTTTGAAAGGGGACAACAAGTTGGACATAAAGATTTCTGCAAAAAAGCACTTTTAAAAAAGGGAGCATAAAAGGGTGGTAAAGATTAACTAGGTCAAATATCTAAAACAGGTCTTCGAATAATCTGCAATATGAAGAGCAGGGATTTATTTTCACTGACCTTGTGATTAGACTTTCAGGGGGAGATAAGAAGGAAAAACTACAAGATACTTTCTTTTTCTCTGCCTTCACAATCAGAGTAGGGTTGGAAATTGTAGAGATAAAAAAGAAAAAGGAAAGTAAAGTTTTTTTCCTGGTTTATAGAAATTTACAAGATTATAAAATAGAGACTAAAATTGTAACTGAAATGTAATATATTTACCATAGATGTTCAAAATATGGTTTAAAGGTTTTGAAGCTGCTGAAATATCTTAGTGGATTTTTTTGAGAAATTTGTAGCTCTCTTGGATAAGAATATAGAGAGATGGAACAGGCCTCTTTTACCATCTCCCATCCCTGGAGGGTGATAGACATATTGCTTTAGAAGAAGATTTCATTCACTAGAGAATTAGCAGAACAGAAGCTAATTTGAAATGATTCAATATAATGTAATGACATATTCACCTACATTAAACATGCAACTTGAGAAGTAAAAGTTTAGCAATTAATCGGTACTGTATAAGGAAATATGTATTAGAGAAATTCAATGGAGTGTTAGATGAAGCTGATTAAAAAAAAGGAGATGAACTAAGAAAAGTAGTGAAGATGAAATAAAGTACTGAATCAGAGTGTAACAAGAAAGATGCAGTTTTGAAATCTGTTGGGATTTAATCAAAGTCCAATAGAAGGGAAAAAAAAACACAAAAGAGAAGTTATAAGTAGAGATAAGAGCAGAATGGATAGAACCTTAAAGGCCCAGTCTGTTTGCACTGATATTGTGAATGGAGGGTAATGTAAAGTAAGGGTTTGGAGTGGGAAAGAGGCTTAAGGTTTTTTATCTCATTGAGATAAGAATAATATGGGAAGCTTTTTGGAGAAATACCTGTTAGCAATTTCAGATAGATGATAGTCTGTCAAGTTATAATATTTACCAAACAGAAAGCCAATAAATTTGCAGCATGGAACTATTTGAGTAGAGCAGACTAAAATTCTGTCCTTGAAAGACCATTAGAAGAGTGTCCTGATCTTTAGAGCTTTATAGATTCCAAAAGAGGCAGATGGGAATGTGAGACTGCTGCCATGAATCTTTGAAAGTGAACTAACAGAAAGCTCTGTAATTTGAAGTGTCAGCAGCTAATGAGCCTTGAGAAAATTGAGATTTTTTTGAATGTTACCATTTATGATTGTAAATCCAGTTTTGAACTGGTTGAAGTTTGTCTCAAAACTAAATTATAATGTGGTCTCATTTAAAATGCTGTATGTTTTCCTATTAGGATAATTGTGTTAGATCAGAACTTAATATTTGGCATTAAGGTTATATTCTAGGAAACTGCAGTGATCAGGAAAACCCAAGTTTAAATTCAGTCTCAGACACTTAATAATTGTATGACCCTGAACAAGTCACCTCAGTTTGTCTCAGTTTTTTCATCTATAAAATGGGGCTGATAATAACACCTCTCTCCCAAGGTTGTTGTGAGTATCAAATGAGATAATAATTGTAAAGCACTTAGTACCATGTTTTTAATATAGTAAACTCTATCTTTCAGCAATTATAATTATGTTATATGTGCTATGCATTATATGTTATCATAAAGTATAACCGATACTAGTTTTTGAATGTGTTTAGTATAGAATGCCAAAATAATTGATAGATGAAGTAATTTTCTCTATAAGAGGATTCCAAAATGAGTTCAGTTGAATTGATATTATTTTATTAGCAAAGAAGTTTTGTGTTATGTTTTTAAATTCCATAATATTGTTTATGTTATTGCTAGGCATTTAATTTTTCTTTTATTGTAATTTTTGAGAAATCACTGTCAGAAATGCTGTTAATTTGAAAAATTATACCCAGAGGGTGGTATCATTGTATCACTAGAAAATTAACTTCTCTGTTAATGCCATGTAGTAGGAAGGCTGAATTTATAATCTCAAATATAATCATGTATGTGTTTGAATGTTTCGAAATCGCAAGGTATGAGAGATTCTCTAAGGAGAAAACAACAAAAAATTTATTTAGGCCCCACTGCAGCTGATTCATGAACCAGCCTCCCCATTCTGACATCTTGACAAAAAGACTCCAGGCCCAGAAAGCCCGCCTCACAAGAGTAACCAGGAGGCCACAGAAAAACAAGATAGTATTTAGCCAAATCATTTTTACTGGCCTCAAGTTCCTGCTCGCATTCTTGGGTCTACACACAGGTCAGCCCTGCTTCCGCAGCTTCCTGCTTCCACAGCTTCCGATTCCGCTATAGTTGTCTCTTGGCTCACCTTTCCTCTCAGCCAAAGCCGAGCTTCTGGAGGCTAAAGCCCCACCTCAACGACCAGAGACCATTGATTCCCGAGTTGGCCCCTCTTAAGTCATTAATCTACACCCACACAGGTTTCACACCTGATAGGGCTTTGGGCCTGGGGCTTAGCACTTAACAGCTGAAAGTACTTCCACTCAAAAGAAACAAAAGCCATGCTAAGGAGACAATTTTGCTTAACAACACATGCCGTTAGATTATTAATTGAGCTTTTAAAGAACATGGTCACAATATTTGAAAACTGTTAAATATTTAATGGTGCTAAGTATTTAATTAATGCCATTAGAATTGAGCTGATAAAGAATGTGGTCACTATGCTTGAAAATTATTAACTATTTAATTGGGTTTATTTTACTTTAAAATGAATAATAATAACTTAACTGTTGGGGGTGGGGAGTGGGATGTACCACAGATATGTAAATTGTTCTTATCTCTGCGGTTCCTTGGAATTGGGGATTTTATTTGGTCAGGGTCATAAGATCTTATCAGCCTTACTGGCAACATGTTATGAGATTCTAAATTAATGAAACAGTTTGATAAGAAACTAGACACTCTCATAGCTTAGAAGTCATAAGGACTTAAAGTTTCTTTTTTTAAAGTGATTTTTATCTGATAGGTTATTTGTTCCTTGCTTATGAAAATAAAATAAAAAATAATAAAATTATACCTGGAGTAGTATATATTGAAGTTTCAGCTTTGAGACAATTTAGTATCAACAGACCCTAGTTTTAAAGATTTTGCATTTGCCTGAGAGATTAATAGGCAAAGTGGATATCTGTTAGTCTAGGGATTTACAACAAGTACCCAGCATTTTTCTCAGTTTTTGAATGAGCTATTATGTTCATTGTATTGTGCAACTCCAGAATGTGGCTGTTATTAATTTCTAGTGATCAATTTCTGCTCCAGGATGGATTTAAATTGAAAAGGATGAATAAGATAAGGCTTTATGTTGCTTATTTTTAACCATTATGGCAACAACATGAGAAAAATAATAATTTAGCACTAAGCTATGATTAGCGGAATTTATTATTTTAGATGAAATCTCTTGGGACTGTAATTTGATATTGTTCTAAGTTTTGCTTTTAGAAGTGATTTTCTGGATTGTCACTAAGCCAATAATCAACCAATAATTTCTAGGGAAATGTCATGTGCTGCCCAAAGGGAGTGAGGTCTAAGAACTGCTACAGGTAGATATCTGTCCCTAGAAAAGTTGAAGAGACAATCTTGCATAAGAGCCTCTTGACTCAGTTTCCCCATTGTGTTTTTTCCTTTCTGAACAGGTTATTTTCCCACTGTGTCTGAGCCTGACTATGATATCATAGAACTTTGCTGCATAATTACCTTTTCCAAATAAATGTCAATTATTACTCTTACCTGAAATTAAACAGGGCTAAGGCTTTGAGTATGTTTTAGTAATAAGTTCTCAAAATTGGATAATTGAGTAAAGAAAATTTTAAGTCATGGTTTTTTTTTTCCTGTTTCATAATATTGAGAGACAGAAGGGCTTATTTTACAAATCAAACCCTCATGGATCTTTTTAAAGATTCTTCCTGTAGATGGCATTGTTCATATTACATACAGATTATATACATACATAAATGCATTCATACATACATATAACATACATACGCACAGTTCAGGTAAAGATAGAACGAGCAATAATATGAAAACTGAAATTTTCTGAACTTCTAGGTGAATTATAGATTCCTAATCTGATGATCTTATAGTTCTGTTGTTAGTAAAATTAGTTCTATTAGATCTGAGCTGGATTTTAGATTTTAGGAGCATAACCTAAGGAACCTCTGCAATTGACTTGGAACCAGAGGACCCAGTCTACTAGGAGGATCAGAGAGCTTCATGTCTGATCATATATCTGGGACTCAAACAGCTGGAACTCAGGATGAAAAATAATAATTAAATGGACATTTGAAGTGGGTTACCAGGAACAAGGAGATTTTGTGCTATTTAATATTGATGATCATTGTTTTCTTGCTCTTGCTTTAATGTTTCCTGGTGTTCTGTGTTTGCCTTCCAGAGAGATATGTTCAAATCCATTTTATTTATTTTTCATATATCCAAGACTATACCTCCTGCAACTTTGATTAATTAAAACCTTGTCTTCTGTTAATATTAACCTTACCTGACCAAGACCTGACTCATGGAAAAATAATGTTAGCTATTTGATATTCCTCAAACAGAAGCAGGAATTTGAGCTTCCTAAACTAATTTAATTATTTGTTAGCTCAGCCTAGTTTTATTGGTTGTCTTGGTGGTATGTAAAAACCCCTACTTAATCTATCCATTGTGAACCCTCTAAATGTAATTTAATCTGTTACATGACTTAATTTACCTAGAGAGTCTGTTTAACAAGGTTTGTCTCATTAGGGGATGTATAAGATTTATGATTTTGCTTAATTAAGTTTGTTATAGCATATATAGCATAACGATTTTTTTTTTGTGAAACTTCTTTTCTACTATTGCTTTCAACGCCTGGGAAACCTCTCTATATTGTGTAATGCATTTGTTTCATAGTGAAAGTTTAAGCCCATGAGGCTTACTCAAATTGATTCCTCCGACCAGAATAGGTTGGGAAAATTTTGTCACCAATGTGGTCCCTACCCTTCCTTAAAAGAATTCTATCAAGCTCTAGACAAGATAGAGAATGAAGAGAATGTCTCCACTGAGTTAGGTTATTTTAATGAACTTTCTCTGGGACATTAACCCAGCTCTCTATTTCTGTGATTATGCTTCCATTATTATGAGAGTGCTGGGTTTTTAAAGGTTGCACTAAAGAGAACCTTGGAGAAAATGCTTCATTATTTATTAATATTGTTTGAACATAATTTAATGTGGCTAGAAAAAATGTGTAACCCAGAGTTTGCAGCAGACGTCAGGCTGACCTCAGAGACAATTGAGGGAAGCCATGGCTTGAGGGAGTGCTTAAATACTACCCAGGTCTTGTTTTGAGTCCACCCAAACCTTGTGTTTTGGATTTCCCCAATTACATTGAATATTTTTACTTACCTGCTGATAGACAACTTAAGCAACCTTACCTGCGGAAATGCCATTTCTGGAAACTGCTCACATGCATTTAATGTTCTGATATTCTTGTCTGAACTCTAAATAACATAAACCTCTCAGAGACTTGAAGAGGGAGCCACATCTATTTCTAGCTCTCTCCTCTGCTAAGTGACTGAATAAAATTATTCTAAAAACTTTTTCAGGTTTTGGGGTTTGTTCTCAACTGATAGTATTCCAAGAGAAGAATGAAGTCCACAGAGTGAAAGGGTTAACGATGGAACCCCACGTGTTTGTTCACTTTTGCTATATTGAGATACTTGTATTTATGGAGTAGATTGTCTAATTTTCATTGAATCAACAGTGACAAAAAGATGACTTAAAAGGTGACTTAAAATATTCCAGCCAGCACGATAAAGATTGAAGATAAAATGAATGCACAAGTGAACAAAAAGAAAATGGGAATCTACTTTTATGCATTCATTTTTAAATGAGGGGAATGAGATCCAGGTAGATTACCTAATTTACTCATGGTCATAAAAGTAGCAAGTGTTAGGATTTGAACCAAGGGTCTCAGATTCTATATTTAGCATCTTTCCACTACAATGTATTGTAAAGAAAGGCAGGATGATATAATGGTTAGAAGCCTTGGAGTCAGAAAGACCTGGATTCAAGTATTATTTCTGAAATTTGTAGCTGTTACCACTTGTGCTTAGTGCTCAGACAACTCATTTTGCATGATATTTACAAGAGACACACTTGCATCAGACATATCCAGAGTTAAAATAAGGAGATGGAACAGGATCTATTATGCTTCAGCAGAAGTAAACAAAAAAAGGCAGAGGTAGCAATCATGATTTCAGACAAAGCAAAAGTAAAAAAAAATAGACCTAATTAAAAGAGATAATCAAGAAAACTAGATTTTAATAAAAGGTACCATAGACAATGAAGTAATAAGAAAATTACTACAAATTTCTCTGATAAATGCCTCTTTTCTCAAATATATGGGGAACTGGGTGAAATTTATAAAAGTAAGAGCCATTATACAATTGATGAGTGGTTCAAGGATAATAATAGGCATATTTTAGAAAAAAAAATCAATGCTATTTATAGTCACATGAATAAAATACTATAAATCACTATTGATTAGAGAAAAGTAAATTAAAATAACTCTGAAGTACCACCTCGCATCAATCAGAAATAACAAATACTGGAAAGTTTGTGGTAAAATAGGTACACTGATGAACTGTTGGTGGAATTGTGAACTGGTCCAACCATTCTGGAGAACAATTTGGAACTATGCCCAAAGGGCTATAAAACTGTGCATATTTTGACCTAGCAGTACTACTACCCTAAAGAGATTTAAAAAAAGGGGTGGAGAGGACCTATATATACAAAAATATTTATATCAACTCTTTTTGTGGTGGGGAAAAAAAATTTGGAAGCTAAGGGGATGCCCATCAATTGAGGAATGGCTAAACAAGTTATGGTACATGATTGTGACTGAGTGCTATTGTGATATAAGAAATGATGAAGGGGATGAAAAACATGATAAAAATATATAAACTGACTTACAATGAAGTGAGCAGAACCAGGAAGTCATCATACACAGTGACAGCAATATTTTAATGATGATCAACTGTGAAAGACTTAGCTACTCTGATTAATATAATGATCCAAGACAATTCCAAAGGACTTACAATGAAAAATGCCATCCACCTCCAGAGGAAGAATTAATGAACTCTTGAGTACAAATCCTATAGAAAGAAGTCAAGTGGGCCTTATGAAACGTTGCTAACAATAATGCTAGTGAAAGTAGATGGAATTCCAGCTGAGCCATTTAAAATCCTAAAATATGATGCTGTTAAAGGGTTGCACTCAATATGACAGTAAATTTGGTCACTTGGTTAGAAAAGATCGGTTTACTTCTCAATCCTAAAGAAGGGCAATGCCAAATAATGTTCAAATTACTGAACAATTGTGCTTATTTCACAAACTAGCAAGGTTTAAGCTTAAGATTCTGTAAACTAGGCTTCTGCAATATGTGAACTGAGAATTATCAGAAGAGCAGGCTTGTTTTCAAAAAGGCAAAAGAACTATAAACTAAATTGTTAATGTTCTCTGGATTGTAGGGAAAGCAAGTGACTTCCAGCAAAACATACACCTCTGCTTCATTGACTACACTAAAGCCTTTGACTGTGTGGATCACAACAAAATAAGATGAAAGTACTAAATCATCTTATTTGACTTTATTACTTAAGCTATTTTTCTCTCAATTTTTATTTCCTTTGTTTTATGTCAGCTTTCACTTTTCAAATGCTTGTCATTATATGCTACATTATCTATATATTGTACTGCACATTATTTTGTCACCCTAATTTGATAACCATTTTAGTAATATGATTAAATCACATTTTCCAAGAGTCAATCTTAAAATCACTGAAGTTATCATTGACATTCATATAAAAAGAATAATTTCCCATTTTAATAAATATTTATTAGGTATTTCCTTTGTATCAGGTGCTGTGCTAAGCACTGGGGATATAGAAAGAAGCAAAAAGCTGTTACTGCCATCAGAGAGCTTACAATCTAATAGTGGAGACAATGTGCAAACAAATATATACAAAGTGACACACACACAGAATAAATAGGAAATACCAGGGAAGGCAGTGAAATTAAGAGTCCATGTTCCAAAGTAAGGGGTAAGAAAACTGGAAAGGTAGGAGAGGGCTAGGTTTAAAAGACTTTGAATGCCAAACAGAGCATTTTATATTTGTTCCTGGAAGCAATAGGAAACCACTGGCATTTATTGAAAGAGAGAGGATGACAATATTGTATCTGAGCTCTAAGAAAATCACTTCAGTCCCTGAATTGAGGACAAATTGGACTGGAGAGAGTCTTGAAGCAGGCAGACCCACCAGTGTGTTATTATAGTAATTCAGGCATAAGCTGATGAAGACTGTCATTGGAATGATGGCAGTGTCAGAAACGAGAAAGGAATGTATGTGAGACATGTTGCAGGGGTGAAATCTATAGACCTTGGCAAAAAGATTAGATATGGGGCAGGTGGGGTGAGAGATAGTGAGGAGTCAAGGGTGACTCCTAAATTGTAAGCCTGAGAGACTATAAGAGTGATATTGTTCTCTACAGTATTAGGGAAGGTGGGAGGGGGAGGATTTAGGGGGAAAGATAATTCTGTTTTGCACATGTTAAGCTTCAGATGTGTACTGAACATCTCATTAAAGGTGTTTGACAGGCAGGTCAAGCTGTGATATGGGGGGTCAGCAGAGAGTTTGAGGCAAGATGGGTAGATTTGAGAATTAACAGCATGGAGATGGTAATAAATCCATGGGAACTGAAGAGATCACCAATGATGTAGTATAAAGAGAGAAGAGAAAAGGGCCCAGGACAGAATCCTAAGGGACACATATGGTTAGAGGGTCTGATTTAGAAGAGGATTCAGTAAAGGAGACTGAGAAGGAGCAGTGAGATAGGTAAGAAGAAAACCAAGGGAGAAAGGTATCCCGAAAACCTAGGGAGAAGGGGAGAAGAGAGTTTTGAGGAGGAGAGAGTCATCAACAGTGTCAGAGGCTACAGAGAGATCAAGGAGAATGAGGTTTGAGAAAAGGATTTGGGATTTGGCAATTAAGACATCATATATAACTTTGGACACAGTGGATTTGGAGGAATGAAAAAAATTGGAAACTGCATCGTTAAAGGGTTAAAAGAAGAAGGTGAGAGGATAGAAAGTAGGGACACCTATTGTAGATGGCCAGGATATTTGCTGCAAAGGATAAAGGAGATATAGGATAATAGTTAGCAGAGATGGATGATGGCTATTGATGTCAATATAAAATGAAGCCTGACAGAATGGAAAAAAGCTGAATATAGATTTAAGTGTATAAATACTATCTTTGACATTTTGAATCTGAAGTGGCAGAAGGAAGCATGCAATTCATTTATAAGTAGATTATTTTATGATCATAAAATATATATTAGAAGACATTTTAAAAGTAAGTACTCAGGTTATGATGATTGTGTCGTACACAATAAACATGCATTATAATGTAAAAATCAGTCATGGACATCTGCCAAAGAAGGAAAGAAGAAAATTCCCAGGAAGTAAACAAGATCATCTTCTTCTTCCTCTCCTCTTCCTCCTCCTTTTTCCTTCTCCTCCTCCCTTCTTTGGGAATGGCTTAAGTTAGCCTTTAACAGAAGTTGTCCATTTCAGTGTCATTCTTCATTTGTTTTCTAATTGTAAATTCTGATTTATTCAGAAGGTCTCCTGAGTTGAAGGACTAAGAATTGAAGAAATATATGGCAACGTGTTAATTTATCATAATAGATCTGCTGTCATAGTAGTATAATCACAGATTTAGAGCTTGAAGCCATTTTGGTGGCTCTTACATTTAAAAAGGTTTATAGCATTTATATTTGTTAAGACAAAGTCAGGATTTTTGTCTATTCAAATTATGTATCATGCCAAATTTTGTGTGTGTGTGTGTGTGTGTGTGTGTTTGTGTAATTTTTTATGTAAGGCAGCTAGTGTATTCCTAGGAGATAGTGTGCTAGGCCTGGAATCAGGAGGACCTGAATTCAAATCCAGCCTGGGACACATACTAGCTCTGTGACTCTGGGCAAGTCATTTAACCTGTGTTTGCCTCAGGTTCTTCAACTTTAAAATGGGAAACCAGGAGAAGGAAATGGCAGATCAGTATTTTTGCCAAGAAAACCCCATCTGGGGTCACAAAGAGTTGGACACAACTAAAAAATGACTCAACAACGACAACAAGTTTGATATGTGACATTATATATATTTTACTTTTATATACATATATTAGGATTAGCAACACAAAAATATATATAAATGGTTAATTGGTATACTATAGTGTATGTTCCACAATGTCTTATTATATAAGAGCCAGGAAGCATTAAAATAGAGTAATAAAGAGCTGAACTTGGAGTCAGAAAGCCAGGGTATGAGTATATATTTTGGCACATTGGCTTCGTGACCCTGAATAAGTCATTTAACCTGTTAAGTGTATACAGGCAACTCTCTAAGATTATAAATTGAAGAATAGCTGCCAATTTGTATTAGTAAAGAGAGCTCCTCCCAACACCAATGCAGTCACAGATCTAGACATACATATGTGTGTATGCCTATGTAGAGTAAGCATAGGTATCTTTGGAAAACATGAAAACATAAATTCAGGCCCTGCCTCTGATACATACAGGCTGTGTAAACCTTGGATAAAACAGTGATTCAGAAACTCTCTAAGACTTTAATTTCAGAGAAGGTGGAAACCCAGATTGATAGAAGTAGTTTCCTCATCTAGAAATCGCCTAAACCATTGTATTCACAATATATTCCCTGTCTTTATCCTCTTTCTCTAACAAACACATATACATAAATGTATAGATATACATTCATATGTACATACATTTAGGTATATAGTATGTGTGTGTATATTATCTTTAAGGTCTCTTCCAGCTTTTAATCAGCAATCGTGTGATCTTTATCACCTGTAAATTATATATTTATATGTATTTATTATATATAATATTATGTAATATATAATATACATATATATGACAGGTGGCCAGAATCACATGATTGAACATTAGAAGATATATTATGCATGTACATAATATATAAAAGTATATACATATGAATATGTGCATATTTACATAAACATGTTCATATAAATCATACATATGTGACTTACAAGTAGCAAAGATTACATGATTTTTGATTAAAGCTGAAAGGGACCTTAAAGATCATCTAATTCAAGCTCCTCATTTCACAGTTGAAGAAACTGAGGCCCAGAGAGATTAAGTGATTTGCTCAATTTCATAATTAATAAATGGCAAAGACAAGTTCTCTGGCTCTGAATCCAGGTCCCTATCCATGCCATTATGCTGCTCCCATTAACACATAGCCCATATTTTAAAACTCTCTCTCCTTTTCTCTCTGGATTATAGTTCTTGATAATTTATGTGATTGTTATATTGGTTCAAATACTCCACTGATGTCTATCTCATTTTTTGCCCTTCCTTTTCAATAGGCAGAGTTAAATGACACCATAAATCCTTTCATTTGTTCAACTATAAAAGCTCCAAGGAACCAAACTTTCTTCCAATACATAGGATGTAGACTTGCCCATGCACTTTCCAAACTGTTATTACCACCGGTTGGCCCAAGTAGTCTTCTTCTAAAGAGACCTGAAAAGAAGGAAAAGCAGATGAAGTATCAAATACCAAAACAATATGAGATGGAGAAGAGAGTTATACACATATATTTCAGGTATAGTAAAGCCTCATTTATCTGGTATAATTCTGTTCATTTCATGTGTTGCACTTTAAAGGTACTTGAAAAAAATACAACCATTTTCTAGTAAATGCATAGTTTCTATTTTTTTTAAAATATCATAATGCTGTTTTTCACATTGTTTTGCTATTAGTTTCATATAGTTTCCTTTTGTTTTTTTTTCAAATTCATTATTTTCAAAGATATAGGAAAAGTTATTCTATAGCAAATTATTTTTATTTTTTTGCAATCACCTTTAATTGCAATACAAAAGTCATTTCTTTTTTTCTAGTAGTCACCTCAAAATTTCCTGTTGCCTTTTATATGTAATAGAATATTTTGCCAAACCTAGACTTTATGCCAAGCAGAAAGATGGAAAAAACACTCTAGTAAGTTCATGTGTAGCATTGGCATTGTTAGAACTGTGATTGTTGGTATGACTTCTAAATGAATAAGTAACCCTCTTAAATTTATTATTGTAAGGTCTCCTGAGAGTACTTTACAGACAATATTACAACTAAAGGTAAAAATTATAGAGAAATATCTTACAAATGAGAATGTCCTCTGTCATTTTGCATAGTTTCATAATTTTTATTCATAGCGAGTGCCAATCTGGACAATAAATGTTTTAAACTATTTAAATTTTTATTTCAATTTTATTGGTTACTTTAATTATTTAGGTTATATTATTTATATTACATTATAATTATTACATCACACAATGTTTATTTAAAAATACAACAATAGTCACAGATTCACTCAGACTAGGCCCTGGCTATTTACTATGTCTTAATGGGATATTATGGAAGAACATGGTAATTGCCCTATAGTATGTTAATCTCAAAAGGCTAGCGACAAATTCAAAATACTCTCATCTTCCATGGATCACCTATTCTATATAAATCATCCATGAATTTATAAAAATATTTTTCCTTTGTCAGCATGAATAACCTTTCAGGAAATGAATTCTATTTGTTTACTATCAGGGAGGAGGAATTTGAGGTCTCATTTTTATAGGATTTTGAGGGGAACAGACTAACTTTCATCTCTGCTACCATGGGGTTAGTTCATTAACATTTCGAAATCATCTCAAATACTTAAACTTTAAAGTTAGCACATTCATGCTATCTCAAAGTTATCAGCACTTTTTTGATGTTCTGCTGGTCTGGAACTGTGAGGGTCTGGAATTTGTCTGGAATTTACATATCATAGGACCAAAACCCAGCCAATAGCACTGATTTGGCACATATAACCAGGATATGAATTTTGGTTAGTACATGATGCAATTTTATTTCAATTTTTTATTATTATGTAATATATTTAATTTTCAGCATTGATTTTCACAAGAGTTTGAATTACAAATTTTCTCCCCATTTCTACCCTCCCCCCAATCCAAGATGGCATATATTCTGGTTGTCCTGTTCCCCAGTCAGCCCTCCCTTCTGTCACCGCACTCCCCTCCCATCTCCTTTTCCCTTTCTTTCTTGTAGGGCAAGATAAATTTCTTTGCCCCATTGCCTGTGTATCTTATTTTCTAGTTGCATGCAAAAACTTTTTTTTTTTGTTTTTGAACATCTATTTTTTTTAAAACTTTGAGTTCCAGATTCTCTACCCTCTTCCTTTCTCACTCTCCCTCCCTAAGAAGTCAAGCAATTCAGCATGGGCCACATGCATATCATTATGTATAACCCTTCCACAACACTCATATTGTGAAAGACTAACT
>CM053622.1:385533756-385549756 GCA_028646595.1 Phalanger gymnotis
AGTCTTAAAATCAGATGTTTCAAAAAAAAAGTTTTTGCATGCAACTAGGAAATAAGATATACAGGCAATAGGGCATAGAAATTTATCTTGCCCTACAATAAAGAAAGGAAAAAAGGGGATGGGGGGGAGAGTGGGTTGACAGAAAGGAGAGCTGACTGGGGAATGGGGCAACCAGAATATATGCCATCTTGGAGTGCGGGGGGTAGAAATGGGGGGAAAATTTGTAATTCAAACTCTCGTGAAAATCAATGCTGAAAACTAAAAATATTAAATAAATTAAATAAAAGTATAAAAAAAGAAATACTAACAACTAATATTTGAGTCTAGCTTTTCAACTAGTTATAGTCCCATCTAATTGCAGTATCATCTAGTTCATTTCTTTCTTTTCTCCACAAAAAATAGCATGATATATTTTATCAAATCCTTTACAAAGATCTGGATTAAAAAATAACTATATCATTTATGAGTTTCGTAAACCTGTCAAAAAAAGGAAATGAGGCTAGGTTGGTGTAACTTGTTCTTCATCAAGCAAGTTATTATAAGCCTTGCTGCTCACATATGTAATGATCTATTCTAGAATTGTCTCAGGAATCAGGGTTAAGATCACTAGCACATGCTTTGCAGACTCTCTTTTATCTTTTTTTTTTAATTGGGTCTTCTCCAACGTTTTGTCATCTTTTTAAAAAAAATGTTCTACAGTCTTTTAAATATTACTGATAGAAATCGAATCTACTAAACCTGAGAACAAAATTCATTTGAGCTAATGCATGAGCAAGAATTAATAAATCAAATCAGTCAAGGCAAACTAGCCTTTCCCTACTCTTTGCTAATGTGGAGTGTCTCTTGCCTTTTAGCCACTTTTGGTTTGTTATTTCCAGTGCAAAAGGTGCCCTCCCTGGAAGAGAAAGAATAAGTAGAATAAAAGATTTGGGTAGCTTTGCCTCTTAGGAAGACAATGAGTGTTCTTATTTAATGTAAGAGTGAAAACAGTATGTCTCCTCTCTTTTTATTTGACATGCCTCTCGAAATGCTGGCTATGGCAATAAGACAAGAGAAAAAATAAAAGTCACAATCTTTGGCAAAAGAAATATAAAATTGTCTCTATTTGCAGATGACAAGATAGTTTTCTTAGAAAACCCTAGAGAATTAGTCAATAAATTGCAACAATAGCTTTAATGAAGATAAAAAATAAACCATCTCTTTTCCTAAATGACAATAGTATAAACCAAAAGGAAATGAAGCTAGACAAAATAATAAGTAAATTCATTTGGAATATCGAAATTTCTAGAATTTCAAGGGAAATGATGGAGAAAAAAGATGAACAAAGAGGGAAGTATGACTTCCTACTCAAACTGTATTGTAAAGCAGTAATCATTAAAACCATTTGATACTGGTTTGAAAAAACAGAATAGGAACCCATGAAAATAAATACTTAGGGAAGGGCTCCATATTCAATGAAGCCTACTGGGAAAATGAGGGGTATGTTATACCATGTACCTAAATAGTTTGCAAATACTCGACTGAAATATAAAATGGCAGTTTTGAAAAAGGACATAAAAGAGAGCTGAAAATGTGTTAGGTGTTATACCCCATCTTTAGGGAATTTTGTTTTTAAAGACTTTAAAATTCAATTTTGTTTTATTTCCTCCTATCACTGCAGGTGCTCCCATTTGGATTTCAGAATCATCCCTATAGACTAGGAGACTTAGAGTCTTGAAGCATTTACCATGAGTAGATACCTTGTTTAAAGTAGGTGGTTAGAGATAGATAGATAGATAGATAGATAGATAGATAGATAGATAGATAGACAGACAGAGCATTTATTAGGTATTTACAATGGAGTAGGCTTAGTGCTGGGAATGCAAATATAATCAAGATAATAGCCCTTGCCTTGAAACAGTTTGCCTTCTAGTTGGAGAATTTAGCACATAAAAGGGAGCTGAAAATGTGGGAGGTGCTATAATACCCCATCTATAGGGAATTTTGTGTGTTTTCAAAAACTTTAAAATTTAATTTTATTTTATTTCCTCCTACCTTCTCCAATATCCTCTGGCCCCATTGAAAAAAAAAAAGATAAAACCATTATAAAAATATATACTCAAGCAAAACAAATTCCTAAATTGGTCATTTAAAAAAAGAAAAAAGATGCCTCACTCTGCCCTGAGTCTATCACCTCTGTTTCTAAAGGTGGGTAACATGTTTCTTCAGTCCTCTGGAATTGTAGTTGGTAATTATGTTGATCAGAGGTCTTAAGTCTTTCACAGTTGTTTTTCTTTATGATATTGTTAATATGGTATAAAATGTTCTCCTTGTTCTGCTCACTTCACTGCATCAGTTCATGTGAGTTTCCCAGGTTTTTCTGAAACCATCCCCTCCATCATTTCTTATGTCACAGTCATATTTCATCACTTTTGTATACCATAATTTTTTTCAGCCATTCCTTAATCGAAGGCCAGTGGCTCAGTTTCCAATTCTTTCTCACCAAAAGAAGAGCTACTATATTTTTGTACACATGGATTTTTCTTCTTTTTTATTTTTTTGTGGTATGAAACTAGTAGTGAGTAGTATTGCTGGGTCAAAGTGTGTGCACAGTTTAATAACTTTTGGGGAATAGTTGTTAATCACCTTCCAGAATCAATGGACCAATTCACAGTTCTACCAACTGTGCATGAATTTAACTTTTACTACAGCCCTCCAGAATCTATAATTTTCCCTTTTTTGTCAACTTTGCCAATCTGTTGAGTGTATGCTGGTATCTCAGAGTTGTTTTAACTTGCATTTCTATAACCATTAGTAATTTAGAGCATTTTTTTCATATGATTGTTGATAGATAGCTTTAATTTTTTTTCTCTAAAACCTTGCTCTTCATACTCTTTTATCATCAATTGGGGAATGGCTCTAGGAATTTTGCAGTTTATCCCTATATATTTTAGAAATTAGACCTTTATCAGAGAAACTTGTTGCAAAGATTATCTTCACTTTCCTGCTTCTCATCTAATTTTAGTTGTATCAGTTTTCCTTGTGCATAAAGTTTTAAATTTTGTGTAATCAAAATTATCTATTTTACTTCCTGTGAACCTCTCTATCTCTTGTTTGGTCATGTACTCTTCCTTAAACCATAGATCTGATACACTGTTTCTTTCATGGTCTTCTAATTTGTTTATGACTTTCCCCTTTATATCTAAATCATGTACCATTATGAAGCTTGTCTTCTTAAATGGTGTGAAATGTTTCTCATTACAAAGTTTCTGCCAGACTGCCTGTTTTCCCAGCAACAAATAACTGGGATCTTTGAGTTTATGAGATATTAAGCCATTGTGCTCACTTCCTTTTGTGTTTTTGTTGTTTGCTGTCATTTTTTAGTCATGTCTGATTCTTTGTGACACTATTTGGGATTTTCTTGCAAAGATAGCAGAGAGGTTTGTCATTTCCTTCTTCAACTCATGTAACAGATGAAGAATTAAGGCGAACAAGGTGAAGTGACTTGCCCAGGGTCACATGGCTAGTAAGCTTCTGAGGGCAGATTTGAACTCAAGAAGATGAATCTATTTGACCTAAGGCCCAGCACTCTATCCACTGTACCACCTAGTTGCCCCTATTGCTTCTGTGTATTTCATATATATGTATGTATACACACACACACACACTCATACATATATGTGTGTGTATATATGTATATAATCTGTCCCACTAATCAACTTCTCTATATCCTACCCAATATCAAAATGTTTAAAAAATTACAGCTTTGTACTCTAGTTTGAAATCTAGTACTGTTAGGTTCCTTTCCTTGCTAATTCTTAAAAATTATATTCTTGAATTTTTATTCTTTCTCATGAATTTTGTTATTTTCCTAGTAGTATAAAGTAATCCTTTGGTAACTTAATTGACAACACTCCAAATAAGTAAATTAATTTAAATTAGATTGTCATTTTTACTGTATTGGATTTGTTTATGAGCAATTGTCGTTTCTATAATTATTTAGTCGTTATTTGTGTAAATAGAGTATTATAATTGTGTTCATATAGTTCTTATGTGTGTCTAGTAAGTGGACTCCCAAGTGTTTTAAACTGTCTGTAGTTATTTTAAATGGAATTTCTCTATCATTGCCTGACAGATTTATTGGTAACATATAGAAATGCTATTGATTTGTGTGGGTTTATTATATATCCTTCAACTTTGAAGAATTTGTTAATTATTCCATTTAGATTTTTAGTTGACTTTCCAGGTGTAGTATTAATGTGATCAAAGACCTTCCCCACCCATTCAATAGTCCTCAAGTGGGGCTAGGTGGGAAAGCTTGATTATATCTTTGTTCGTAAATAGGCCTAAATCCTCCACTTACTAGGTACTAAGCCAATTTGGGAGTGAAGCCCTCAGGGCCCTAAGGGGAGTTGCTAAGACCAGAGCCAATGGTATGTGTACTGAGTTCTAGTCAAAAATGAATTCAGCCAATCAGAGACCTGAGTTCTAGCCAATTGGATGCTGACTAGGACTATATATAAGGAGACCCAGAGCATGAGAGAACCAGAATTGAGGAGGAACAGAATTGAGAACAGCAAAATTGAGAAGCAGACATCAAGAAGACATTGAGGTAACAGACATTGAGAGAAAGAGAGCCAGTGTCAAGGGAGACTACAGATCAGAGAGTGCAGAAGAAGAGAATGGCAGAGATCAAATTGCTGGGAATCTATAGCATCTTGAGATTAGAGAACTGAGAATCCAGAGAATCCAGGAAACTGCAAGGACTTTCAGAACTGTGGAGAGGATGCATGCAAGCAGACAGTTAGGATTCATGAGTGATCGTTTACAGGAAGGCCCTAGCAGGGGGGAAGGTTACAGAATGACTTCGTGCCTTGCTATAATACTGTGTTATAATTTCTTTGTTGCAACATTGAGGTGGGCTTACTGGTTTTGGAATATATTTACTTCTATATTGAATTGGGGTTATTGGTCTTGGGATATTATGCTCTGGAGTATAAATAAATGTCATACATCCTCTGCCTTCTACCTAGAGAGTTTTTTATATTTTCTGATTCCAAACCATACAGGCGTGTTCATGGTCATCCTTGAGGTCGTGAATCTTGCCTTACTGATACACTAGGGTTCTCTAAGCAAACCATTGTATCATCTTCAAAAATGGTAGTTATGTTTCCTCTTCACCTCTGCTTATTCCATCAATTTCTTTTTCTTTTCCTATTCCTATTGTTAACATTTTCAGGACTATATTTAATAGTAATAGTGATAAGAAATGTCCTTGCTGCATATCTCTGATCTTATTATAATGTTTATTTCCATTACAGATAATACTGGTTATTAACTTTAGGTGTATGCTACTGTGAGAAACACACTTCCCAGGCAAGGTCAGGCAGTAAGCCCAGGTGAGTGGCCACAGCCACTGCTTCCCTGGTTGTGAGCCCTCCAGAAGAGCCATGTGATAGACCCATTCTCACAGAAAGGACTCAGAAATAGAGTGGGCAGAGGAAGGTGTTTATTACACTTTTCCTGAGAAAGCAGGTGTGCTGCTTCCAAAGAACACACACACCATACAGAAGCAAGAACAAGCTTAAATATTCTTAGCGTAGTCATACTCCTCCCATCAGAGTCAGGATTGGTCCATATTCCTCAAGGTTACAATTGTTCCTTATGCTCCCACTACATTCCCTCCTTAGCGTGTTCCTCCTCCTGGATCATGGGTCCCATGAGCAGAAAACAGCAAAGTCTCCGCCCTTTGAGCATGTAAGTTAATATTCATGGGGTTACTTGAGCAGGCACAGTAGTGAGGACCCTTGTGACCAGGACATGACTCCTCAGGTTCAAACCAGGTTGTCACGTCCTACCTTTCTTGTTCCCCTTAGGCCAGGAGGTGCTAGACTACCATCCTTGAAGAACAAGATATAGATGCTTATCACAAGCTCCTAACAGCCTGGGAGCATTTACCATTTCACAATAACATCTGTGGGATCAAACAAGACACCATAATGTCCATTCTTACACTACCTATCATATTAAAGAAAAATTTGTTTATTTATATGCTCTGTAGTATTTTTTTAAGGAATGTGTATTTTATCTTATCAAAAGGGTTTTTTTCCAGCATCTCTTGACATAATTATTTTTGTTGTTTCATTATTAAAACAGTCAAATATGTTTATAGTTTTCACGATATTGAATCATTTCTACCTGTCAGGTATAAATCCAGCGTGGCCATAGCTTATACTCTGTTATATGTTGCTCTTTGATAATATTTTACCTAATTTTTTTGGATTAATATTCATTAGGGATTTTTTTTATATTTCCTCCATTTTTACTTTCATGTTTAAATTATCTGAACCATATTGGTATCATAGCAGGAATTTGGTTGACCACCTTCTTTTCCCTTTTTTTTTTTAAACAATTCTTGTGGCATTGGAAGTAATTTTTCTTTAAAAGTTTGATAAAATTTGCCTTCAAATCCAACTGATTTTGAGTAATTTTTTTCATTTAGAGGTCATTTATGATTTGTTCAACTTTTTTCTAAGATAGGGTTAAGTATTCTATTTCCTGATTCTGTAAATTTGTGCATTTTATATTTTTGTAAATATTCATCCATTTCTTTCACATTGTGAGATTATTTGGTGTATAGTTGAGCAAAATAGTTCCTGGTAATTTCTTTTATTTCTTGTTTCTTGGTTATTAACTTGCCTTTTTCATTTTTGATGCTAGTAATTTGCTTTTCTTCTTTTTAAAAAAGTCAGTTTAGCTAAATGCCCTGTTTTATTATTTTTTTTATTTTTAAAAAGTTATCAGTGTTATCGATTCACATTTTTTAAATTCAATTTTCTTGATCTCTTCTTTGTCAAGATTTCTATTTTGATGCTTTAGTTGTGGGTTTTTAATTTGTTGTTTTTTAATATTTTCTTTGCATGCCCAAATCGTTGATCTATTATTTCTCACTATTGATAAAATTGTTTAGAGATATCAGTTTTCTCCAAAAATACTGTTTTGGCTGAATCATCAAATCCTTACATGTTGTATCATTGTTGTTCTTATTTTTAATGAAAATAGTGATAGTTTCTATGTTTTTCATTCCACTCATTTTTTAGGATTATGTTTAAAGATCTCTAATTGAACATAATTTTTATTGAATTATGATCAATAAAAATGCTTTTAATATTTCTGGTTTTCTACATTTGTTTCTGAAGTTTTTATGCTGTAATGTATATATGGTCAATATCTGTAGAGGTAAGTTTCAAAGAAATAGCATATCTAATTACTTTAAAATTCTATTCACATCCTTAACATCTTTTCTGTTCATTTTTTTGGTTTAGATTTGTCTAAATCAGAGAGAGGAATAATTGAGGTTCCTCCATTATTATAGCTTTACTTTCTATTTTTTCTTGTAACTCATTTAATTTTTTAGATGCTATACTATTTGATACACATGTTTAGTATTTATTTTAATTCATTGTATATAGCACCTTTCAGCAAAATATAGTTTCCCTATTTATCTCTTTTAATTAGGTTGGGTTTTTTTTTTTTTGCTATTGCTTTGTCTGATATCGTTATTCCTTATTATTCTCCAGTTCTGATGAGAGGTTCAAGTGTTGTCCGTTCTCTCTTTTTTGTTGTAATGACATTTACCTCCAGACTCCAATTTTGTAAGATAATTTTCTTCTGTATTTCTTTTTCTTCTTCTTCTTCTTTTTTTTTTTTGCTTTAGCTGAAACATAATCAATTCTTTGTATATCTTTGTTTCAAATGTAATGGATTGTTGGATTCGGATTTCTAATCTGTTCTGCTTCCCTTTTCTGTTTTATGGATAAGTTTATCCTTTTTATAGTCACAATTAATTCTTAATCGTATATTCCCCTCTGTCCTGTTCTTTTATATTTTTCCTTCTCTTTGTTTCCTGCTCTATTTTTGAGTTCATTTTGCTTCTGATCAATCCATTCCTTTATCTACCTTCTTATTTACCTCTTTCCCTTAACCTTTGTCATTGGTTTCACAGCTGGGTGAAATATATTTCTATAACTAACTGTGTGTGTGTGTGTGTGTGTGTGTCCTTTACTCCTTTGACCTGGTCTGATGAAAGTAAGGTGCAAGTATTGCCCACTCCCTCTTTTTTGTTGTAATGACTTCTACCCCCATACTCCTATAATGTGAAATAATTTTCTCCTTTCTTCTCTCCCTTCTCTTTCTTAGTGTAGACTTTTCCCCTCCCTTTCCATTCTTCTTTAGAAACCATTGAATCACTACCAGACCCTCTGTCTAATTAGATTTCCTTTATCACCCCTGATGATAGAACTCTGAGATACATGTATCATTTTTCCATATTAGAATGTAAATAATTTATCCTTGCTTAGTCCCTTATCATTGCTTTCTCATGTTTATCTTTTTATACTTCTCTTGACTAATATATTTGTATGTCAAATTTTCTACTCAGTTCTGTTTTTTTCTAATTAGGAATTTTTGTAAGTCCTTTATTTCATTAGAGGTCCATTTTCCCTAGATTTTTATATTTTCTATAATATCATATTTCATTCTCTTTTCTACTTTAGGGCAAGAGTGGAGGGAATAATTATTTATATAGTGCCTGCTATATGCCAGGCAGTATTACTGCTAAGTGCTTTATAAATATTATCTCATTTAATTCTTCCAGCAACCCTGCTGGGAGCAGTCCCTATTACTATCTCCATTTTAGAGTTGAGGAAACTAGTGAATTGTGAATTGCCCAGGATCATACATGTAGTCTGAGATCAGATTTGAACTGAGGTCTTCCTGACTCCAGGCCCAGAATTTTATTATGGTGACTTCTAAATTATGTGTGATCCTGACTGTAGCCCCTTGGTACTGGAAATTTTTGTGGACTCTTGCAATATTTTTTCTTTGAACTAGGAACTCTGGAATTTTAACATTCTTAGAAGTTTTAATTTTAGGGTTTCTTTCAAGAAGGGACTGGTTGGCTCTTTCAATTTCTATTTTAACCTTTGATTTTAAGAGATCTGGCCAGTTTCTTTTTTAATTTCTTGATATGTAATGTCTAGGCCTCTTTTTGGTTATTGCTTTCAGGTAGTCAAATGATTTTTAAATTATTTCCTCAAATTGTTTTCCAGATCAGATTATTTTTGCTATGGGCCCTTACATTTTCTTCTACTTTTTTTCAGTGTTTTGACTCTTTTAATAGTTCTGGAGCTCTCCTGGAGCCTTTGCTTCTATTGGGTCAATTCTAATTTTCACATCTCTGTCTTCTATAACTCTCTTTTTTCTTCCTGTTTTTACCTCTATTACTCTCATTTGGTGTTTTAAATCATTTAAAAAATCCACCAATTCTTTTTGTAATTTTTCCAGATAGTCTGTTTGGATTTGTACCCATGCTGCACTATTCTTCAGTGCTTTGTTTGTTTATATTTTAGTTATTTTCTTCTCTAGGAAGTGTGTTAAAGTTCACTGTCAGCATAACAACATTTTATAATAGGTTTTTTTCCCCCTCATTTGTCTCATCTGCCACTTGACTTTGGTTTTCATGTTAGGGCTGAGCTCTGACCACTTCTGGAGTTGATATTGAGCTGATTTTTAACTCTTGGGTCCTTCTACTGCTTTCTTAGATTATTGGATATTGTGTTATTTCAGGATCTGTAGGACAGCTCAGGTAAGGGACCTGCAAACTTTAGTGCTCACAAAGTGATATGATCCATGGTTAAGTTTCACTGTTCTCTCCCTTCCTACTATGAGATCTGCAAGTTGCTGACCCAAGTTGATGTCTGAGCAAGATGCCTATTGGCTTGTCCTTACTAGGATGTTCCCAGTAGACTGCTCTTTTACTCAGCCAAGTGGCTTTGAAGCTTCAGAGCAATTTAATTTCAGGCATCTCTTTGGTCTGGAATTGCCACCTTGGTTATTCCATGAGCCCCTGTTCTGCTCATGAAAAGCCATGAACACTATTTGTTGCTTGTTTCTACTTCAGTACACAGGTGGGGCCTAAGACCACAAATGTTCCTCTCTGCCATCCCTGGGAATATTCCTTCATTAGTCTTCCTTGGACTTGTTGTCAGTGAGCAACAAAGTCACTAAATGGCACCTTTTCTCCTACCATTCACTAATTCAGGGATCCCTAGGGACTTCTTTTTTCTCAGGTTCTTTTTTTTTCTCCCAGTACACAGCCTCTTTCCTCTTTTAGTTCACAGGCACTGAAATTCTCTACATGACTCTCTCTGACTGGACTCAGTCCCTAGGGTCCACAGATCTCTGCCTGTCTCTCTCTGCTGACCTGAACTAGAAAAATGATTTACTGTGTTCCTTAGTTCCCTATTAGGATTTTGTCTGGTGTGTTTTCTAGAGCTTTGTGGAGGGGAGGTGTTATGGTGTTAGGCTATGTTTCTTCCATCTACTCTACCATCATGACTCCACCTCCCCTGTAGATACTTGCTGCTGCAGCAGCTATGCAATAAACTGTTGAGCACCCTCAAAGAGACAACTGCATTCGTATGAGCTTTTACGGTGGCTACCACAAAACCAAATGAAAAGATAGTTTTGGATGCATATGCTGCTATTCTTCTATGTCATTCCAGGAAATACCTTTGCTTTTAGTTAATTATATCACCCAGATGATTATTGAAGGTAAGTCAGTTGTAATTTCTGTGCTGTAGTTTTAGAAATGCAGACCAACTGAAAAACTTGAACCCCAGGAAATAAACCTTCCCGTGAGTTTAAACAAACCTTAAACTGTGAGTTTAAGTTGAGAGAGGTACCCCTGAGGTGTTGTGTTCTCTATAGATCAATCAAAACAAACAAAAAATAATAATCACCCACAGTAAAAAGTTCTATAGCAAAAAGAAACTGCTTCTTATATTTTTTAGCCACTTGCTGTTTTCAAAGATAAAAGGCCAGGATATCACTATTCAGTTTAAAATGAAAGAACTGGCAGAATGGAACAAATGCAGATAATCCACCATGCAGAGATCACAGCAAATTCTGTTCTCTGTAGCATCGAGACGCTGTAGATTTTCAGTACATGCTATGTGTTTTTCATTACAAAATCAGTCTATAGCCATCAGTCATTTAATAGGTTTTATACTTAATTTGAGCACAACTAGATAGCTCAGTGGATAGAGCTCTGGGCTGGGAGTGAGAAAAATCTCAGTTCAAATCTAACCCCAGAAACTAGCTGTGTGACCCTGGACAAGTTACTGTCTTGTTGTTGTGTGTCCTTCATTTTCGCAGAGGACCATGGCATCAGAGAAATGATGACATGACTTGCTGTTGATTTTGATTTGAGTGAGGGAAGGCTGTGCATGGTCACCAGCCTCACTTTTTCCCCCATAGCCATCTGGATCCAGTGACCAGATATTCATCAGGATGACTGGAGATGACCAAGGATGCAATGGAAGAACCTGGCCCTTTTAGGCTAAGGCCTTTTCATGTATCCACTTAGAGTGAGGTAATGCCAATTCAGTGAATAGGCCTCTTTAAGAATTGAGTCAAGGGATGGCCCCTTCAGTTAGGAAAAAAAAAAGAAAAAAATCAAGCTGGGAGGAGAAGAAACTCAGGGTTGCTGTTGCAAAGAGAAACAGTTGCTGTTGACATTCCCTCTAAGCCAGGAGGGCCCAAAATATAGCCATTAAGTGGAGCTTGGGCAGGGACCTATTGTGGTCCAAAGCTTTCACAAAAAAAAAAAATAAAAAACCCTTAAATCTACTCTGTCTTAATCCATGGGAGAAGGAAATGGCAAACCACACCAGTATCTTTGCCAAGAAAATCCCATGGACAGTATGGTACATGGGGTCTTGAAGAGTCAGACACAACTGAATAACAAATGCTTCAATGGCTGAATTTTCTTTTGATGGTATCTCTGTGCCAATAGAGATGCATTATCTCTTTCAGACCAACCACAGCAAGTGCTTTCAAAATATTTCTTTCCTCTCATGAATCAAGAAGGGCTCCCTTTTCTTCTCCAGGAAGTCTCCTGATAAATGTTTAGAGAAAGAAATCATAGAAGAAATCAAAATTTAGTGGGAATTTAAAGATAATCTAGTCCAACTACCTCATTTTACAAATAAAGGAATAGGCCAAGATAAATTTAGTGACTTGTCCAAAATCACATATAGTAATTGATAGGGATGAGATTCAAACTCAGATTGTCTAAGACTTGCATTTTTTTCTGCTAACCCATGCTTCTTCTCCATCTACACTGCATAGAAGCAATATATACCATATATTTCCCATGCTAATCTGCTGTTCTTTCATTAAGAATTCTCTTTAGTACCTGTCTCCCCAAAATAAGCCTCAGCTAAGTGAACTGGAGAGAAGAACTTGCTCAGATCTCATTGTGTGTTAGCCACCTCTCTGCCATAATGCTAATTCCATTGTCACTACTTCTACCACCACTACCCGAATCAAAATATTAAATTTGTTTTCTTTTATATAAAACAATATATGGGATCATACATGATAAAAAATACTAATTTAAATAATATTTTCATTTGTGATTATTAAAAATCAAGGGAAAGAATAGTATATTCACTAAATTGCATCAAGCAATGTGATGTAGAAATAGAGAAGTTGCAATTTTTCAAATTTAACAGGTTATGTTGTACAATTTCTAAACATAGGTGAGTTGATAATATTAATTTAAAATATTATCTAGGTCAGAGCCTGAGCTAATCCCCAGCCAGTCATATATAATTTCTCCATTAAAGTATTTCTATAATCGAAGCAATAGTGTAGCATAACACAGAAATGTGGAATAAGTAAGATTCACAGAAGAGCTGAAAATCTTCCATAAGCCAGGAAACAGATTGATTATCAACAGTAGGAGGTTGGGAGGGAGGAGCAAATAGATTAAACACTGGTTTAATTATTCTTTGCTTCTGTTTAGTAGTAATCAGGCTCCCTGAAAAAGAAGAAAGCATTATAACTTTTGGTTCTTTTGCATTATATACGAAGTAAGAAATAATTGCCATGGCAGGTGATTTTTGTTGCCTGCCTAAAAATTGAAGGAAGTTTTACTATTATCTTCAGTCATTGAATGATGAAAAAAAACCAGAGGGTTTTCATCAATAGTTTTTGAACTGCTGTTGAAAATAAGAAGTTAAAATCTCAAAGAAGCGGCAAATAAGCCATACTGACATGGAAATTTCATAAGGCCCTTTAATTCCAACATTATGGAAACAGTTGCTCAATAATGAAATTATAAAAGTATGGGTTAAAAAATAAGCCACTTGACAAAAAGTCATTCTCAAATAGGGAGAAGTTAAATGATTTTGGAAGTCTGTTTTATTTCTATGATTATATTGTTTTTCTGTAGACTTTCTCTTTTAGTGCAATGTCCTATTAATATGCATGTCAGCAATTTTTTCATAGTATTCATTTCAACTAACTTATATATACCTCCATTACCATCACTCTAAAATATTCAATATAAGTGACCTAGTGATAGTAAAACTCTGAATTACACTGCTTAAAATACTATTCTGTTACTCAATAAAATTTGGAAGAATTTAAAATGATAATTATCTGCTAATTTCCATGACTAATATTAGGAAATAATATGAAAGTATTCATAGTCAACTAGTTCATTTTTCCATTCACCCCAATAAGTTTGGATAAATGCCCAACATTTAAGAGTTGGCCCAAGAGTTGTAGTTCTGAATAAAAATAATGGGAAAATGTATGGGAAAATCCTTAGGAAACCAAAAGCACTATGTAAATGTAAGCCACTGCCATATCAATCAGAAATGGAGATAATGCAGTGATCCTATATGCTAGTGTGTAACAAGAATTACTAACAGGAAATGACTTATCTAACCTCTAAACTATACTGTGTCTAAGCACTACAAATCCATATAGAAATGTGCAGTGGCACAGCAAATTAAATTTATGATGATGGCTAAATTGGATAATTCATGTGCAGAAAAAGAAGAAAACATTGGGAGTAGGGGCTGAGTTAGTTATTTAACCATCTTCACTAACCCTATTAATAGGGCAATTGGAACCCAAGTTTAACAAACCCCAGTTTGTTTAAAGTCTCTTTGCTCAATTTAATACTTAAAAAGTTGATGTATAAATTCACTAAAATTTTCTTATCATTCACCATATTTTGAAGACTTTTAAATGTTTTTCTGTAGACTTATTGTCTTTCTGACAAATTATGTCTTCGCCTTTTAGTTTCTTTGCTCTTCTGATCCTGGAGCTCCTCTACTGTCTTCCTCTTTGTCTGCCATCAGTAGCTCTTTCAATTCAACTTCAATACAATAAAACCTTTATTAAGTTTGTGTAAGCAACTACTTTGCCCAAAACATTTTACTAGGTCTTAGAAGAAAAAATAAAACTTAGATATAACATTCTCCCAAGTTAGGGAATATTCCTATCATAGGGAATAATATGCACAAAGGTATGAAAATGGTAAAGAATGGGATATGTTTGGAGGGCAGAGAGTAGTTCACTTTGATGAATATGCAGAGGATAAAGGAGTGATATGAGATGAATATGGAAAGCCAAATAAATAACTTTTTTGAGTCACCAGAAACTTTTAAATTGGCCTCAGTTCAGTACCTTTTTACTGAACAAATGACTCAGACTCACAGAAAAGAGGAGAATTCATTTCTGTTGCTAGCAGCAATTATTCACACAACCAAAAATATATTAAGTGCATTTTAATTTTAAATAAAAGATGAAAGGATTCTTTAAAAAAAACTTAGTCAATTCAGTATTGTGCAAGAATTTGTATGTTTCCTCCTGTGTGTGAGATGCAAATGTTTTATTTCCTTGAACAGAGACATTTTTATACTCCATTACATATTCTGAGCTTTCCCCAACTTAAATCAAGTTAGACAGTGTGGACATTACCTGTATAGCAGAAAATTTGTTTTCAAAGCTCACTGACTCACAGGAACTTTATTGTAAATCCATCCTTTTAACAGGAATCTGGTCTTTTTTTTTCCTGGGCACAAAAGCATCTCTAGTCTCATTTCCTCTTCCCAAGAATCTGCTGATCAGATCAGCTACTTGTCAGGTTGATCATTTTGAGTAAGCACAATGTGAAGACCAAGAGGATCTCTTGAATAAGATGTCAAGCACCTCTGGAGGGCAATCCTTGTGATCTTGTCACAACACCCTTACTGTAGAATACCTACTGATTTTAAGATGTCACTCAGACTTTTATATTTCTAATCCCAGAATAGATTCGTAGACACTATGCAAGCCACCAACAAACAGTGAAAAAAGCACCAAAGATCAGTTTTAACCAACTGGGAGTTTCTGGACTGAAGCCATGTGATTCTGGAATTTCCAGATTGACTGGGAACAATTATTTTTCTGGTCATAGCATGGGCTACTAGTCTCAGGTGATCTGATGTCCAGATCTTATGCCCACTGCTAAAAAAGAGAGTAAGGAAAATGTCTCTGTGAAAGAATTGCAGGTAGTCTGGTGGGGTTAAAATTATCTTAGAGACCTAATAGGTGACTTATAGCTATTAAAGGAAAGGTTCACAATTAATTAATTAATAAAGGAAGGGCTTATATTGGCATGGCTTAAGGGTTACTATGTACAACAATACACACAGGATAGCTAATCACAAGCATGAATAAGTATGCATAAATAGTTCTTATAGTGTTTGACATATTAGGTCATTATCTCAAATGGTCAGATTCCATGAATCCAATTAGGAGTTAGCAAGACTGCGCAGTTCTACCCTGAACAACTTCCTCTAAGAAATTAAAAGTTGCCTCACCTTTATTTAGTTGGCCATTGAAGCATGGCTTCTCTTAAAGAGAAGCAGTTTTAGACCCATTCTGACTTTCTCTTGGGTGTTAGAATCTGAATGTCTGGTCCACTTAATAGTCTAACAAATGGAATATTCATACTGTACTCTGCATTTAGGCACAAATTTTCCCAAATAAGTTTATTTACTTTATCATTAAGCTAATATCCAGGCCATTTTTAGCATAGATAGATGTCAAAATTGGCAGTTCCTTGCCTACCCTCTCATATCTCCATACCTCATACATGCCTCTTTTTCTTTTTTTT
>CM053622.1:385550256-385589897 GCA_028646595.1 Phalanger gymnotis
GCCTGGCTCCTGGTCTCGTTGGTCCATGCCGCCCATGCTGGGCTCTGCTCTGCTCAGCTCTGCTCCCAGGTCCATGCAGGATAGAACTTACCGAGAGATCATCCAGGCTGTCCTGGGCTGGAGCTCTGCTTCCCTCTGCTGTTTTGTGGGTTCTGCAGTTCTAGAATTGGTTCAGAGCCATTTTTTATAGGTTTTTGGAGGGACTTGGCGGGGAGCTCACACTAGTACCTACTTTCCAGCCTCCATCTTGGCTCTGCCCTCGACCATGAGTTACTCTTGAAAAAGTTTTTATGGTTTCATTATATCCTAAATTTAACTGAAGTAAAAAAAATAAATAAATAAATCAAAAATGATACAGATTCTCTCTACCTGAAAAAAATTCAATTTCTAAGAACAAATGAGGTTAAAAACACAGAAGGGATAATTTTGAGTTTCCAAACAAAGGAACTGATGAATGACAAACATTTTCAAGAGAGTTATTTTAAAAAATATTTTAAATTTCAAAATTCAGATCTTTGGGTAACTACAAGGCATAAAATTACACAAAAGTCATTTATTATCTTCTCAAACCTTATAAAGTTATAAGATATAACATATCACTTAAGATATCTGTTTAGGATTAGTTAGACTTCTTCCTGGAAAACCTAGATGCCATCATTAATGAGTTTAAGGAGGATTTCCATAAAGGAATTTCCATAATGACTAAGTGAGATATAGGCAAGTGGAGTAAAAGAGTGTGATATTCAAGAGAAAATGGTTCAAAAGGTACATAATATTAGGTAAATTAAATGAACATAAATTTATTTAATAAATCCATTGAAAGATAAAATTCTGGTTTATCTGAAAATATTGGTGACTTACAGATCTGAAGCCATTTTTGAAATAACTATAAAAATGCTACGATCACCTTATAGGAGATCATCTGACCAATAGGGTGGCAGACTGTGCATTTTTCCCAGTTCCCACTAACTTTCAAAAAAGAAAAGGAGGAATTACATGCTGGATATAAAATAATTACAGTTGAATTCACTTGACCAAAAAAAGACAAAGAATTAACATCAGAGGATATTAATCACTTATATTTATAGTATTTAGTCAGTACCCCTCCTCCATTACTTTGCCCCATCTATCTATCCAGAAAACAACACATGACTATCTACTGGATCCTACCTGTGGAACAAATTAGAATTTCTGCTATAGAAACCACCATATATCTGTCCACCCCCTACTGACAACAAGCAACAAATACTGATTCTTCCCATTCATGTGATGAAGTGGAGGAATGCATGATGCTCTCTTACTGGGCTCCAGGAGGTTAGTAATCCTCAAGGCTGCAAAAACTTCATCTGGAACAAGTTCTCCTATCCTACACCCAACGAAGTTTTAAAAAAAAAATGCAGCTGATTCAACCTAAACAGACAAGGAAAGGACAAGAGATAAAGGAAGAACTGGATCAGGGTGTCAATGTGAGTGACTTCACCTAGCCTGATAGAAGGGGGACTGAAATCCACCTGGGACCAATCTTGTCTTCCCAGATATGATTTCTTGAAAGATGATGTCTAGGCTCTTTTTTTTTTTTAATCTTGGCTTTCAGGTAGTCTAGTAATTTTTAAATTATTTATCCTGGATCTATTCTCCAGGTCAGTGGTTTTATAATGAGATATTTCGCATTGTCTTCCATTTTTTCATTCTTTTGGATCTGTTTGATAATTTCTTGATTCCTCATAAAGTTACTAGCTTCCATTTGCTCCATTCTAATTTTTAAGGCCGTATTTTCTTCAGTCATCTTTTGGACCTCCTTTTTTGTTTGGCTAATTCTGCCTTTTAAGACATTCTTCTCCTCCTTGGCTTTTTGGAGCTCTTTTGCCATTTGGGTTAGTCTATTTTTTTTAAGGTGTTATTTTCTCCAGTATTTTTTTGGGTCTCCTTTAGCAAGTTTTTGACTCGTTTTTCATAGTTTTCTTGTGTCACTGTCATTTCTCTTCCCAATGTTTCCTCTACTTCTCTTTGAATTTCAAAATCCTTTTTGAGCTCTTCCATGGCCTAAGACCAATTCATATTTTTCTTGGAGGCTTTTGATGTGGAATCTTTGACTTTGTTGGCTTTTTCTGGCTGTATGTTTTGATCTTTGTCACCAAAGAAAGATTCTATAGTCCGAGTCCTTTTACACTGCCTGCTCATTTCCCCAGTCAATTACTTGACTTTTGAGCTCTTTGTCAGGGTATGACTGCTTCTAGAGTGGAGAGTGCTCTGTCCCAAGATTAAGGGTTTTTGTGCTGTTGTTTTCAGAGCTACTTCTATTCTGAGGGGGTATGATACTCCTCTCCTTGCCTGTGCTCTGGCCTGTGAGTGCAAGTGCTCTTTTCTGTCGTGGACCTACCAGGAAGACTCTCCACAGCCACCATAAGCTCTGCCACACCAGTGCTCCTCCTCCCTCAAGGACTACCAACCAGGATTGCAACCCATATCCAAGTGGGGCAAAGCAAGATAATCCTACCTTAGCACCAGCAAAGAGATCCCTGTACTCCCGCTCTGATCAGCCGCTTAATTCACCCCACTGTCTGTGGGCCTGGAGCTCTGGAAGCAGTTACTACTGCTGCTGCTGCTGCTGTTGCCACTGAAGCCACCTCTGCCACCCTGAGGCTGGGACCGGACTACGCATTTCTCTCACCCAGGTCCAACAGTTTTCGCACTGACCTGTTCAGTTTTCTTTGACGTTTGTGGGTTGAGAAGTCTGGAAACTTCCACAGCTTCCAGTGATTCAGTGCCCTGAGGCCTGCTCTGCCTGGTGTGCTCCAGGCTGGTCTGTCCTGGAGCAGCCCATGTTGGGCTGCACTCCACTCTCAGCATTGTGTGAAAGACCTTTCCCAGAAACCATCCAGGCCATCTTGGGCTGGAGACTTGTTTCACTCTGTCATTTCATGGGTTCTGTAGCTCTAGAACTTCTTTAGAGTCATTTTTTACAGATGTTTGGAGGGATTTGGGGGAGTACTCAAGTGAGTCTCTGTTTTCATGCCGCCATCTTGTCTCCACCCCCAGTGCAGTGCTTCTAACAGCCTCTATTTCTTTCTAGTCTTTTTGGACAATTTTCTGTATCATTCATCTTTCTTGGGCCCTTTTTAGACATTTCCAGGAATTTTGTTGTAGATCTTGGTTATCCTCATAGTTTATCTTACCTGAAAGTCATAACATTTTTTTTGATACATTCTGCCCTGCCTCCATTTTGAGAACCCCTCTCTCAATTCTGTACTTTTGGTCACTATTCTGCATCGTCAAGAAGCCTCCTTTGTGTTTAGCTCATATCACCATGGCATTTTTCATTCAGCTTGGTAGACAAAGTGGATGGACTAGTTTGTTCGGGTTAAGGGAAATGAAAAGCACCATACAACCACTTTTTGTTTGCCAGAATTGATAGGAAGAAGGGAGTACTTGGGGCGGGGGGTGGGGGGGGGAACGGCACTGGTGAGAGATATCATCACTAAGTTACTAATTCATAAAAACAACCCAAACCATAGACTCTCTACAGTATAGATATTGAAAATATTAACAGTACAGAAGAGCAGTTTGCAGACAACCATTTGGTTTGTAAGCAGGACAATTACAAATCATCACTGGGCCATAGAACATACTTTGAGTAACTTCCCTTGTTATAGAGGGAAGTGGAAAAACTTTGGCAAGTTATGGAAATGGTCAGAGTCCTTCCATGACTTTGCCCAAGAGGAAAGAACTATCCATCTAATATCAGAGTAACAGTATTTCCTGGAATTATTTTCACATGTATAGGACTAAGTGTCCACTTCCACAAGGTGGGTGGTGTCACTGTATTTTGTAGAATATGTGGGAACCAATATTACTACAATGATTCTGCTCTCTTCAGACAGTAGTCTGTATCACTATTTTAATATTTATCCTTTTACTGTACGTAAGTGTGTGTATGTATATTGTTCTTGTTAAGTCATTCAGTCATATCTTGCTCTTTATGACCTTGTGGAAGAACTGTCTATGGGGTTTTCTTAACAAATATACTGAACTGGTTTGCCATTTCTTTCTCTAGTTTTATGCAGGCATGGAATAATTGACTGTCCAGGGTCACACAGCTAACAAGTGTTTGTGGTCAAATTTGAACTCTCGTCTTTCTGACTCTAGGCCAAGTGCTCTATCCCACCTAACTGCATGTATGTGTGTATGTGTATATACATATATATTTTTTTTTTCATACACACACACACATATACACATACATACACATGTATATATGTAGACCTGTGTATGTATGTATGTATATATACATATACATGTGTGTGCAGTCGTGTGTGTCTGTATATATACCTATATACACATTTGTATATATTGACACATATCCTCATATGCACATATGCTGATTTTCATCTCAACTAGAGAGAAGCTATTTATAAAATATATTACAGTCTTGCATATTGTAGGTGTTAGATAAATATTGGTTGATTGCCTAATAAAGGAAGCAAGAGGAAGAAAATGTTCCTTTCTCTTAAGGTTATTTTTTAAATGGTTTCATATATTTGAAGGAGAAAATTAAACTGAGCCAAAAATAGTAAGAGAAGAATAAGAATAACCATCCTCTGGGTATTTAGGGCAAATTAATTCATATAGTCTAAGGAGTCACTGAGTTACTATAAGCTAAGTTTACTGAGACAAGCAGACAGTTTGGCTCTAAAGCCCTCCTGCATAATAACGGAGGAATGTGCATAGCAAAGTTACTATATTTTTGAGAAATTTTGATTTGTTTGAAGTCAACATAAAGTTTATATGTTGAATTCAAGAAGCACCAACATATCTAACATAAAAACAAAATAGATCTTTTATACTATTCTTTTGATATTGCCAAAGAGATCAAGACCTAAGGATGGATCTCTCTGAGGAGTTTGCCTAACCTGGGGATGATTCCACCATGGGTGAATCAAGGTAAGGGAAATGTTGAGAGACTACCATCTGTATCACTAAGGCAATAATAACAATGTAGATGATAATTGTCAAAATGCCTATGTGATTCTGTATTATAAAGTATACAAGACTCTCCATATAGAAGGTAGAAGAAGTAAACCATTTATTCAGACACCAGAGAACCATATCCCATAAGCCATCTACCCAATCTATCACAGCAGTAAAGCTTTCAATATACATTATCACAACATGGAGGCTCATCATCCCAAAACCTCAGAGATCCCCTGCTAGAGTCTTCCCAAAAACAAACTCACAGTACAGCTAAGTCAGTCTGTTCAGCCCTAACTATCATGACGGCCATTAGCAGCCTTTACTGCTCCCTCTCTCTTTCTCCCTCTGCATTTCCTGTGACATAACTTCCTTTTTCTGGAAGCTTCTCCCACCACATGTGACTTAAGCTTCCTGTGACGTAAACAAGTCACATGGCCTATTAATGGGTGGGAAAGATCTTCAATTCTAAATTGCTACTACACCATCCTAACCATCTCCATCCATCTCCTGTTTCCTAATCTCCTTGGAAAAGTTAAAGAAGTGTACATAAATATTATATTTAAACTTACTATTCAATGCTCAAGACACCTTTGCTTTTGTAACTATTCGCTCCCTTTATAGCCCACAGCAATCTAGTTTTCCTTCTGACAACTCCATTGAACTGATTCTTTTGAAGGTTATCAGTAAACTCCTTATCAATTGAAATTGCTTTATCTAACTCTGATTGTCAGCCTCTTTGCTACATTTGATATTTCTGATCAACTTTTCCTGGAAACTGTCTTCATCCTTGATTTTTGTGATTCTACATAGTCCTGGTTGTCCTGCCTTTCTAATTGCTTCTTCTCTATCCTTTATGGTCCCTTCGTCCTCTTCATTCCTACCTACATACTATTCCTCATATTGTTACACTTTTATTCCTACTTACATACTGTTCTTCACATTGTTACACTTTTTTCTTCTTCTCTGGAATTCATTTTAGCAGAGAAATTCTCAGCAAGTAAATTTAAGATGCCTCCAGAAATTGAGACCATTTGGTATTATTATCCTATTCCTTGAAATTTGTTCAAAGGTTTAGGAGAGCCAAATTGAACTGCTATTTAGATATTTTTGGAGTGTGAGCCCTGTTGGTATCTTTGATGATAAGCAGATCTCTTTCAAAAAAAAAAAAGGTTGATACTTTTGCCCTCATAAGATTCTAAAGAGAACTAACCTGTAGTAAGAGAAGACAGTAATGCTGTAGGTCAGAAATATTCCACTGCAGTATGCTTTATCATTTTGAAAATATTGAATATGCCACAAGATGGCATCCTAAATCAATCTTCTATAAAAATTAAAAAAAAAAACATTGTTCATGAGCCTTAATTCACAAAAATACTTACTTAAGAGTCCAATTTGAAAACATATCAATCATTTTAATGAAATAATCAGGTCAGTGTTTTGTACATCATTATTAGAACCAATTATGTTTTGCGATATCTTAAGGATCCAAAATTATAACTAGTATTCAAAAATTAACATGCTTGTCTAATTTTTGGCATGGGAAAAAATGGAAATTCCCTCTTAGGCTAACAAAATAACAAAGGGTTCTAATGGAACTACTGAATTTTCAACAATAATTTTTATGAATTAACTATTTTAGACTGAATTTTTGGATTTTAGCACAAGTGTAGTTTTAAATTACATAAAAAGCATGTTGTTCTTGATCAGAAACAATGCAGCATGAATATGCACCATTGGGCATACAGCTTTTGTTCTAAGTCCCTGATGTTCTCTTGGTTTAATTTGCACGTTGAATAAAGCTACATTGTATTTTTTTTTTAAACAAACAGAGGGCTAGCTGTCTTCAAAGGAAGAGTCAACAATAGAGGTCCTGCAGAGTTCTGGAAAAAGTTTAAACAGCTGTTTGACCTTGATTTAAGTTAACTAGCTTTTGTGTCCTTATAAAAGGATTGGACCAGGTGATTGTAAAATTCCATTCCAGCTATAAAGTTATGCCATCAATAAGAATTTTTAGTGCTGATTATTTTCTTGACATTGTAATAATTTGAAATGAGGTAATTTTATGCATTTGTGCATAATTTAAGAATTTACATTTTGTTACCTCTGCTAAAAAGTTTACAGGTAGTACTGATAAATAGCATTGAGATGAGATACTACAGTGCTTTACCTGATACTACTGGCTCAGGATGTTCTACCAAGACTAGTATTAGTGACATAAAAAGGCCAGGTAACTGAGTTTTATAAAGCTATCATCATGGCAAATGTTTTTACAATTCTAGAACTTCAGGAAATTTTAAGAACACATTGTTCTCAAGATAGTCCACTATAAGCTTGGTATGATGAAAAGGATATTCCTTGGTCCAGAGCTCCAGGACACATGCTCCTCAGATGCAAGATGATGGTTCTCAACCCAAGTACAATTGGATTCAGAACCGTATATTCTCACACCATGGACACATACATATACATATACGTATACACATAGACACATATATATGAACATATATGTGTGTGTGTGTGTGTGTGTGTGTGTGTGTGTGTTTGTACACACATTTTTAAAACTTCTAGACTTAGGCAAATTTCAGACTTAAAGATGATTTTTTTATTTTTTTATTTAACGTTTTGTTTTTCCCTGATTACATGTAAAAAACAGTTTTACTCTTTCATTTTTCTAGTTTTCTCCATCCCCTTCCCCTCTTTGGGAAGGCAAGCAATTTGATATAGATTATATCTGTGCAGTCATGCAAAATGTATTTCTGATATTAGTCATGTGGTGAAAGAAAACACAGAGCAAAAAAAGAAAAATGAGGAAAGAAAATAAAAACTACATTATCATCTGCATTATCATTCAGACTCCATCAATTATTTCTCTGCAGATGGATAGCATTTTTCATCATGAGTCTTTCAAAATTCTCTTGGACCATTGTATTGTTGAGAATAGCTAAGTAATTCACAGTTGATAATTGTATAATATTGCACTTACTGTGTACAATGTTCTGGTTTTGCTTATTTCACTTTGGATCAGTGCATGTAAGTCTTTCCAGGTTTCTCTGAGAGCATCCTGCCCATCATTTCTCATAATACAATAGTATTCTATCACAATCATATGCCAGAATTTGCTTGACCATTCCCAAATTGATGGGCATCCACTCAATTTCAATTCTTTGCCACCGCTAAAAGAGAATCTATAAATATTTTTGTACATATAAGTCCTATTCCTTATGGTTTTGTATCTCTTTTGGGATATAGACCTAGTACTGGTATTGCTGGGTCAAGGGGTATGCATGATTTTATAGTCCTTTGGGCATAGGTCCAAATTGCTCTCCAGAATGGCTGAATCCATTCAAAACTCCACGAACAGATCATTAGTGTCTCAATTTTTCCACATCACTCCAACATTTATCATTTTCCTCTTTTGTCATATCAACCAGTCTTATAAGTGTGAGATGGTACCTAAGAGTTATTTTCATTTGCATTTCTCTAATCAATATTCATTTTGGGCATCTTTTCATATGATGATAGATAGCTTTGATTTCTTCATCTGAAAACTGCTTGTTCATATCTTTTGACCATTTATTAATTTTGGAATGGCTGTAATTTTTATTAATTTGACTCAGTTCTCTATATATTTCAGGAATGAAGTCTTTATCAGAGAAATTTGCTATGAAATTTTTCTCAGTAATGATCATTGTATATTACTTCTATCCTATTTCTCCAGTTTATCATACTCTCTCTCCTTTCACCCTGTCCATCTTTTAAGTGTGTTGCTTCTGACTACTGCCTCCCCCAGTCCCTTCTGTCAGCCTCCCCCATTCTCTTATTCCCTTTGCCTTGTACTTTCCTATATAATCTTTATGTTCCCTCTTTGAGGCAATCCCAATCAGAGCAAGCTTCAAGCATTGTCTGCCACATTTCCTTCTTCCCCTGCAATGTAAAAGCTCTTTCATGCCTCTTTTATGTTAGATACTTTACCCCCATTCTTCCTTTTTCTTTCCCTTTCAGTGCATTCTTTTTTCTCATCCATTAATTTTATTTTTTAGATATCATCTCATCAGAGTCAACTCACATCTGTGTTCTCTGTCTATGTATACTCCTTCTAACTGTCCTAATAATGAAAAAGTTCTTAGGAGTTATAAGTATCATCTTCCTATGTAAGAATGTAACAGTTTAACCTTGTTGAATCCATTAGGATTTCTCTTTCATGTTTACTTTTTTATGCTTCTCTTGAGTTTGTATTTGAAAGTCAAATTTTCTAATCAGCTCTGATCTTTTTATCAGGAATTCTTCAAATTCTTGTATTTCATTAAATAACCATATGTTTTGTTCTCCTGAAGGATTATACTCAGTTTTGCTGGGAGATTCTTGGTTGTAATCCTATCTCCTTTTTCCTCTTGAATATTATATTTCAACCCCTCTGATCCTTTAATGTAGAAGCTACTAAATATTGTACTATCCTTACTGAGCCTGTAGGATGTTTGAATTGTTTCTTCCTGGCTACTTGCAATATTTTCTTTTGACCTGGGAGCTGTGAAATTTGGCTCTAATATTTCTGGGATTTTTCATTTTGGAATCTCTTTCAGGAAGTGACTGGTGAGTTCTTTCAATGTCTATTTTACCTTCTGGTTCTAGCATATCAGAGCAGTTTTCCTTGATAATTTCTTGAAACATGACACCTAGGGTTTTCAGGTCCTCCTTTTCCATTTACCCAATTCTAATTTTTAAGTTCTTTTCTTCACTGAATTTTGTATACCTTTTTCCATGTGACCAATTCTGATTTTTAAGGAGTTCTACTCTTTAGTGGATTTTTGTGCCTCTTTTACCATTTGGCCTCTTCTGCTTTTTAAGGTATTTTTTTTTTCAGGATTTTTGTGACTCCTTTACCAGACTATTGACACTTTTATGATTTTCTTGCATTATTGTCATTCCCCTTGCCCCCAATTTTTCCTCTACCTCTCTTACTTGATTTTAAAAATACTTTTTGAGCTTTTCCAGAAATTCTTTTTGGGCTTGAGACAAATTCATATTTTTCTTTGAGGTTTTGGATCTAGCAGTTTTGATAGTATTATCTTCTTCTGAGTTTCTGTTTTGATCTCCCCTGTCACCATAGTAACTTTCTATGGTTAGGTTCTTTTTTCTTGCTGTTGTTTGCTCATTTTTCCAGCCTATTTCTTTACTTTTAACTTTATGGGTAGGTTCTGCTCCTGGGTCGGAGGGGGCACTGTCCTAAGCTTCATTTTCTTATGCAGCCATTTTCAGAGCTAGTTCTGGGGAAAGGGGTCGTGTAAGTTTTCAGTTCTGCCAAGATGGTATGATCTAAGGACTGGTGTGTTTACTACTTTCTTGACCTGTGAGTGACCATTAGCATTTTTTAATGCCCTGGGAACAGGGTCCCAGCTCTCCTGTAGTGACCACAAGCTCTGGTGTGCTAGTGGTCCTCCTCACCATGAAACTAAGACCCAGAACTGCATCTGGATCCAAGTATAGGTAATGCAACAGAGTCTTGCACCTACTGTGAGAAAAGAGACCCCTGTAATCTCCTTCTGACCAGTTGTCTGACCCCTCTTACTGTATGTGGGCTGAGAGCTCCAGAAACCACTGGGGCTAATTCATTTGCCCTAAAGGACTGCTGCTGATTTGCTGGGGCACAACGTGTTCTGGCATAGCCCTCACTGGACTATAATTAACTCTCATTCTGGTACAACAGATCTTTCCTGCCCACATTCTAAGTTGTCTTAGCCTAGAAAATTGTTTAACCCTGTCCTTTTGTGGGTTGTGCCACTCTGGAATTTGTTTTGAGGCATTTTCAAAAGTTGTTGGGAGGGGATTTAAAGAGGGCTCAGGTTAGCCCCTGCCTTTTCTCCAGCATCTTCAAGACGATACTTTTTAGAATAAATTTAACACTAATATAAAAACTTTAAACTATAAATAGGAATCATGTTAAAAGTCTAACTTTTTATAACATCTTATCTTAATCTTTTGCACAGAACTTGATTAGAATATTCACCTCTGTAATGTACTTTCTTCCCTTTTTAACCTGTGAAAACATCTCCTAGTAGTTCATCCTCATCTACCTTTCAATTTCTTTTTGACTTTGGGCTTAATGAACTTCAAAGATCCACAGATTTGCTACTTTCTTTTCCTGGATTTAATGATAATAACAACAACAATAATAAAAGCATCCAGATACTTGCTATGCTCTCATCTTTGTTCAGCCAGGAGTTTCATTTCTCTCTAAATTTTCTCCAAGCTAAAAAGTATTTTTCTCAGCTATTTTCAATACTGTTTAGTCAGTTAAGCTTCTTGCTCTCCAATGTCTAATGGCTGAGGAACACTAGAAAGAAAGAAAACAAAACATGAGGCCTTTTACTTCCTGACACCCCAAACTCCAAATATCCTTATACAACCTCCGTATCTTATCATTTTTTTGTTCTTGTGTTTCCAGACATAACTCAAATTTTTCTTCCACTCCATTCCCCATCGTTACATCTCACAGACATAAAGCTTTCTGTACTTCATTTTAGATATATCTTGAATTAATTTGGGTATTACTTAGAGTGTGAAAACTGGGGTATCTAATTCAAGTTCTCCATTTCAATATCTGATTTATAAAATAAAGATAATAAAAAGCACAATAATTCTTGCAGCAACTACCACATTGGTTGCTGTGAAGATCAAACAAGACAATCATTTGTAATGTCCTTCGGAAACCATAAAACGTTATATGAAATTCAATTTCTATTTCAACATTATGAACTTCAGTGAACTTATGATTGCATCCGTATGAATACAATGTCCAGTGGTATGGATCGCAGCCCGTCTCTGTCCACATGCACCCACAAGTCCTCATAATGTGGTTGACGCCTTCCTCCAAATACTCCCCACCTCCACACTACTTGAAGCTTCTCCATCTGTTTTTCCCTGGTTTTAGCCACATAGCCAACTAGTGTCCTTTTCTGGTCATGTATTACATTGATGTTATCCTTCATGCCATTTCTTGCAAGCATTTTCTCATTTATAATATGCTGCTTCTACTTATGGTCACTAATCATCTTGTGACCACCATTCTTTGTGACTGTTACACCTTTGATTTTTTGTAGATTATTATTGTTATGAGGGATTTTGTTTGTTTTTGTTTTGTTTTGTTTTTTTGCTAGACTTGCTTTCCAGACTTGCTGGAAGAACACAGGTGTTTAAAAAACCTATTTTTTGTTTGAAGGTCAGGGTAGTTGTAAGTATTGTACAATCAAATACAACCCAACCCACCTCCATCCCACCTTCCAGATAAAACAATTAAGCATAAATATCTGATGGAGTGAATCTGAAAAAGTAAACATTACTTTGCTCTTACTAGTCTTACTAGTCTTTCCTAAGCTGTATGAAGGGAGGAGGATATGCATTTTTTTTTCATTTATTCAGCATTTAACTTCCTTCTAATGACCTATGCATCTAGATTGTTATAGTCATTGAGTATACTATTCTCTTGGTTCTGTTTATTTCATTCTGCTTACAATCATATGGATTTTCTTGTGTTTTTATGAATTTTTCACATTCATTATTTCTTACCAAGTATTCTATTATACGTATATGTGTGTAGTTTTTTTTCCAGCTTTTCCCCACTTGAATTTTCTGTACTGTTTACCCAGTATTCATCATATTCTGTGCTTCCCAACACTTTCCATGAAAAAAGAATCAACAAACTATGGTTTACAGATGAGAAGTTTTTCTGTAGTCTGCAAGCTTCTGGACTTTTTCTTTTCTTAATCATAACATATTTTCCAATACATTTTTTCCACTGTCTTTTTCATCTCTCCCTTTGTATTGAAGTTGCTGAGCATTAAAGTATTTGTTGGTTTAATTGATAGAATCTTGTTAAGTTCATTATAGAATATCCGGAAGCTTCAGTTATCTGGAGGGCCTGGCTACTTACATGGTGCTTTTCTGTGTCCCATGGGGCAGGGTGGGGGTGTGTATGTGCTGGTTCCTGCAGGGATATAATGGCAAGCAGGGTGGGACTTTTTGTGGTCTTTTTGTTTTGGAGTGCTTCTCAGCACTAAGGCAATCAAGTGCCTTTGAGTCTTGTCTTTGAACTAAGAGTCATTGATTGGAAACAATATATATGATGTGGTGCTAGTCACTAAAGATCTTTCCACAGCCTTTTGCTAAGTAGGCACTAAGCTCCAGGTCCCTAAACAAGGTATATATGCTCTGATGTTGGCATTTTGTTTTGAGGGCTCACACATTTCCAGAGTGTTCCTGTGACTTGGCCAGACGAGACTCTGGGTAGCCATTAAGGAGCCTCTCTGGCTTTGAAAACCCAGACGTTGGTGCTTCTCTCTGGTAATTATGTATGTATTGCTATGGACAGTTAGAAGTCCTGTCTGCTGATTTTGTTATTTGCCCTGTTTATATAATTTCTGCTTGTAGTTTCTGTCTGTGTTTTCTCTGATGTTCAGGGTGCTTTTTCCCCTGAACTAAGTGAATGATATATGTCTGTTTAATTAAAGTAAGGTTGTAAACCCTTTAAAGTTGCTTTCCTTAGAAAAACAGATCAAAAAAACCTGTGCTAGCAGCCCTCCTGTGTTCTGGTATTGTTGGTCTTACACAGCCACAGTAGAGGCAAGTAGCATTATTGTTGTGGGGTGGGGGAACTTAGCTGTTTACCTAATGCTCTGCTGCCTTGGACTTTGCCCCACTTTTGCCTAAGTGAGACAATCTTCCAAGTTGTCTTGGGTTGGAAAATTGTTTTCCACCATCTTTTTGTTGGTTCTGCCTTTCCTGAATTCATTTTGAGGCACTATTTTATAGTTGTTGCAGGTGAATTTGGGAGAATTCAGATGATTTCTTGCTTACTCCATCATCTTGGCTCCCAGAAGTCTTCTCCCTTTTCTAATCATTTTGCCATCTGTAAAATGGGAAGGAGCCACATGGGACTGAGAGCCATTTGTCTTTTTCTGTGTCTGGAGAATTCATTACTTAGTCTCCACCAAATTGTTGACATACTTCTCCATACTCAGACTAACCCTGTCTCCCAGGATCATGTCAAAGTCTTTCTACTATGGTGGAAACTTCCACAATTTGTGCTCCACTGAAAAACTTTGAGAAGCCAAGGTTACTTCTACTCCATGAGAAAGAATTAGTGTGGGACTTTTCAGGAATAAATATCAGTAGTTACTGTTTCTTCTTCAAATACTTTTTCTGATACCTCATAATGGCCTAGAATGCAACCTTAGCTATGCTAACAAAGTACATTCTCTAGCAGGTCTTACTAAGATACAAAAATACTTCAAATGTTGAAATATGTGTCTGCTCTTCAAGGACCAGTTTAGCTAAGACTGAGGAGATTGATCACCAGATTGGCTGCTTGCACCCAGAAACTCTTCAAGATAAACTCCTGAATTGTAGAATTGTTGTTCTCTATGTCAAAGAAAGTAATGCCTACACTGATGAAATCACAGGTCTTCAAAGTATTAAAGTCAGTATCATTATTGTTGTTGTCATAAAATTAATAATTACAATAATTACAAGTAGCTATAGAGACCAGTTTCTCTTAGAAACTACTAAATTGACAAGACTAAATTAAAGTGACTCTTCACTATCTCTCAACTCTGCCCTCCCCTGATTCAATCTGTTGCCAAGGCCTATCAATGTGATATCTTGACCATGCCTCTTTCCCTTCCCTGATACTGCCACCACTCTGGTATAGGCTCTCATCTCCTTATATCTGGAGTTGCAATAGCCTGCTTGTTGATCTGCTTCCCATAATTCCTCTTCACTCCAGTTCTTCCTCTACTCGGCTGACAAAGTGATTTTCCTGAAGTGCAGGTATGACTCTGTCATCCCCCTCCCCAGTAAATTCCAGTGGTTCTATATCACTTCCAGGATGACATGTAAAATCCTGTTTGGCTTTTAAAGCCTTTCAAAAGCATTCCTTTCATCCCCTCTACCCCCATCCCACTTAATTAAAGTTTATTGGCATTGCTCTTCTAGAAGAAAGTTTTCCTTATCCCTCTTAATTCATATGCCTTCTCTCTGTTATTTCCTATTTATTCTGTAAAGAGTTTGTGCATAGTTGTTTGCACGTTGTCTCCCTGTTAGATTGTGAATTTCTTGCAAGGAGGGACTGTGTTTTGCTTTTTTTCCCCTGCTGTATACAACATAGTGCCTAGCACATAGTAGGTGCTTAACACATGCATATCAGCCTACTGACAGTTTAAAGGAATAGAATATTAGAACAACAAAAGCAAAAATAAACTCAGCAGTTAATTGATTTCATTATAATTACCAACAGCCTAGCAGGAGGAAATGTTGAAGACTGAAATAGCTGCAGCAATACAGCAGTGGCTGAAGGCTGCCATGAATAAAGTTCTGAACCTTAGTACATAGCATGAGCTATAAATGATTATAATTGGAATAAAGGTTCAGCTAATCACAGGGCCATCAGAAATATTCCACAAGCAAAAAGAAAAAAAAGACTATCTCAGTGACCATGATAGGCGTGGAAGCACTGCAGCTACACAGATGACAGTATTATATATTTTCATAAAGTAACCCTCTGAATAAAAACTAAGCATTCTCTTAGTTTATACTGATTCAAAATAACTATGACTGACACAACAATAAACCAATAAAAAAGTGAGGATCTTAAATGGTTTATTTCCTATTTTCTTTATTTTTTTTTCCTTTACCTAGGCATTCAGGTCTAGAAAATCTGATTCATTTAACAGCAGATTCAGTGTACCCATTGTACTTAATTACCATATCCTAGTACCTTCATTAGTCAATTAAATACCATTTTCAGATTTTTTTTTAATGAACAGGTTTGTATTTGTCCAAAGATTCCTTATAATTACTTAAGATAATGTAATGTTGGAGTAGAAAAGGGTAAGACCATTTGGCCAAAAGCTTTCATTTCTCAGGTGAGGGAACTGTATCCCAGAAAGATCATAATTAACTGGCCCATGGTGGTAGTGGGGAGGCTAGAATGAGAACCTCAACCTCCTGATGGTACTCTTTCCACCATGCCATACTGCCTCTCTGATGCAATTAATCAATGGATATTAAAATATTGCATTTCTAGGCCCCTCCCCCCAGAAAAGAATTCCAATGAATACAGTTTCTCAAAGCGACAATTTTGTTAAGTATTTTGCTGAAGATCATATTAGTGACAGAACCAAGAATACTATGCACATCTCTTTATTTCCAATCTAGTTCATTTCTTTGTACATTAAGTTCAATAAACAAAAAATTTTAAGCACCAAATGTGCAAGATACCATATTAAACCTTGAGATACAAAGATAGAACACAGACGTTGCTTGATATCTCCATATAAAGTTTAAGATAAAATAAGAAAATTTATTATTTCCTTCAAGGTAATGCCATGTGACAGTCTAAAAACTTAGCATGTCTCTAAAAAACTAGATTTCTAGAAAAAAAAACAATTATTAGTGGAGCTCTGTTTTGCAAGCTAGAATTTTAAATCAAGGATTATAGGATTATACATTCCTCTTTAGAAAGATGAGATTGGAGAGACATTTCAGTTGATTCTGATGCCTAAAATTAGAACAACTGTTTCATAAAATAATAATGAGCCATTCATTAGCAACAGGAGGACAACAGACAACAGTCATAGTAATTAGCTATTTAAGATACAACAGTATGTAGTAGTTCCTTGCTTTAAAATATGGAACAAAGATATCTCAGATAAACAAATGTGATTCCTATATTTAGAACAACTGCTAGCTAACATTGTGATACTGATCAGTTAAGGATTAGAGAAAAGGTACTTCTGGTTGATTTAATATACTCTGAAATAGCTTTCTGTTTAATCAATTGTAAACATTTATTTATGTTGTCTGTATAGATATTTGTCAAGATAGATTTTTTTAAAAAAATCAGAGATGATGAATTTCTAAGCAAATCTATTACAACAAAAAATTCAAGATTGTCAAAGTACGTTACTTTAAAAAGCCATTTCTAACCTTATTAGTGGGGTAATTTCAGATTCAGGAAGACTTGGATTCAGGTCTCACTTTCTGACACATATTGACTACATCACCCAGGGAACATATTTGAAACCCTCTTTTGCTCAGGCAACTCTAACACAACAAAGTACAGAGTAAGGAAATTCCTCTCTTGGAGCTCCTAATACCAATGAAAGCTTAGGTCTGACAGATAAAAATGGAAAATAACAGCAATTTAAAAAAAGTATCAGACCACATACATATTCTAGATATGGGCTCTAAGTATATATGCCCGGAATGAAAAACTTTTGTTTAAACACTGTGTGCCAGGCACTGTGTGCACTAAAAATATAAATACAAAAGCAAAACAGCCACTGCCCTCAAGAGGCTTATATTCTAATCATGGTACTTGATACATAAAGGGAATTGGTAGATGGGGAAGGGTTTTTTGGTCTAGGAAGTCACAGGAAGGATGAGCCTATCCAGGAGCAAGGATAAGATTTATTCGATTACTGGAAGAAAGGAGTAGAAAGTTGTGGAAAGGGGAGAATGTGCACCAGAGCAAGTAGCAAGAAGATGGCTGAAGTAAACATTAGAAGAGATGTGGAACCTGGCCTGGGGCTTTCCAGATATAACCAACTCTGCCAGTTTGTGTTCAGCCACTCATTATTAGGACAGCTTAGACCCTGTTTCACAGGACACGCTGCAGTTTTTGGACTCCGGCCTCTAACACACTGACTACACCAATATTAGATAGGTAAGCACACAAGTAAACACAGGAGAATTGTTAACAGGTGTTCTAATACAGGTTCACTCTTGATCCAGGAGGATAGGAAGACAGGGACAGAGTCACAAGGGGTTAGATAAGCTAGCTTATTTTCTTCTAGTCTATTCTTCTCAAGAGTGTTGCTAATAATGAGAGCACCAATTCCTATGGCTTCCCTTAATCACCTTTCTCACAGTGGCTGATGAAAAGGGGCAGGGGGCAACTACCCTTTAACTACTTATTTTGATGGGGTCCATTGAGACAGACACAGCATTCCCGCTTGTGCATTCCCCTAAATCCTCTCAAGCCTCAATGAGGGCCAGTTGAGGCACATACATACATTCCTCTATGCATTACCCAAATCCCAAATTCTCTATCGGTTCTTCGCTCACTGATCCCTGCCCACTTGATTTATAGGGCAACAGGCAAAGAAGGCATATTGCCAGCAATAGCCTCACAGGTTAACTTTAGCAACATTGTCATTCAGTATGTGTAGTAAAAACCACATTATGTCACTCCCATATCTCACTGCACAGTTGCAATAGGACTGTTTACAAGTCATGAGCCTGGGAAATATTATCTAACACCTAGAAACTAGAAATTGTTATGGCCATGGATCCTGAGAACTGAACTCTAAGAAAGAATAACAAAATCCTTCTTACTTACACCCCATGGTATATAGTTCCAAAGCAAAGTAGATTATGTCCCCAAGGGACTTGGAGTTCAGCCAGTACCAAGGGTGCATCAGTAGGTTAGATGGAAATAAAATAGATAGGATGTGAAACATAATCAAAACATTAGAGTCTGTATCTCAAAGAGATTTAAAAAGCAAAAAGGAAAAGGACCTATAAGTACAAAAATATTTATAGTAGCTCTTTTTGAGGTGTCTAAGAATTAGAAATTTAAGGGATGCCCATCAGTAGAGGAATGGCTGAACAAGTTGTGATATGTAATTTGATGGAATATTATTGTGCTATAAGAAATGACCAGCAGGATGCTTTCAGAAAAACCTGAACTTATATGAATTAATGCAAAGTGAAGTGAGCAGAACCAGAAGAACATTGTACACAGTAACAGCAATATTGTACCATTATCAACTATGAGTAACTTAGTTGTTCTCAGCAATCTCGGCAAAGATCTAAAAAAAAAATTCCAAAGGATTGAAGATAAAAAGTGCTATCCATCTCCAGAAGAAGAACTGATGGAGTCTGAAAGCATTCACTTCTTTGCCCTGGAACCAAAACCAGGGACTCTCTTCTCCTACAAGTGTCCGAAGCCAGCAGGGTTCCCACCCCACTGCTACCACACTCACCAGAAATGAGTTCACTTCTCATCTATAGCCACGGTGTGGGACTACATCTGGTCAGCAATCTGGCCCTGGTATCCAGTGACATCAGAGGGTCCTTCAGTCTTCCTCTGTTCAGCTGTCTGACCCTTATACTGTTTGTGAGGTCAAAGTTCCTGGAGTTGAGGCTACCCCAGGTGCCTCCAGGGCTTGTTGCTTGTTGATTCATCAGAGTCTGCCTGGAGGTGTTTTCATTTTCATCAAGCCAAACTTCTGCGCTAAAATGTGGGGTCTTCCCCTAATCTCCTCTCAAGTAAAATGGCTGCGTTACCCTTACTTTTAACTTTTTCTGCCACTCAAATCTCACTTTGAGGCAGTATTTTACCTTATTTGTGCTTTAATTTTGGAAAACTTGTTTTATCCCACCATCTTCTCAAAATCTTCCCTCTTACTTTTTAAGTGATCCTAAACTGCAATTTTTCAGACTATGGTCTTCTAAGACTCAGCCATACTAGGTACACACACACACACACACACACACACACACACACACACACACACACATACACACACACACATCTATCTATATATGTACTTATGATATCATGTCATATCGTCGTATGGCTGAGTCTTGGAACACCACAGTGTGTATATGTTTATGTATATTTTCATATGATAAATAATATTTCATTATATTACATATATAATATAATCATTTTATATAATAATATCCATATATTATTATACTAATATAATTACCATAAGAATATTGACCTTCAAAAGATGGGTCATTGTTTCAGGCTTGTGGTGATTAAAAATACTTGCTATTTGCCAAAAACATAAATAAATAAACAATCCATTATGATAAATTCTGAGCCCAGCTTATGTTTCATTTTTAGTTCTTGAAATGTCTAAATCAGGATCTAGAAAACATGAATGGATGAGTTCTTTAAGTTATCCATTTGTACATCACAATACATGTCATAATCTGATAACAGTCATTTTCATCTGCTTGTTTCTTCCTATGTGGAAAATTAAGGCAATTTTTTTTTTTGGAGTTACTATAGATCTCATTTTGGAGACTCAGCAATGTTCTGGGTTTCCCTATATTAAATAATACTTTGAAATCTCCCATTGGATTAAAAAAGAAAGGAAGTTAGAAATGACAAGATTTTATTTACCTGTTAAATACAAGGATAAGAAAATAAAAGAACATTTTATTCCTTAATCTCTGGAGAACATTTCTCCTATGAGACAGAGCGAAAGAAGTTCTCTTTCCACTGCTAATTATATTGAGAGGACAGAAATAGGCTACTCTTATGTAACTTTAAATTCATAACTCCTTTGGTTTTGTGTGTTGACACCTATAATATATAAATGCAGGGTGTAGCTGTCATTTAGAGTTACAAAGATAAGAACGCAGAGTCTAGCATATAGCAAATACTTAATAAATGTTTGATTTATTGAATAGAGTGTGACGCTACTTTGTGTGTGGCTTAAGATAACCTATATAGAAGGCCCATTTTCAGATCTTTTTTTTTATACAAAGGAGAGAAAAAAAATGTAGAATTCTTACATTTTTATCTTCAGTTGCAAACAAATCATATACATTTGAAGTTACTATGTAATTTAATCTCTAAGAATTAGAAAGTCTGTTATAAACTAAATGATTTTGAAATGTAGGGAATGCATTTTTGTGAGCCATTTAACATCTAATTTCAGGATATTCCATTTGACCAGTAACAAAGTATGGGATTTAGAGTCAATAAAAATTTTACCGGATTCATGTTAACAAGTTTTGAGAATGTTTCATCACATGTGTATTATATTCTAATTAATTCAACAAACATTTATTAAGCAGGACCTACTAGGTGATTGGGAATACAAATATGTATAGTATGTACTCCCTGTCATCTAGAAATGTATTATCTAGTAAAGGTACTTGACATATACACAATTAATGTTAATAAAAACAGAATGAACATAGGAGAGATCAGAGGGAGAATAAGAGAGTTGAGGAGAGAGATATCATTTCCTGCTATATACCATCAGAGAAGCTTTCCTGACATGAATATGGCAACTCGGGTGTACCTCAAATTAAGAGAAGTATTTCAACAGGGAAAGAGAAGGAAAAAAATTTGTTACAGATGTTGGAGATGGTTTCCAACAATGTGCAAAGGTGTGAGAAGACAAGATGGTTTGAGAATAATAGGCAATAATCCCAGTTTGTTGGAATACAGAATGTGTAAAGAATAGTATGGGAGGGAAAGCCATTAATAATCTAGATGAGACCTTTTTTTATGTAATATCTCTTGGCATAAAAAGAAACAAGAAAAAAAGTGAAGAAAATTAAAAGCCCAATGGGGAAGGGTGAGGGGAGGGGCTTGAATGCCAAGATAAGAAGTTTAAATTTTATCCCAGAAATAATGGGAGATTTACTGAAGATTTTTAAGCAAGATAGTAATATAAGCAGATCTCTGCATTACAAAGATTACTTTGTAAGCAGTATGAAGGATAGAATGGAAGAAACAGAGACTAAAAGAGAGGAAGCCAGTCAGGACTTAGACCATTATGCATTATCTAGATGAAAGATAAACTGGGCTTGAATTAGAATGAGAGGAGTGATAATGGAAAGGAGCATACCCATGCAAGAGGTCAAAGTAAAGTCAATAGTCTTACTAACTACATATGAGATGTAAGAGAGTATCACAAAGGACTAAAATTTTGAGTGTGAGTGATATAAAGAAAAAATGACAGGTTTGGGTAAGAAAGTAATGAGTTCAGTTATTTTTAAGGCAATTGTGTGGGATAAAAGACCCTCACCAATTAAAAGTTAATAAGGATCCATCTCAGGATGGGAACAGAAATAAATTTTATTCAATTCTCGAGAATTGGGCATCCCCCGCTAGAACGAATCCAGCAAGGGAGGCGCTTTACAAGGCAGAAAGCACCCATAATTATACCTAACACAAGAGAATTCCAGCCCACCTCTGACCCTTCTCACCATTGGCTGGGAGGTGGGCTTATAATCTGAGCGAGAAAGCTGGACAAAGAACCGGGAAATTGAGGCACAGAAACTCCAATTCCCATTCCCTTCATTAATGATTACAACTGAGGTGACATCTATAAATCTAGAGAAGGAGAATAGGATACGCGGAGGGGGAGACCCTCTCTATTCTTTACAGTAGAGGAAAACAGGTCATTATGACCCTGTTCTCACTGAGCAAATCTGTAAACCAGAACCAGAAGAAAGAACAAAAAGTTTCAGGGTAAACTTTCTCAGAGGCTGAGCCATAAGACTCTCATGGCCTCAGAATCTTTCCCTTCCCTATATCTTGATTTTTAAACACTCCTGTACATAGATATGAATATTATGTACATCCTCCCCTGTGAAGTCTTCACATTTCATTTATTTACCTCACACACAATTAAATAAATGATAGCTAGAGGGAAATATCTAGCACAAATAAGTGAAAATAGATTCCTTCCTCTGTGATTGGTTGCATCTGATTGCACTGAGAGGGAAACAGAGTGGCCAAAAGATTTGACTATTCCAACTAACCACACCCAATGAGAAAAAAAAAGACAAACACTTTGGTTTGTCTCCATTTACAAAATCATAAGTACTTGTGGTGCCAAATGGTACTGGCTAAATCCTTTAGTCATGTTATCCTGTGGGAGGCTATGGACTTTGCCAGAACCTCATTGATCTTTTCCTTCCCCATCACTTGAATCCATTCTCATCTATGGGCACCAAAATTTTTCATTTCACTATCTCTGGGATACTAAACCAGAAATAAACAAAGATAAAAATCAATATCTCCACTATTGTTCTCTGATTAGTCAAAATATTTCTACCATTGCATGGACAAAACTGCTCAGAACTTAGACAAAAGAAATTAAGTGTCATAATGCAAATAGTTCAATAAATGTATGCATTAATGTATACTTAGGCATTTTTGTTGTTGTTGTTTGTCCTTCATGGTTGAAGAGGAGCATGACATCACAGAGGTGATGCTGTGACATGCAAATCGGATTTAAGTGAGGGAAAGACCTCAATGAATACAAAACATCTTGTTAGGATATTAACATTGGAAAATTACCTCAACACCTTGTATTTTAGATAGACTTTTAAGGTTAGTGCCATAAAATAAATTAAATAGACCTCCTTTCCTTTTTACACTGTTTTTTTTCATATTCAGCATACACAATGAAACTATTTCTATGTAGTCTCAATAAAGCAGAGAGTTAAGGCCATTATCTAGATAATTCAAGCCAAAAGAAAATGAACTTTTGCCTCAGTTGTGTGAATATTTCAAATAAAAGTAGTTTTCATTTACGTATTTTGTGGATAACAGTGTCAGTTTTCTACTTAGCATGTATGTATTTGGACACACTTTGCATGAGCTTAGTATTGTTAGACTGAAGGCAGTACTTCCCAAATTAAACAGTGGAATCTATTTTCCAGTGCAGGAATAAGTTTGGATAGATGGTTATTATTTCAGATTAAATCTAGAAAATTACTTCTGCCTTTAAATATTTAACTAGGATTTCAGAAATCAGATTTGTGGTAAACAAATGGAAGTAAGACATATTACAACAATAACAAACAAAAATTGGTCTGAAGCTTATGATTCCAATAGCAAAAGCCCCAGTTGTGCAGAAGTAACTTTGTTATGAGTAGATAGGGAGAAAATGGGAAACACTTGTCAGTATCTTCTTATGACTGAAACATGCACAATGGAATGCTATTCAGGATGCAATAATAACTACTTTTCATGAGAATAATGCCTTTTCTAATCCTCCCATTTTACAGAAACATAAATATAAAGGATATTAAGAATATACTTGATATGTCAATGAAATAGAATGTTGTCACAAGATGATGGTCTCCTGCTGCTTAATAAAATACCAAGCCAAAGACTTTCATTTTCAGAGCAGAAGATATTAATCCCATGACAATGTTTTATTACAGTGATTTTATTTCTATTAAGCCAAATGAGTATGTAGGTCTAATAAATTCATTTGATGGGTGCTGGCATTGTAAACTGAAAGTGGTTTGTGATCTTTTTGTGAAATTGTTGGGGTGGGGGGACAAGTTAACAATGAAAATATAGATGTTTCAGAAGACAGAACTTTTCATAAATTTTTTTTTAAGGATTTCTGACTGAGGTTTTTTTCCTTAAGTGAATAATAATATTTACTATTATATTATTCATTTATTCAACAAAATGAAAATTTCCATACAAAGAATGGGGAAAAGATTATATAAAAAATCATGAATTTAATTATGTTCACATTCCTCATTTTTAAAAAAGTGGCAGACACTTTTTAACCAGTGACTTTTTAAAATTTGGCAAGTGCCATTGGATACATAATTATTATATGATGACTATGTAATAATTATACAGCAATTTATTATTTAATGTATTATATATTATATGTTATTTTAATATTATTCATTATATTATTTATTATACAATAATAATATAGCCATTAGATAATATTATCATTGGCAGATCCAGAAAAGGTTGATTGATATTCTTTCTAATACTATAATTTCTAATTCTGAACTTACTGTCAGTCAAATCATGATAATTAAAAATAATTATTTGAGCAGAATAGTAGAATTACACAAAAGAAATTTGAATTATTTGGGATGCCCTACAAAAGAATTATTAAGGAAAATCCCATTTGACTGAATAAATGATGGTATATAATTATAATGGAATATTACTATATCATAAGAGATGTTACATATGATGGAAACATGGAAAGACTAATATTAATTGAGGAAAGACTAGTACTAATTGATTTAGAACAAGGTGAGTCAAATTAAAACAGTTTACACAATGACCACCATAACATAAAATAAAACAACTTTGAATGATTTCAAACTGAAAGAAAAGAAACTGCTAATGAAACATTTAAAATATACACAACACAAGTTTAGAACGCAGCTCAATCATAGAAGTATAGGAAGTACCATGTTAAGTTTAAGATGCACTTTTAATAAAGGTGTAATGTGAACATAATGGAATTCAATGTGTGTGTGTGTGTGTGTGTGTGTGTGTGTATTCCTTTATCATTTTTTGATTGGAAATTTTCATTTTGTTGATCTTTGTCAAGTTCATAATAACAGTTAAGAAAATTTTTGGAAAACACTTCGGAACTCTAATCGTGCTTCCTATTTCTTTTCAGAGAGGTGATGGACTAGAGATGCGTAATAAAACATATGTTTTTCAGACAGAGAATGTATTGATTTGTTTTGCTTGATGATATTTATTTATTGGTCACACAGGATGACTTCTATTTAAAGAAAGCATAGAAAGTTCATGGATAGTGATAATGATGCAAAAAAGAAGAAAAGAGTGTTTAAAAATCACACAAAAGGCAATGAAGAAGGAGACACAAACAAGCCAGGCAATTTTGTTATTGCTATGTTATTTTAAATGTTAACTAAAACTATATGCAACAGAAGTTGCTCTTTCAGATGAAAAGAGGAGCCAACATTCCTCTGACTGCATGTCTTGTGTCTTTCATCTTCTGCTGGGTGCAGCATCTCCTAAGGGAAAGCGACAAGGTGCCTGCAGAGCACCTTCTATCTGTGCCAAAGAAGTGACTTCCATTTGTGCCAGCATGAGACAACTTCTACCTCCTGTTGCCAGTCCAATCTCCCACCAGGGAAGTGGAGAGTCTCCAGTGCAAAGAGAGAAGCATGCTTCCCTTTGACCTTAGGCTATTCATCTGATGTGTCTGTCTCTTAAGGCAAGAGGGAAAAAAAGTTGGTGGGAAATGGGACATTTCTCTTTCTGAGCAAATTTGACTTCCATCTCCTGCTGCACCCTTTCCTTCCTAATCTCTACCTTTTAAAAGAGGAATAGTGAAGTAAGACCTTCCATCTAACCATCTGACCACATGTCTCCCATCTCATGCTGTATTTGTCACCAGTCCCATCTCCAGCCTCTGGAGTGATGAACATACTCAAACATGGTCATCCTCTTCACCTCTTCATGATTCTGAACCCTTTTAGGTCAACGTCCAAATCTCATTCCTCACCCCCTAATTCCTTTATTCCTACCCCCTTAACCACCAGCCACCAATTTTTTTTATTAGTTTCTTTTTTTAGTTTACAACACTCAGTTCCACAAGTTTTTGAGTTGTAAATTTTCTCCCCCTCCCTCTCCACCTCTCTTCCCCCCAAGTAATGCATGTAATGATATAGGTTCTACATGTACCTTCACGTTGTAATGGTAATCAGGGCAGGGCTTTTTCCTATTCTTCTCATAAATGCCTTTAATGATTCTGGCCTTTGTTTGAATGGAGCTGGTAAAGTGGGATCTTGTCTTGGAATGTTTCTCAGCACTAAGACAATTGGGAGTTATTGACTGGAAACTTTGTATATGGTGGTACTAGGAATGAACTAACTTTCCCACAGCCTAAATGGGACTTTTCACTGTTCTTTGTTTGAGTGCTTCTAGCACTGGGGTAATCAAATGCCTCAGGGCCCTGAGACTAGTATGTAAGATCCAAAGTTAGTGTTTGACTTTTGGGGGTACATGCACTGAAAGAATGTGGGTGACAGACTCTGTGCAAGCCGTTGAACCCTGCCCCCCCGACTTTGTAACCCAGATAGATATTGGTGATTCTCTGGTAACTATGAATTGTGATTTGATCAGATAAGGTCTGTCTCTTGATGTTTATAACTTCTGTTGTATTTTCCCTCCCTTGAAGTTCAGGGGGCTGATCTTTTACCCCTGAACTAAGTGAATGATACATACACATACACACAAACACACATGTGCGCGTGCGCATGCGCACACACACACACATACATATGTGTATGTGTATATATATATATATGCATAATATATATATGTGCATTTGATTAAACTGAGATTATTAAAACCTTAAAGTTGCTTTCCTTAGAAAAGCAGATCAAAGAACCTGTGTTAGCAGCCCTTCTGTATGCTGGTGTTGCTGGTCTTAGCCGCGGTAGCTGCTAGCAAATTGTTGCTACACACATTAAACTTGTGTTCCCAATAATCAAGTTGTAAAGGAGAATTATAACCAATGAAATGAACTGAGAAAGATGTAACAAAACTAAAAAGAAAAGAAAAGAAAAAAGAGAGAGAGCAAATAGTTTGCCTTAATCTGCATTTGTACTCTGTAATTCTTTCTCTGGATGTGCATAGCCTTTTCCATCATGAGTCTTTTGGAGCTGTCTTAGAACCTTGCATTGTTGAGAAGAGCCAACTCTATCAGTTAGTCATCACAGAAGCAATGTGTCTGTGGTGGTGTACAATGTTCTCCTTGTTCTGCTCCCTTGACTCAGCATCAGAGCATATAAGACTCTCCAGGTTCTTGTGAAGTGTATCTGCCTCTTATTTCTTATTGCACAATAGTATTCCATTACATTCATATACCACAATTTGTTTAGGCATTCCCCAATTGATGGGCATCCCCTTGATTTCCAATTCTTCGCCACCACAAAAACAGCTGGTATAAATATTTTTGTATATACGAGTCCTTTTACCCCTTGTATGATCTCATTGGGATATAGCCCTAGAAGTTGTATTGCTGGGTCAAAGTGTATGCACGTTTTCATAGCCCTTTGGGCATAGTTCCAAATTGCTCCCCAGAATGGTTGGATCAGTTTGCAACTCCACCAACAATGCAAGTGTTCCAATTTTCCAACATCTTCTCCAGCATTTATCATTTTCCTGTTTTGATATGTTAGCCAGTCTGAGAGGAGAGATATGGTACCTGAAGGTAGTTTCGATTTGCATTTCTCTAATCAATAATGATTTAGAGCATTTTTTCATATGGCTATAGGTAGCTTTAATTTCTTCATCTGAAAACTGCCTATTTATATCTTTTGACCATTTATCAATTGGAGAATGACTTGTATTCTTACAAATTTGACTCAGTTTTCTAAATATTTTAGAGATGTGGCCTTTGTCAGAGACATTGGTTGTAAAGATTATTTCTCAATTTTCTGCTTCCCTCCTAATCTTTGTTGCATTGGCTTTGTTTGTACAAAATTTTTCTATTTAACATAATCAAAATTATCCGTTTTGCATTTTATAATTCTCTCTATCTCTTGTTTAGTCATAAATTCTTCCCTTCCTCATATGTCTGACTGATCAACTATTCTCTTCTCTCCCAAATTACTTATAGTATCACCCTTTATATCTAAGTCATGAACCCATTTTTGTCTTTCTTTTGGTATATGGAGTAAGATATTGGTCTATGCCAAATTTCTGCCATGCTATTTTCCAGTTTTCCCTGCAGTTTTTGTGAAATAGTGAATTCTTATCCCAGAAGCTGGACTCTTTGGGTTTATCAAAGAGTAGAATACTATATTCATTGACTACTGCGTCTTGTGTACCTAACCTATTCCACTGATCTACCACTCTATTTCTTAGCTAGTACCAAGTAGTTTTGATGATTGCTGTTTTATAATACAGTTTAATATCTCGTATAGCCAGGCCTCCTTCCCTAGCATTTCTTTTCATTAATTCCCTTGATATCATGGATCTTTTGTTCTTCCAGATGAACTTTGTTATTATTTTATCTAGCTCTATAAAATAATTTTTTTTGGTAGTTTGATTGGAATGGCACCAAATTAGTAAATTCATTTAGGTAAAATTGTCATTTTTATTTTATTAGCTCAATCTAACCACTAGCAACTGATGTTTTCCCATTTATTTAGATCTGACTTTATTTGTGTGAGAAGTGTTTTGTAATTGTGTTCATATAGTTCCTGGGTTTGTCTTGGGAGTCAGAATCCCAAATATTTTATGTTGTCTATACTAACTTTAAATGGAATTTCTCTTTCTGTCTCTTGCTGTTGGGCTTTGTTTGTATTTGTTTGTATAGAAATGATGAGGATTTATGTGGGTTTATTTTATATCCTACAACTTTGCTAAAGTTTTTTATTATTTCAAGTAGTTTTTAACTTTTGATTCTTTAGGATTTTCTAAGCAAATCATCATATCATCTGCAAAGAGTGATAACTTAGTTTCTTCTTTGCCTATTCCAATTCCTTCAATTTCTTTTTCTTTTCTTATTACTAAAGCTAACATTTCTAGTACCAAATTGAATAATAGGGGTGATAATGGACATCCTTGTTTCACACCTGATCTTATTGAGAATGCATCTAGCTTATCCCCATTACATATGATGCTTGCTGGTGGTTTTAGGTAAATTCTACTTATCATTTTTAAGGAAGACTCCAATTATTCCTGTGGTGTCTAGTGTTTTTAATAGGAATGGGTGTTGTATTTTATTAAAAACTTTTTCTGCATTTGTTGAGATAATCATATGGTTTCTGTTAGTTTTGTTGTTGATATGATCAATTATGCTGATAGTTTTCCTAATACTGCACAAGCTTTGCATTCCTGGAATAAATCATACCTGGTCATAGTATATTATTCTTGAGATAAATTGCTGTAATCTTTTTGTATTTTATTTAAAGTTTTTACATCTATATTCATTAAGGAAATTGGTCTATAATTTTTTCCTCTATTTTGTCTCTTCCTGGTTTAGGTATTAGTATCATATTTGTGTCATAAAAAAAATTTGGTAGGACTCCTTCTTCTCCTATTTTACCAAATAGTCTGTGAAGGATTGGAATTAATTGTTCTTTAAATGTTTGATAGAATTTGCTTGTAAGTTTATCTGGCCCTGGAGATTTTTTCCTAGGCTTTTTGATGGCTTGTTCAATTTCTTTTTCTGACTTCAGGTTATTTAAGTATTTTTTTTAATCTGGGCAATTTATATTTTTGTAAATATTCATCCATTTCCCAAAGATTGTCAAATTTATGGGCATAAAATTGGGCAAAATAATTCCTGATTATAGTTTTAATTTCTTCACTGGAGGTGAATTCACTTTTTCATTTTTGATACTGGTAATTTGGTTTTCTTCTTTCTTTTTTTTTAATCAAATTGACCAAAAGTTTATCAATTTTATTGGCTTTTACATAAAACCATCTTTTAGTTCAGTAGTTTTCTGGATTTCAATTTTATTAATCTCTCCTTTCATATTCAGTATTTCTAATTTGGTATTCAATTGAAGATTTTCAATTTGTTCTTTTTCTAGCTTTTTTAGTTGTATGCCCAATTCATTGATCTCCTTCTTTATTTTATTCATGTAAGCGTTCAGAAATATAAAACTTTCCCTAAGAACTGCTTTCATTGCATCTCATAAGTTTTGGTGTGTTGTCTCATTATTGTCATTCTCTTGACTTGTTTTTTGATCTACTCATTGTTTAGGATTAGATTATTTAGTTTCCAGTTAGTTTTTAGTTTGTCTTTCCATGGTCCTTTATTACAAATAATTTTTATTACATCATAATCTGAAAGGGATGCATCGACTATTTTTGCATTTCTGCACTGGACTGTGAGGTTTTTATGCCCTAATACATAGTCAATTTTTGAGTATATGCCATGTACCACTGAGAAAAAGCTATTTTCCTTTCTATCCCCATTCAGTTTTCACCAGAGGTCTATCATATCTACCTTTTCTAAAATTCCGTCCACCTCCTTAACTTCTTTCTTGTTTATTTTGAGGTTAGATTTATCAAGTTCAGAGCAGGGGAGGTTGAGTCTTCACTAGTATAGTTTTGCTGTCTCTATTTCTTCCTGTAACTCTCTTAACTTCTCCTCTAAGAATTTATATGCTATACCATTTGGTGCATATATGTTAAGTAATGATATTACTTCATTGTCTATGGTGCCATTTAGCAGGATATAGTGTCCTTCCTTATCTCTTTTAGTTAGATCTGTCTTTGCTTTTGCTTTGTCTAAGATTAGGATTGCTACCCCTGCTTTTTTTTTCACTTCAGCCTGAAGCATAATATATTCTGCTCCAGCCTCTTTCCTTTACCCTGTATTCCTGTACCCATTTCAAATGTGCTTTTTGTAAACAACATATTGTAGGATTTTGGTTTTTCATCCATTCTGCTATCCACCTCCATTTTATGGGAGAGTTCATCTCATTCACATTCACAGTTACAATTACTATCTTTGTCTTTTTCTCCATCCTACCCTCCCCCCCCCCAAGATTATGCTTTTATTTCTCATTTCTCCCTTCCCCTCCTCAAAAGAGTTTTGCTTTCGACCACTGGCTCCCTCAATTTTCCCTCCCTATCAACCCCCCTCCCTTATCTTACCCTTTTTCCTTACTACTTCTTCCCTCCCTCCTAACCACCTCCTCTTTCTTTCTCCTTTCCCCTCCTAGTACCTGTAGTAGAAGTTTGATTTCTATACTTATCACAGTATATTATTCTCTCCTTCAACCAAATCTGATGAGAGTAAAGCGCAAACACTGCTCTTCTCCCTCCCTTCTTTCCCTCTACTATAATATGTTTTTGTGTCTCTTCATGTGATGTAATTTACCCTATTCTACCTCATCCTTACCTTTTCTCCCAGAACAATTGCTTTACACCCCTTAATTTTTTTTATCATCACATCAGTTAATTTATACTTACACCTTCTGTCTAGGAATATCCTTTTTAATTGTAATAACTACCATTCTCAAGATATCTGTATAGATATAGATATAGATATAGATACAGATATAGATATTTAGTCCTATATAAGGGTATAAACAATTTACCCTTACTAAATAACAAGAGTTTTTTCCCCCTTTTTATCTTTTAATGTCTCTCTTCAGTTTTGTATTTAAAGATCAAATTTTCTGTTGAGCTCTGACTTTTTCATCAGGAAGGTCTGGAATTCCCTTATCTCACTGAATGTCCATCTCCTTGCTTGAGAAATTATGAGCAATTTTACCGAGTAGTTGATCTTTGTTTGTGGTCCAAACTCCTTTGTGGTCCAAACTATCTTTTGTCTTTTTCTCCGTCCTACCCTTCCCCCCCCCATGATTATGCTTTTATTGCTCACTTCTCCCTTCCCCTCCTCAAAAGAGTTTTGCTTTTGACCACTGCCTCCTTCAATTTTCCCTCCCTATCAACCCATCAATTGGAATATCATATTCCAGTCCCTCTGATCTTTTAACATAGAAGCTGCAAGGTCCTGTGTGATCCTGACTGTAGTTCTATGATATTTGAATTGTTTATTTCTGGCTGCTTGCAGTATTTTCCCCTTGATCTGTTAATTCTGGAATTTGGCCATAATATTCCTTGTAGTTTTCAATTTGGAATCTCAGGAAGTGATAGGTGGATTCTTTCAATGACTCTTTGCCCTCTGGTTAGAACCTTGGGGCAGTTGTCCTTGTGATTTCTTGGAAGATACTGTCCAGGCTCTTTTTTTCAACATTGCTTTCTGGTAGACCAATAATTCTTAGATTATTTCTCCTGCATCTAGTTTCCAGGTCAATTGTTTTTCCAATCAGATATCTTACATTTTCTTCTATTTTTTCATTCTTTAGATTGTGTTTGACTGATTCTTGATGTTTCATGGAGTCATTAGCTTCTATTTGCCCAATTCTAATTTTTAATGAATAGTTTTCTTCATTTAGCTTCTATACCTCCTTTTCCATTTGGCCAATTTTACTTTTCAAGGAGTCATTTTCTCCAATTAGGTTCTGTACCTCCTTAACCACTTCACCAATTTTACTTTTTAAAGATTTGTTCTCATCGATAAATTTTTTTCCCTTTTTTCTTTTACCTCTCTAATTTGGCTTTGAAAATCTTCCTTGGGCTCTTTCAGGAATTCTTTTTGGGCTTGATACCAGTTAAAATTCCCTTTCAAGGTTTCAAAGGTGATTATAGTGTCAATGCTGTCCTCTTTTGAATTGGTATTTTGATCTTCCCTGTCTCCATAGTAAGAATCAATGTTCTTTGTTTTTCTTGATTGCTTCTTCATGGTGGTTGTCTTTTTCCTGGCTTTTAAAGTGGATCTCTGCTTATGGGAAACAGGGGGCTCTCTCCCAACCTTCTTATTCTGGGAACTAGGGGACTGATTATTGGGTTCGTGTGCTGTGGCCTCTGGTTTTGTCAACTAGAGGCTATATAATGCTGCCACTCACCTGATGCTGAGCTGAAACTGGCTAGTGCGTGCCAAAGATTGAGACCCAGTGAAGTCTTTCTGAGTTTCCCCAGGGGATCACATTTCGAGGTGTTGGGGAGAAGTGGTCTGGCTGCTGGAAGTCTTCTCTTCCTCTAGGGCTGCACTATAGCACAGGTGGTCTCAGCCATTGGTTTGTGCTGCTGTCTGCTAATTCCCCTGGCTGTGCAAAATCATGCCTGGGGCCCTGATGATGTTGCTTGCTGGCTCCACCCCCCACCCAGGGCTCAGAAACTCCTGCTGGTCTGCTAAGGTGGGGCTTTCTGGGATGCCCCTCTTCCTGCACTTGTCTCCTTCTGCCACAGTAAAAAGGGACCTCCTTAGCTTCCCAAGCTAAAAGGCTACTGAACACCCACTTCTGACTCCTCTCTTCCAGGGTTTCTCCTAGGGCGATATTCTCTAGGTTATTCAAGGGAGGAATGAGAGCCATTTTACTCAGTCATCATGGCTTCTGGATGTTCAAGAAGGTGAGTTTCGAACTTTTAGACATGGGCTGATAATTCCAGGTGTAGCTGCTGCTGCTGCCACATGCTCTGCACTTGTCTTACTTCTTTCTGACCAACTCTCGTCCTATGCCAAGAGGCCTGAGGATTGCCACCGCAGCTGGCAATTCAGCCCTAGGCCTGCTCCCACTCCCCCTCTGGTATGGTTTAGCTCCAAGCACTTAGTGCTCTCTCAGTGTGGTCCACTGTCTGGGTTCCTCTGCTGCTCCTGCTCTGGTGTGGTTGGGTGTAGTTCCATGCACCTGGAGCTCTTCCAGGCCACAGAACCATCCCACTGACCCTGAGGACTCTGCTGGGCAGGAAATCTGCCACACTCAGTCTCCTCGTGGCTTCTACCTGTCTTAAATCTGCTCAGATTCACCTTTTTAGAGATATCTGACAGAATTTGTAAGAGGGCTCGGATAAGTCCTTGTTTTCATTCCACCATCTTGGCTCCATCTCCCAACCCAAAATTTTAAGCAAATACAACCCAGTCCTTCCACTGTGCCCTCTGGAATGAATGTTCTGTAGACAACAAACTTCCCTTTATCCTAAATCTTTACCTCTTTCATTCCTTATGTTTACTTGTTATTATTGAAACTTGGATCCCCAGAGTTGACACAGCCTCCTTGGCCACCCTTTCTGGCACCAGCTGTGCTTTCATTCATTCTCCTTGGTTCAATGATCAAGGCAATATTCTTTGCTCTTCATTGCCACTTCCATGTCCTCCTCTTACCTCTGTCACCCAGTAACCTCTCCTTTTTTGTGGTTCATGCTATTCATATTTACCACCCAATCAAAATCTTGGTACTTGGTGTCTGTAGACCTCCTATGTCACTTTCCTTCCTCCTTCAATGAGTTAGGTAGATGGATCAGTTTTTCTCTCCTCTCCAACTCTGCCCTCATACTAGGAGGTTTTAATACATGTACTGGTTCTTCCTCAAACACCCTAACCACTCAGTTCCTCAAGCTACTCACTTCATGAAATACTCTTCCACTCCAACTTCAGTCACACAAAAAGGTGGTCATATCCTTGATCTTATCATCACCCACAAATGTGCCACCTACATGTCTAAGAATTCTGAATACCTGTTAATCTAATAGCTTTTTTTGAACCTCTGCATCTTCCCTTAGAAAATCTTACATTTTGTTTATGCTGTGACCTCCAATCCCTTGACCCCCTCTGTTATCTTCCAGGCTGTATCTCCTCCACTAGCCTCTCTCTTCTTCCCCCCTGCCCCATTTTGACCCCTTAGTGAGCCAATTCAACTCTATACTCTCTTCCTTTCTTAAACCCTTCTTCCTCTTATCACTTTGTCAAATATGCCCTGCCAAGCTTCAACTTTAGATCACTCTATTACCTTTGCTCCTAGGAGAAAATCATTCAACAATTTTGAGTCCATGACAAATCTGTGCTACACAGTCTCAACTGGGCCCTGACAGCTAGACAATCCTTCTATAACTATGTTATCCACTTTCTATCTCCCTCTCCATAGTGTCTCTTCCAAATTTTTTCATCCTTTCTCAAATCTTCCATGGCTCCCCTTCCCCTACCTTCTCAGCTGAGAATCTTGCCTCATATTTTAGAGGAAAAAAATTGAAACCATTTTCTGCGAGCTCATTTTTCTCCCCTTTTCTTTATCTCTTATCACTCAGATGGCTTCTGCTACTATCTCCTTTTTCATTCCTGTCTCACATAATGAGATAGTCTTACTACTTATGAAGGCTAGCTCTCTACCTCTTTGAATGATCACATTCCATCCCATTTCATTTCCTCCATTCTCCATTCAGCTACTGAAATGATTTTCCTAAAGTACAGGTCTAATCAATAAACTCCATTTGCTCCCTATTACCTCCAAGATCAAATACAAAATTCGCTAGCAGTTAAAGCCCTTTATAACATAAGCTCCTCTTATTTTTTTCCAGTCTTTTTATAACTTATTTCCTGCCATGTACTCTTCCAACAGGTTGCTTCCTCTGTTATTTACACTCTATCACTTATTGTCAATATTCCCCTGTCTACTGACTCATTTCCTACCACCTACAAACATCCCCATATCTCCTGATTCTGGAAAAAAAAACCCTCTCTTGACCCTTCCATCTCCACTACATATCATTCCACACCTCTTCTATACTTTGTAGCTAAACTCCTTGAAAAGGCCATCTACACAGAAAAGAAAAATGATGAATGTTGGAGGGGATGTGGGAAAACTGGGACAATAATGCATTGTTGGTGGAGTAGTTAACTGATACAACCATTCTGGAGAGCAACTGGAACTATGCCCAAAGGGCTATAAAACCATGCATACCCTTTGACCCAGCAATACCACTACTAAATCCATATCCCAAAGAAATCTTTTAAGGTGGAGGTGCAGGGATGGGGCAATCCTATTTGTACAAAAATATTTATAGCAACTCTTTTTATGGTGGCTAAGAAATGGAAATTGAGAGGATGCCAGTTAACTGGGGAGTGGTTAAACAATTTGTGTCATATGATTGTAATGAATGTTAGTGTGTTATAAAAAAATTACAAGCAGAATGATTTCAGAAAAACCTAGAAAGACTTTCATGAACTAATGATACGTAATGAAATAAGCAGAACCAGGAGAACATTGTACACATTAACAGCAATATTGTGTAGTGAACAACTGTAAATGACTTAGCTATTATCTGCAATTCAATGATCCAAGAAAATCCCAAAGGACTCATGATGAAAAATACTGTCTGCCTCCAGAGAAAGAATTGTTGGTGTCTGAATACACATCAAAGCATTCTTGCTTGTGTGCTTGCTTACTTGCTTCCTTCCTTCTTTCCTTTCTCTGTCTCCCTTTCTCTCTGTCTCTGTCTGTCTCTCTCTCTCTCTTTTTTTCTCTTCCCTTCTTTCATTTTAGTTTTCTTCCACAAAATGACCAATATGAAAATGTTTTACATGATTGCAGATGTATACCCTATATCAGATTGCTTATTGTCTCAGAGAGAGAGAGGAGAGGAAGGAAGGATAAAATTTGGAGCTCAAAACTTAAAGAAAATGTTAAACATTGTTTTTACATCTAATGGGGTTTTTACACATATTTGGGGGAAAATGAAATATTATTTTTTAAAAACCTGTCTACAATAGGTACCTCCATTTTCTCTCCTCTCATTCTCTTCTCAAGTTGACCCTTAAAATATGACTTCCGACCACATCATTCCACCAAAACTGCTCTCTGCAAAGTTATTAATGATCTCTTAGTTGCCAAATCCAAAGACTTTTTCTCCATCCTCATTTTCCTTAGTCTTTGATACTGTTGATCACTCTCTCCTCCTTGACACTCTCTTTTCTCTAGGTTCTCACTCTCTCTTGGGACACCACTTACCTCTAATATGACCACTGTCTTTTTCTTCTTTGCTGGATCCCCATCCAAAAAATACCCTCTAATCATAGGTGTCTGTTGGGTTTCTGTTCTGGACACTTCTCTTTTCTCCCTCTAAACTTCCTCTTTACTACTGTGTGAAGATGTCATCAGTTCCCATGGATATATTACCAAGTCTTTGCTGGTGATTCTCAAGTCTACCTATCCTGCTCCAACCTCTGATGAACTCTGATGATGCATATTCAATTGCCTTTCAGACATCTGGAACTAAGTGTCCAGTAGAAATCTTAAACTCAACATATCCAAAACAGATCTCATTATCATTCTGCCCAAAGCCTCCCCACCCCCTACCTTCTCTATTACTTTCAAAGATAACACTATCCTCTTAGTCCATGACCTGGGTGTCATCTTCAACTCGTCATTATCTCTCACCCCTAATATCTAATCTGTTTCAATTTCACCTTTGCAGTACCTCCCAAAAGGCCCTGTTCTTTCTTCTGCCACTGCCACCAACTCTAAAGTAAGCCATCATCACTTCATATATGAACTTTTGTAATAGCCTGCTGGTATCTGCCTACTTTAAGAGTCTCCTCACTCCAGTACATCCTCCACCCCCCAAAATGATTTTCTTAAAGTGCAGGTCCAACCAATAAACTTGAGTGGCTCCCTGTAATCTCTAGGATCAAATACAAAATTCTCTGTTTGACATTCAAAGCCCTTTATAACCTAGCTCACTCCTATTTTTCCAATATTTTTAGTACTTACTCTTCAAAATATACTCTTTGCATGACACTGACCCAAGTATCTTGACAGGTATCCAATGAGAGTGACACAGGTATTAAGTCCTCTCTGAGTCTTCTCCGTATTAAATATAGCCAGTTGGCAAGGCCCAACACCATCTTGGTTACCCTCCTCAGGTGAGATTTGGTCTTGCCGCTCCCTTAACGTACTCGTGAAGATGATTTTTTAACCCGAGTAAGACTTTACCTTCTTCTATATTGATGTCATATTATTAGATTAGGCTTGTTGTTCTAGCCTGTCAAGATCTTATTGGATTCCTAAATCCATTTTTATTAATTTTTATAATGGGTTTTATTTTTATGTTCATGTCAATAATATTTCCTTTGAATTACAATCTTATGAAAGAAAAAAACTGAAACACTGAATAGTTAAATGCATTGTCCAAAATTATATACAAGTTAGTGTCAGAGCAGCATGTTTAAGAACCTCTTGCAAAGGAAAAAAAAAAGACCCCTTGCTTTTAATAATGCTACACCTAGCATATAATGGAGCATTGTGAATTTGGAATCAAGACCTAGATTGGGATCCTGATCCTGCTATGTCAACTTGAGCCTTAATATTACTTCCCTAGGTCTCAGTTTCCTTGTCTTTAGAAATAAAGTGCTTGGATTGGGTGATCTAAATACTCCCAACAAGCTCTAAATCCTGTAATTATATGCCTATTTGTGAAGCAGTCTAACTCTTAATAAGATTTTGAAACAATTTTAAATATCCTCTGTCATAGATCTTATCTCTCATTCCATGAAGGAAGGCATTTTGTTACTTATAATTCTGTACCATGTACAATATCCAATAGAGAATTACACAAAATATAGACTCAACTAGATATTTATTTAATGGATGAATGAAGTAACAATTTCAAAGTCTGGAACTATGATCCAAATCCTTACTAATTGAACCTATTGGGGAGGATCTTTCAGACTATATGTCTGAGGAACACAGAAAATATCTCTTAAAATATGATCAGCTGGGGGATGGAGCTAAGATGGCAGCTGGAAGGAGGGGCTAGCGTGAGCTCCCCGCCAAGTCCCTCCAAGAACCTATAAGAAATGGCTTTGAACCAACTCTAGAACTGCAGAACCCACAGGGTAGCAGAGGGAAGCAGGGCTCTAGCCCAGGACAGCCTGGATAGTCTCTGGGTAAGGTCTATCCCCCATGGAGCTGGGAGCAGAGGGGAGGAGAGCGAAGCAGAGCAGAGCCCAGCATGGGCGGCAGGGACCAACCAGACCAAGAGCTGGGTGGAGCGTGCCCTAGAACCCTGAATACGTGAGCTGCAGCAGTTACCACACTTCTCAACCCACAAACAGCAAAGACAACAGAGTAGGTTAGTGGGAAAAGCTTCTGGGGACAGGGAGTTTGTGGTTAGGCCACCACCCCGGGGGCAGCAGAGGTGGGGCAGCTACAGAACTACAGCTGTAGTTGCTTCTGGCCCCAGGCCCACCTGGTGGAAGGAATTAAGTGGCAGATCAGAGCAGACATGAAGAGCCAGCTGAAGGACTAAGTCCAGTCCAGCTTGGGGGTTCTTGGGGAAGGAGGAGTGCTGGTGTGGCAGAGCTGGCACATCCCCCTCCCAAGTTTGGAACATAGTTCTCTTAACTCTACAAGCAGTCATACCCCGCTGAAAAACTCAAGGGTCAAGTGAGTTGGCTGGGAAAATGGCCAGGCAGCGAAAACACACCCAGATTCAGTCTCAGACTTTGGAATCTTTCTTTGGTGACAAAGAAAACCAAAACAGACAGCCAGAAGAAGTTAACAAAGTCATAGAGCCTACAACAAAAACCTCCAAGAAAAACATGAACTGGTCTCAGGCCACAGAAGAACTCAAAAAGGATTTAGAAAAGCAAGTTAGAGAAGTAGAGGAAAAATTGGGAAGAGAAATGAGAAGGATGAGAGAAAACCATGAAAAACAAGTCAATGACTTGCTAAAGGAGACCCAAACAAATACTGAAAAATATACTGAAGAAAACAACACCTTAAAAAATAGACTA